>JAJTJO010000448.1:1200000-1800000 GCA_024550625.1 Dendroctonus valens
TTATATTGCTTTTCCCAGCACATATTAAGTTTCCAATCGAGAGAGTTGCGAGTAAAAATTATCAGTTTCAAGACAATCAAGCTCCTAATTTTAATGATTACACAAACTTTGAGATAGATACTAAAACCCATATTCGCGCAATTCAAACCGGAATTTACAGTACTCCCCATTGCGAATTTGAATTGCAAAAGCAGCACAAGTCCGTCGACCAATAGAAAAACGATCAAGACGAGTTCCATCAACTCAGCGGCAATATAACTTAAGCTCAAATCACATAATATACAACAATGTTATACAGATGTAATAATTGTTGGTGGACGTACATAAGTGAGCACCTACGCCTCGAGCACGTTCTTCCAGTAAATACTCCTTTTTTTATTTGTCTTTATTGTATTTGTTACGATTATAGGTTTATTGTTGTACGCGTTGAGTGGCTTGGAGTGTGGGAAATTGTGACGTTTCGTACATTGTATTGCGGCCACTTTAATTATACTAAATGATGCGGGGTCAAGGATTTAGTTAACGGACTGTTAATTTAATAATCCAATTAATATTCAACTTATCAAAATAAAACTTATTAGTATTTTATGAAATATTAATTTTATTAGTTCAGTGGGGATTTTTTGACTTTGAACTTCCGGAATTGGAACTTTCTTGTTCCAAATCAAAGTTTGAATGCCTGAGACAAAAAATGGAACTCTCAGCTAGAAGTGTAAATTCTGGAAATATTTTTACTTTATAATGCAATCTTTGTCCTCAGATTCGAAAATTCTAGTTCAAAATTAGTAAAGATTTCATGCCTTTAAAAATCCAAGATGTACTCTCGTATTTGAATATATAATATCAAATACGAATTCGTATAAAATCAAAGTCGAAATTAAAAAACAAGACTCGATTGTGATTCCCAGTTTCGGGTCGAATTTGCAAGATTGATGTGGACAGTTCAAAATAAAAGACAGAATTTTCCGAAATTTCGGGTCCAATACTGTTTCAGAATAAAGATCGATTCTGAAGTCGACATTCCCAGTTTGTAGGTCAATGTTTGATCGTGAAATCGAATTCTCTTTCTTTTTTAAGATTTACTTCGATGTTTCGAATCAAAATAGCGAGATGAAAGTCGAGATTCAAAGACAGAACTGGAAAATTTATGTCCGAATATTGAAAACAAGACGAATTTGAAGCTTCAAACTTGAAATCTAAATTTTAAAGTGCATATTGTACGATTAAAATAGACCTGCTCGGTTCTACCGGCTCTCACTAACTCGAGCATTAGCTAATCACAATAATTATTTAATCAACCGTCTAGTGTAATTATTAACTTGCTTTGGCGCTTTACCATAAATATTTCAATTTCGATTATTAGTTTGTTATAGTAAGTTATAAGGAACTAACTATCTGGTGTGGCTTGAACATTGAAGAAGAAATATCTTCTTCGATTATGAAACTTCAGCACTGTCGCGTTCGAATAATTATTCTTTAATATAAGTTCAGTCCAACATGGAAATTATTCTTGGAACCCATGCTTTTGGAAAACTGGGCAGCTCTTGGAAAACTGGAAAACTGACGGTGAAATACCTTTAGTGTAAGGCATTTTAATGTTCCATTTCTGGCACATTTGCGTAAATTTTTGTAAAATTAATATTTTGTGCATCTCTAAGACGTGTTACAAATGTGTTTATATTTCCAGCAGTAGTGTTTGGGCAGTTTTTTATGCGATATCGAGTACGAGATTCATGTATTTTACTAATTAACCCGCGTTTAAGATATTTGTGCTTTTTTAGGGATAGCAAATCATAAAATGTAATATGTTTGAATGTTCAATTAAATTTCAATGTGTAATGGTTTAATGGGAGGTGATGGAACCGGGCCTTGAGGTAAAAAATGTAATTGCTTGTTTAAGAAAATGGAAAAAATGTGAAAGTCAACGAAGAAAATTTTAAAACCAGAATGCTACTGAAATAAGTTGCTATAACATATAAATTGAGTTACAAAATTGAGTCATTTCAAATTATGGTTCGATGTTGTATGGTAATTAATCATTTATTTGGAAATATTTGAAGACTCTTTCAAAGTTTCGTGATAGACTAATGCAAGCAAAAATAACAAGAAAACCTTTTGCACAATCTGACTTTTTCCTTCATCAGATCTAACCTGCATCTTAATAATCCTACATATTTATCAGCGTTTTCGCGTAGAACTGATAGTTTGATCTAATGTTGCGAAATTTATGCAAATATAAGTTGTCGCTCAAATTAGATAGTTCCCAAACTCTACATCACGTCATATTAAATCAAATAACTGCCAAATTATCAGTCTCATTTTATAGGAAAGCTCATATTATCCAGCTGAGTCACATCGTTTTGTGTCGAGTCACCCCAACGCGCGGTTAACTTTTTTTTCCGGAACAGTAGCAGAACTCATTATACCTAATTCAATAACAACTTAATGAAAGGCCATTTTGGTATCCAAATTTTGATACTGAAGATGATGATGGTGTAATTTTGTGGCAAGATACCTGTTTTTGCTACCGCAACTCATGTTTATCCGCAATCGTTCCACGTCCGGAATGATTTATTCGAATTTAAATGGTTTATTACGTGGCAATTTTTGAAATTGCTACAGATCCGAGATGGAATGCGTTATTTAAATGATGTGTATTAACACGGCGATCATTTAAATTAACATATTTATTTATATAACAGGAATTGAGCAAATGGGGTGCCAAAAAGGAGTATAAGAAATAGACAAATTCCGTAAGCAAATTATTCAGACGCGGTTTCCAAAGTTTTAACTGATGGTATCAATATTTGAAGTGCCTTGTTTAAAAAAAAACAATTCTTTTTGAAGTAGGTTTAGCACAATCAGCTTCGTATTAAATAAACTTATCAAGATCCTAACACTTTTAGTAGAATGTTGCGAGGCACACGACAATGTTGAAAGATGTCGGCTGGAATGAGTCTCAGGTTTTTCTGGTAAACAATTTCGTGCGTATTTTGGATTCCGTATGTCGGCATAGCCGCACTAATACGACAATCAAAAGAAACAGACTGTGACATTCGTCTTGGATATCCAAATACGTATTTCGAGGGTGAAACTGAATATTCCGGATTGAGAAGCTGAAAAGGACATTGTGACACAGGCTTGAGGGACCTAATTTTAACAAAACGGCTGAATGGAGAAAATTACGATAATTGTTAAAACGATCTGAACTATTGCCAAAAGACATGTTTTAAACTTGAGTTTGTTTGGACTAAAATTTTGAAAACGAATGGTAGAATTGAAATAAAGTGAGTGAAATTGATTGAACAATGTAATATGCACCAAGATGTACCAATAAAAACGCCAGATTTGAGTTTTAAATAAACCGTATATATTTGCGGCATAAGTTTGAAACATTTATTTTTATTTCTTTATGGTGTATCTACAGATCAAGTGCGAATTTGATGAAATTTTCTAAGACTGGAGAAGTGGTCAGGTACCAAATTGAAACTTGAAGAACTGAATAGTTGAATGCTCGTTTTCTGAGAACATCGCTATGTTAAAATAGCTATGTGTGGTTATTGAAATTGTACGAATTGTCCAGAAATTCAGGACAAATTGTCTTTCCTGAAAATCTTCCTCCCTTAGTTCCTGAGGCTTCGTAACAATCTATGTGTAATATTTCAGTTTAAAATGGTGTGAATTATCAAATGAGATATTTACAAGATGATATTGTTTTAATATATGCAATTATTAGGCGAGTGGTCAATTATTCGGGAGATTAATTGTAAAATCTTCAAATGCATATGAACTCACTGATTCTTGTTTAACAAACTAAAGGACATAATCATTGATGCCAGAACTGAACCGCAGCTTTTCCCCAAGGTGGACTTTTAAAATCTCAATACCCTCATCCACTGGGACTGATAGTTTTTGAAAAATGAAGCTTTCTGCCAAAAAACACCTTTTCTGGATGGGTCTGTCCGATCACATAAAGGTTTCAAATTAGAGTATGAAAAAACGGGTCATATACTTATGCTGTTGCTTATGCTTATGCATACTATATGTGCTACTGCATGCCATATGCAACAGGAAGACGAAGACTACCTTCGTGCTAACCCCCTTCCAAATTCTGCGTGAATTCATTAAATATACAGGAACAAAAATGAAGGAGTAGAATAGATGAGAGCAAAACAGAAAAGAATGCATTGCATGAATATATATCACACTATTTAGAGCGCAAGAAAACAAGCCATCGATAACAAAAAAATATGAGTAATCGATCAGTGAGTTGACACACTTGAGAAAAATGAAAGAAAATGTAGGTTTTAAAAAATAAGGAAAAAAATATTACATTTACATCATTAGTCGGCTTTCTGTGTATAAAAATAATGGGCGATCAAGCATTGACCATGAGATGAAGCATGACCTATTGGAAAAGCGGCTTCTTTGTAATACAAGAAGGAAGAAATTTACATAATATAAAACGGAAGTAAAAGGACATAGATTTCGAATAACATTCGAAAAGCGACTGGAGACTGTTGTTGAATCCATGATAATCATTCAGTCCCTTTGAAATGCGGTAGGTAAAAACATGTCATCCTTGCTAACTCAAGGCGGAATTGACTATTAATGGTTGTCTATTGAATATCTGGCAATAATTTATTAGTGCCATCATTTACTTCCGGATAATATTGACATATATTGGTCATTCATAGAATTCATTTCAGCCCAAATAATTTTTCTCGACCTGCTGATAGCCTTGAACAGTTTTTGTATTTTTGAATGCGACAGTAATTTAGTAGGCCCGTTTCTTCAATGAAGGCAACTTGACTGCAATGAAATGTCGCATATGAATGATAATGTCACAAGAGCTTGAGGAGACTTTATTTGGAAGCGATACATACTAAACGCAGTTTCCCATACAGGCGGATTGGGCGTATTGGAGTGGCCCGCTCACTGAGCTCACCCTTGTGACGTCCGCATTTTAAGCGCAATGATAGTATTACGAAAATATTTATTAAAAAAATGTTTTTCGTTGTTTTTTTCCTAAATGTTATAAAATTTATAATTTTGAACGTTTTCTTACTTGAACTTAAAACATGTAGCTTACCTGGCGCAAACAAATTAGAAACTAACAAATGCCAACATGAATATTTTGTAAAAATAGTTGGATTTTGGCAAGTATTTTCAATGTTTTATGACACAATATTTGGGAAATTAGTATATTGCCCATAAGAATTTTTATCAAAAATGGATTCAAGTTTCGTTTTCTACGATGATACCTCAATGTTTCAGAAAAAATATATGGTGATTACTTACTTCTATTTTGCATGAACAAGAACAGATTATCAAGGAAGGTCTTCCTATCGGGATCACTGGATAACTCATAGAGCTGAAACAAAAAGACAGTTATTGCATTTTTTTCCGGTAAAATATGTAGTAAAGACAAAGCATCAGTTAAAAAACTTTTACATGGCAGTAAAAATAGAAGAAACGATACTTTAAAAAATAAAATAGAATTCAGTCATAAAGACAAAAATAATGTTGACTTAGGTAAACATAAAGTAGCAATGAAAATCGACAAATGTTGTATCTTTGAAGAGCGGGTTTTCAGTTTACCCATCTTTTATTTTGTAAAAATGGCCAATGTGTCCACCCTTTCTGCACTGACATCACGACCTTTTACATTCACAAATAGTTTTAACAAAGGTCTGAATAAAATGTTGACACCTCGGCCATTGTTTAAACATAAAAAGTTTCAACCCAAAACCAGTCGTAATAAATGTTAGTGCATTAATCTACAATATAGATGTGGTTTGTCTTTATCAGCTAAATAAAAATAACCTAAAAAAAATAATATTTTTTATCTAGATTAAGACTGCATGTATTAAACAAGGGCAGAAAGACCGATAGGTCGATAGCCTTTTTTAGAAATAAAGATGTTTACTACTACTACTAAAAATAACCGAAAAAAGGCTCTAATCTACCGTAGTTCTTAAATCGCGTTTGCAAGTCGAGCCGGTTTAACTTGACACAGTTGCAGAGAAAAATAAGATAAAAAATTTCACATATACATACACATACAATATATCTTATATGTGTATATAACAATATTAAAAACATGCTTTTGAGTTTTCACTTTTATGCATTTACCAGGTACATCGAATACTGCGACGTTCACCCTGTATCATAACTAGTAATGGACAAAATTGCAATATATAAAAAAAATAGTTGTAAAGCTTTGAAAAACCACATATAAAGTTACTGGTTAGTTGCAGCATTTCCATCCATTCCCGCAAGTCTTTCGTTGTAGCCGAACGTAGTTCGCGCCTTCATTAGGCACCTGTCCAAGCAGCATTGCTTATTAAATCATTTGTCATTATTACAAAGATGACTTTGCTTCTTGAAAGCTTCTAGTTTATTGTTAATTGTGCAATAAATTTCGTTATATTGACAAATATGCAGCCAAAGAATCCGTATTCGAGCCACAACTTATCTTGAATCTTCGCTTAGGATATGTAGATTCATGTTGATAGAATTCTGAATTAAGCATGAAAGTTCAAGTTCCTGTTGGTTACGGGAATTAGAAGTTGTGCAATTTTGTTCAGGGCGTTTAGACATCGAGTATTGAACATTTTAAATACAGTTTTTGTGAATCCTATGTGGACATGCAACGATGATATAATCAAATCGAGAATGCAACATTCATTTCGTAAGACAAGCAGAAGAATCACGAACAAAGTAGATTTTTTAAAGCAGGGTCACATTTGGCTCTAAGCGTAATGCTGGGAAATTAAAAACAGGAAAAGGCATTAACATAATTCAGCTGATTTTTACAACTACAACAAAATGCCTGTTCAACAGTCGCCACTATTTAGAAGAAAATATGTATGTATTATAAAGGACATCACGTGTTTTAGGCTCCGAAAAATAAATGGTCGAACTGAATGAACATTAAACTAATTCTAGTCACTGCGAAATTAGCCCTTACCATCAATTATCGATTGAACTGAATTAAGTAAATGCATTTAGGATGTAAATTGTTTAGCTTAATTGCGTAGGTACATTGCGTTTTTGCCTACGCCAATTCCCATTTGACTACTAATGATTTAAAATTATATCCCTATAGACATAAACGATTAGCTTGATATTAATGTCTGCACCATTTCAAAAGGCGTGTCCCGAAACTATTTCAAACTCAAAGCATTGTAATTAATTTTGGAATTTTTATCGGATACCCTAAAGGTATTGGATACACTGCACTGTTTCCATAAGGAAGAAAATATAATTGCTATCATTTGTAATATTAACAAGCAATCTTGATGGTATTGTTATATTATTATAGTTTGTCTGCATTAAAGTCGACTTGAGCGTAACTACAAGGCATAATTTATTGCCATTATTGTTTTTCAAACAAGCTGCCAATAGTATACATTATGCTGTGCTACTAAGTTAATTTGTATAAATTCGCAAATATCAACCTTTGGATAGGTGTGACGCACCTTTATTAATTAAATTATATTGGAATAAAATGAAAATAAATGGCCTTTAAATAACGCTAAATTGTAGCTGTTTGATCGTTCAATTTAAAGTAAAGCTTTTCTGTGATTTTGTATAACAATTAATTGCTGTGTTGTTCCATTGAATTTTTTTAATAAGATCTTGATCCGAAGTCCTTGTAATTGAATAAAGGCAAGCAAGACGTGATAAAATTGTGAAAAACTAGAACCCTAAATAATCAACGCAGTTAGACCGAACACAAACAGACAAGATAAAAGGAATGATCAAAATGTAAAATTGAGTAAAATATCAAAAAAATTATTCTACATTAGTCAAATAATTCGTAAGCAATGTATTTAAAAAATGAAATGCTTTTTATGGAATTTATTTTTGTTGCGATAAGTTGTAATAAATTAGCCTAAGCAGCACCATCAGTACGTAATAATTACGTTCCGCCCGCATAACACATTAATAGATAGTAGCTTATCAATCAAAACGAAAAAATGACCGTATTACACGAACTATTAAGCGCGTTATATTTAAAACAATTATAACAGCGAAACACATCCTTGGAAATTTGCGTTTTTTATGGAAATAATAAACTCCTATATCACTATCAGCCCCGGCAAGTGCATGAATTATTCATCAAGTTTTATTGTTTGTATTCACGTGTAATTTTAATTGTCAATTTATCATGAAACTATAAATTTTTATTATCCTGTGCATTAACCTATTTTAGTATAAGTTATGTTTAATGATATTTTTTCGAAGGAGGCTATTTATAATTTAAAACCCAATGGCTTCGTACAAAATAATAGCTAATTTATTCAACAGTCTGAGTTTAGGGGATTTTTCGTTATTAATTATAAAAGGATATTTGTTTGTTAAAAGAGTACAGAATGGCGTTTTAACATATCATGAACGTTCGCCAGTTTTTACGATAATTCATCCAATCCCCCCAAAACATTTTTGTTATTGTCTATTATATCGGGGAGTTTATTTTTAAAAAAAATTATTCTAGTGTTTCCAGGGCTGTATTTCGAATAATCTAAACCTAAACCGAAAGCGAGCATGTTTTTGTTATCAAACTGGCTTTTGGCAGAACTAAATTTATGAACAAAAATGCATCATTTATTTTTTTATGACAAGAAATGTTAAAAAACAGTAGTAATTATATAATTTTTATCCGCAGTTGTATGTGTAAACTATTAGTAAGCAAAGCCGCATTGAAAGCAAACAAAACATTTGGATGATTTATCTCCAATTCAGGCTAATCCTGGGCGATAGTTTGAGTCTAACATTCTTCACGTTAATAATAGACAAAATTATCCAAGAAACCAAGAAATCCGGTAAGAGATACCGAGTACGTCTTGGAGAAATATCAATAATATGCTACGGTTACGACACCACCAGAAGGGCAGAAAACGAGAATAACCTGTACAGATTGGTATTTCCATGTTTGAAACCTGCTGAAAAATACAATTTGAAAATATTAGAAGACAAAACCAAATGGATGGTGATATCCTGAGTACCCATAAGATGCAAACTTTTGCTCTGAGATATCGAATGATATATTGGAATGGAAAATACAGGCCTACAATATGAGGAAGTAGCAGAAGAAGGAAGCAAATCAGGATTTAATCTATGATTGACAAATTGAGTATCAAGCCTTAACGAGTTTGTCATCGAACATGTAGAAACGATACAAAAGGTGGTAATGTTTAAATCTATTAAACTGAATTTAAATTTTTGCCGATCAATGATTCAATCATGTTTAGATAAGATGAAGAGGCTCCTCTTTGTTTACTGGTTTTTTATTAACATATGCTCTTTAAGAAGCTTGATTATTTAGAACAACTCTTTGGCTACAGATTTGAAAGGCATTTTTAAGATCCGCTTATGGAAGAAACGGTTAATAGTTCATCTTTCTCAATTTTCAAACAAAAAATAATACGGATTTGCGAAGCATCTCAATTTTAAGCAATAAATATCCACATTTCCTCTAAACCATTGATCTATATATCTATCTATGGTCTGCTCTATTTTTGCAAATCAATTACGCACTCTAAATCCCTTAAAACTTAACATGTTAGTGTAATATTACTTAGAATATTCTAGAGCAGTGTCGAGAAAACTTCCAAATAAAGAACCGCCACTGCAAATATTTTTATAAATTCATTATTGCCATCCGTAGGATAATATTTAAATATATTAAAGTGAAATTGAATTTTTGCTAATCAATGATTCACTCATGTTCAGATAATACAAGATGAAGAGACTTCTCTGTGCATATTTGTTTTTTATTAAAATATCCGCCTTAAGAAGCTTCAGTATTTAGAACAACTACGTGGCTACACATTTGAAAAGCATGTTTGAGATCCAGTTAGGGAAAAAAATTAATAATTCATCATTTTTAATTTTCACATTTCCTCCACATTTTCTCTAATCTGCTGATCTATTTACGGACTGCTCTATTTTTTTAAATCAATTACCTACTCTCAAGAGTGAGTTCAATCATAGTGATTGTCCACCTTGGTAATATTACTTAGAAAATTCTAGATTACTGTCTAGAAAGTTTGCAAATAATGTACCGTCGCGGCAAAGAATTTCATAAATTCATTATTGCAATCCAGCCCTTTAAATGAAAAAAAGGAGACCGGTTAAGGTTGGCCGCCCGAGTAAATTGTAAAGATAGATGATTCCGTTGGACAGATTAGTTAACCAGGGTTATTAATGACCGTGTTTAACCTCCACAACCCCACCTCACTACAATAGCTGGTGTTTTAACACCACATTACAAGCGATTACCAGAGGCTGACGCCAGCGATATGGACCGATATTTGTTGCTTCGATTATTTTCTAATTAAAGTTCTACAGGAGAGGATACCCAGTAATAAGTGATGAGTTTTTGCAATAAAGACCTGCAAACGCTGATCGAATTTTATATTTTTATGTTTCAACTTAACCGTTTATAACATGGAATTGTCTTTTTGAAACTTTTTTCTTTTCAAACTTTCATGGTCTCAAATATGAGGGAAAAGCTACGAGTAAACATTTTATTTCGTTGATGCTTTTTAAAGTTTTGCCAGACCTTCCAAAAATTGAAGGTGAAATCTTAAACAAGGTGCTTCGACATTGGAGTAATAGGGGGTTCAAGAGGGAGAAAAGTAGGAGCAAAAAGCATCAAGATTTAATGTAAGGTTATCTGGGAGAATCTTTAATCAAGTAGGTACTAAAGCAAGACTGTTGCTTAAGATGTAGTATTTTGTAAATATTTAGGTTTGAAGGAACAGCATCTTTTACAATTTTTTATTTTCGCACTTCCTGAGCAGATCTGTTCACGTCCTCCAGAAAAACGAAGCAAATTAGTAAAACTCAAGTAAAAAATATGTAAAAGTCAAAGTAGACGTTAAAATATATTGAAACTTAACGCTTAAAACGAAACGACTATTAGATAAAACCCTTGCAAAAGTTTCATCGGAAAACCATGTTAATTCGAAACATCAAATTAAATAATCTAAAAATGTTTTTTCCAAAGCACATATATGCCTGTGAACTCGAGCGCCTACTCCTTGACCCAACGATTTCGAATCAAACTCCTATTAGCTCAGATAATGCATCAAAATCTCAGAAAATCCATCTCCATACTTTCCCCCCAGTAATTAAAAACAGATTCGAGGCAGATATAATTAATAAAGTCTAATGTTCACACAAAGGTGCGTGATATTAAGTATATGCATTAAATTGTGAACAACAAAAGAGGTAATTAATAGCGATATTTGTTATATGGTCTGAGTAGGGTTCGATCTGAACTCAGAGGCGGGGCAGCGCATCAATCAAGCGGCTGTTAACGCTCATCAAACCCTGAAGGATCATCCACTGACAGCGTTTATTCCGCTTTGGTAAATTGTCAGTAATCAATCTATGTGATACGATTTTACGCATTAGAAGTGGTTAGGCTTTTTCTCGGTTTATTGTTTTAGTTCTGGTTTCTCTGAGCTGACTTCCAATTGGGGTCATTAACTAGCAACGAATCAGTTTCATTGTTCGATTTCCCATTTTCATCTAATCTCCACATTAATTGTTCAGTTACAACTTTCTTTAATTTTTTTTCACTTTTTCTTTGCCACGTACTTTTATCTTTTCCTATTACATTGCCTCACACCACTGCAGCTTCTTCCATCTCAATACATTTTCAGGTAGGAACTCGTATTCATATGGTTTAGACTTTGGGAATTAGCAGAAAAATTTTTCTTTTTTAAAGTGTCAATAGATAAAATCAATTTAAATTTTCGAGTCCAGAAACACATAATCCTCCTTCGCACACAAGCCACCAATCAAAATCCCTAGACTAATTGAATATCTAGATGATGTTCTGAACGCGTCACCATACACGTTCGAAATCGGCTTATAAAATTTTGCACCGTTTTCATCCTGGTCGATCATGATGGAAACGACTGAGAGAGAAAACGTTTTGCTTGAGGGGCCGTTGCTTAAGAGTTAAATTAAACCATAGTCCGCCCGAAGATCTTGGGCTGAAGTTATCGAACGTCGAATCGAACTATACAAGCTTTAGCGATTTTAATTTGGAATATGTCAACGATACTCATGATAGATGAATGGAGTGGGCCGTGCAATCGTTGTAAAAAGGGTGAATTAATTGTTTTTTCAGAGGTGTGTTGTAGATATACGGGGTGGGACAAGCTCACAAGAATATCAGCTGTTGTAGTAAACATACAGGGCAATAATAAGAGCGGAGCCAAAATGTGTGCATTTACAAATTCAATTAAAAGAACTAAATTGATAACAAAGAATCGATAATTATAAACTTCAAATTCATTTTTTAATTTCAATTTTGTACTGAACTGTCTAAGCAAATATGAAAGAAGTTGGCATTTTTATACTTGCCAGTCGAACTTTGATCGTAAAGGAATTTATTTGTAGAACTTTCCCAGCTATTTCTCAACTTTGGTTAAATCAATAGAATGTTTGATACTAAAAAATGTAACAATGTAATTTTAAGACACTTTTATAGCGCAAAATGTAACCAACCTATCTAGTTAACTTTCTTATGCAAATTTTTGCAATGACGAATAGAAAATTTTAACTATTATTATTATTATTTAATTGAAACACTTCTGAGTGCTTTTTGGAAAGCAATAAATTAAAAAAATACCTCAATTCCCAAAAAATTATTAATGTAACTCACAAATGTTGATTGGCATTAAAAGTTAATGCAGTTAGTTTCGTTTTATAATAATACTTTTCAATGACTCTATTTGAATATTTTGAAACTTTCATGTCATGTTTTTAGTAAATTTTCGTACAAAAAAATCGGTAAAAACTACTAAAAAAACATAAAAAAACGGGCGTGTTCATCTTAGGCTTAAATAAATTAAAAATTAGCTAACATTTCTATGATATCGAAATTCTATAAAAAATTATTTTGGAGACGAATGTTAAATTAAGCTTCAAAAAGCGTCGATCATTTCAGTTCTCCGGATTAATGTGATAATGTTTAATCATTGAAAATTTTCGTTAAAATGCAGATTACCAATTTTTGCAATTAAAGTAAAGCTCTTACAGCCTCTTACTAACACAATACACAAAATGGGGCCCAGAAATATGTCTGTTCAGTTGAAAAATCACATAAATTGTTTTATCTTTATTTTAATGTTATTAAACATTGCTTATATTTCTCTGAAAAAGTGCTTAAAATTTTATTTATAGTGCATTACTCTTATTATTTTAAACCTTTCCATATTAGGTCCTTCCAGTAAACAGAGATTGTGGTGTTACTTTTAATAATTGAAATTTTTTATGAAAATGCGAATTACTAATTTTTACAATTAAAGTCAAGCGTTTTTACAGTCTACTTACGCAATACACAAAGTCGGGCGTTAACTATTCTTTTTTGTCTCCTTTGAACTCAACATTTGTTAATTGTTTTATTTTTATTATATTTTACTAAACATTGTTAATTTTATTCTGAAAATGTAATGAAGTTGATTTTTTGTAAATGACTTTTATGACTTTAAACATTTTCATACTCGTTACTTCCCGTAGAAAGAGATTGTGTTATTTTTTTGTTATTGAATAATATGCTTTTTCTGTACAACTTTTGAAATAACGACGACCTACTGATGCGAAAAAATTCAAAACATCTAAACTCATTTCACTCTATACACAAAAAGCGGAATGATGATAATGATGGGTACTCCGATTAACGTGGTTTTATTTTTAATCGATTTATCATGCACAGATATATAAAGGTAGGTGTTTAATATTAATGAGAAAAATTATTAGTCTTGAATTCACATGTATCGAGATCAGGAAAGGTGTTGAAGACGATTAAGGATCGGCCAGGTTATTATACCTCCCGATGCTGGCCTATCTCGATATAGCTACAGGGTAAATTCATTAAGTATAAATTTATTTGGTTTTAAAACATGCCAATATCAGAATCGTTTACGTTTTGTAATCAAGAGATAGCGGATGATTTACGAGTTCGTAGCGAATATGAACAATAAAATGTTTTTACGCAGGTAATTATGAATAAATCAAATCGAATCGGGAAAGCATGTCGATTTGCATTATCGAAATAATATTGAACAACAGAAAGAGACGGATATGCATTTTAGTTTCGAAATCCTATAATAAGGTATTTATTCGCTTCATTAGAGATGAAGTCTGACAATATTTTCCTGTTTTTTGGACAATTTTTTGAAGAATGTACCAGTCCTCTACAAAAAAAAACACTCGATTTTTTAAATTGAGCATTTAAAGTATAACCAACCGTAAGGCAATCAAATAATATTTCCAAAACCTGCAGTTTTTGCTGACATATACTATTGTAGTTTTTGAGCTAGTTAGCAACCAAAACTAAATTTGTTTAATTGAGTGTGCTTTTCGGTCATTTTCAACTGAAAGCTATTTTTTTATTAACTTACGTAACCCTAAACTTACGAACATTTCTTGCCAATTTTTAAGCTCTCTTTCCGTGCTTTTTTATATAAAAATTGGATATGGAATGATGAGTTTCATAAAGCTAGTGGATGTTTATAATGCTTTTATTTTCATAGTGTTTCTCTATGGGAATAACATTAAATTCATTTCAAAGCAGGAACCAAAGGAATAAATACAAATCGCATTATCACATAATAAAATCCCAGCATTACTGACCCTGATGTACACGTAGGAAGATAGTTATAGTTAATTCATGGGAAGTAAATTGCAGTAATCTCGCTGTATACCCTGCTGACAACATGATCATTAAATTACTTGGGGTCGTGTGATTCAATGAAAGAAGACATATTTTCAAACAAAATCAAAACCATTAACTAATGCATTATTCATAAGTTATAACGTATAAACTGGCAAGTCACCCTGAATGGCGTTCATACGTAAAAATTGATGAAAAACATTCAGGTTTGATGAGTATCCGACCACAAAATCAGGGGCGTTCAGACATTTTAATCTGCCTAATTATCGAACCTCTACAGCACAGTGAAGCTGTTTGATAGTTATTGTGCTTATATAATAGCTGAGAGCTTCCTATTGAGAAATGTGGCGAGGGGCCGTCACAATAGATTTAGTGAATGTAAATGTGCTCGCACTTCGGGTCAGATCCACACACACGATGTAAAGCCCCTTTTGTGGAAAGTCAAGTGATTTGATCCCCTTGTCTGAAATGTTTATAGTTTGTAACGATGCTTATCTTTTATTTAGCCTTTATGGTACGGGAGGATATTTATTTCTGGGCGGGCACGGTTATCTCAAATGTCATCGCTGCATATATTTCAATAAAATTAGTGTTAATTTAAAGACTTAATTTCGTGTTTTGGTTACCAGGAAACTAATTCGACGATTAATTGATTCTGTTGGATTATTTGTTAACGTCTCGTTTCGCGCTTTAATTTGATATACCATCGCGATATTGTCTACTGTTCCTAATTTAACGTATTTCAATATAGAGTAACACAAACAATTTTAAGGTGATTTTTAATTTTTTCTAGTGGGTATTTTTATTAACAAGTATTGAATTTATTATTATTATTATTATTATAACAGCCATACATACAAACTGATGATGGTGGAGAAATACACCGAAACGTATTTGTAAAATGTTTTAACTAATAAACAATAATACTCTACAATATATACTGCCATGACATATACAATTACAACTTACCAGACAAAAATCAAATCGACAGATCGGCATACATATTACAATACGCAGACGACACGGCACTTATTGTACATGACAAAACTACTGAGAGAGCAACGCAAAGACTCCAAACACTAACAAACAACACAATGACATGGTTTTATAAATGGAGACTAACACCAAACGCGTCAAAAAACCAACTTCTGCTCACAAACCACAGACTCAACGCTGATTCCCCTACAATAACAGCAGACGGCCAAACGACACAACCAAAAAACGACGTAAAATACCTTGGAATCACAATCGACCACAATCTTAGATTCACTAAACACATGCGAAACATCAGGGCAGAAACAATGAAGAGAGCGAAACACTTCCGATCACTAACCTACAAAGACAAAGGAATAAGCACAAACACCGCCACCAAAATATATAAAGCTATTTGTAGACCCTTGCTAGACTTTGGACATGTACTCATAACCTGACTGGAACCCAGGAATTTTTTTTGAATTAAGTTGAAATACAGTCAGGAAAATATACACAAGTATAAAATAATTGCAAATTAATGCAGAATTTTGATATCACAATAATTTTTTTTCAAACAAAGTTGCTGCCGGTAGTGCTTTTATAAGCTCTGTTTACTTGAAGACAATTAGTTTTCGAATATGTAGATCGCAAAATTAAGAGAACATGGCGCTTTTTATTTTTCGTCTATCTCTAATTGTTTAGACGCAAGCAAACTATTTAATATTAATGGGACACCCTTTACAAGAAAATAAAAGCAAAAAAGTTGTTAAAATTTATGCACGAAACTAAAAGTTACCAAACCGAATTTCAGGTTGTTGAAACAAGCTATGTTTTTTTTTTATTATTATTTTATATAAAAAGCTATTAGTTTGTGTGTGTTCTTCTTCTGTTGGCTGGCTGTAATAATTCCAAAAATAAACGCTTATGAATTCGTCTTTATTTTCACCAAAAACCTAACTGCGGTTTCTCCTGCGTATATGGGAGAGTATAAAAATTGAGTAAAGTTTTAATAATTACGACACTTCATAGTAAAGTAGTACTAGTCAAATTCCGATAAACGATTTTAAGATGTTTCTATCGTTTAAAACTGTGATAATCTTGATGCACTCGAATAATGTTTGAAAAAATATATCAATTTAATTGAAAAGTTGTGTAATGAGTTGAGCAGTTGAGTTCTAGTTGAGTAGAATGCAAGTCCTACACTTTAGAAGGTCTTTATTTAATTAGGAAGCCTTTAATTAGGAGCTTCTATTGATAAATAAATAACCATAAATATATAAACTCGAGTATTTTCATTTTACGCATTTTTGGAAAACATTTTTAATACAGAGAAAAAAAACAAAACATCCCACTCCTACTATATAAAGTATTTCTGACTTAAATCTTTTATAAACCCTGGAATTTGCAAAATATCACCTTCTAGATTTAAGTCTATAATTAATCGCTGGCAGTAAAAAACAAAATAGTATGTTTAGTTTGCTAAATAAATAATAAATCGATCATTTTCGGTCGCTTCTTATAATTTTAACATTCATAAAATCGAATGCGCGCACACTAATAACCATTCTCCAAGCCCATATTTGATTATAAAACATGAAATAATCATAATAATTACCGCGTTTGTCCGTATAAAGGCGTTAACAATTTATTGCAAAGATAATTAAATTTCACTCATATTTTATAGTGCACACTTATAACTTGTCCAATAATTCATTCGGCAAGATCACCACCTTGTGGCATCCATAGTCTTTTATTACATTTCATTAAAGCTGACGCAGACAATGCTTTTGGTTACATTGTATTTTGCATGTTGCGGCCGTTTAATGCATTCTTTCGATATCGGATAAGCTGCAAAACCAGACTCAGTGGCAAATATTAATAAAAAATATAAAACCATCAACAAAACGTACAATTAAATTTTATTTTGCCCAACTTTATATATGTTGAGACTTATTAAGTATGAATGTCAATATGATCAAATTTAATTCGTTTAATTAATAATAAGTCGACAGTGTATCGTTTAGTAATCTTATTTCAAAATTATTGACATTTGCATTTGATCCATGAAAATGCAACTTTTTTTCCCAGTAGGTCGGAACTGCATTATGCATTAATTGATCTTTAAATTGAACTGAACAAAACCCGAAATTTTTAATATTTTGACAAATTATTGCACAATAAAATAAGTTGCAGCTTAATTTCAGTAAAATCTAAAAAGAAAAAAACAAACATTTACGCACATTTCATTTTTTAATTTACTAACCAATAAACTTCGCATTTAACAATTGAATGATTTATTCTTGTTCAATTTTGCATCCAGCAGTATAATGTACGGCTGCGAAACCTGGACACTTACTGAATGAGTACAATTGCGAAATGAGGAACTCTTTCGAATATTCGAGAGAAAAGTGCTGAGGAAAATGTTCGGATCGACCAAAAACCAGGATACACAAAGCTGCCGAATCAAAACAAATGCAGAACTAAAACAAATATACAATCGACCAGAACTGATTAACCTCATAAAGGCAGAAATGTTGAGATGGGCAGGGCACGTACGAAGACAGCCAGAGGATAGAATGGTCCGCTTAATATGGGACAGAGCACCGGAAGGAAAACGACCACTTGGAAGACCGAGATTAAGGTGGCGTAATGATATAATATCGGACCTCCGGAAATGGTCTAGAAGTTATGGAAGACCGAGACAGGTGGAGGCAAATTGTTGCCTCAGCCAAGGTCCATCAGGGGCTGTAGCGCTACGGAGTAGTAGTAGTAGTAGTAGTAGTATTTTGCAACCTAATATTTTATTTACCTATACATAGTATCAACCTACATATGCATAATCTTTTAAAATGGCCTTTTAATACACGTTTATAATAATGAATAACGTGCATGTGAATAATGCTGTGACTCAAATGGTTCCAATAAATGTCGTTCGAGTTTAAGTACCGCAATATCAAATGGCAATAAAAATATACTTCAACACATCAAATCGTTAGTAATACAAATATAAATTGCAAATCAATGTTATACGGCCAATTTTTCCTGTATTGAAGGCGAGTATAAATATGCGGTACCTGTGATTTCATTGTATGAATAAACAAATATTGTTCCAGCGAATTAGCAATATAAATTGATACCGACTTGCATGACTAAGATCATGCATGATATCAAAATAATCGAGAAAATTTTAATGGGAAATTGTATAAGATCAAAGGGATTTTGCCGAACAAGGCAAACATTTTATCAGTGTCAACTTGAATTTCAATTGGATGCTATTTACAGAAATAATGTTTGGAAATGCTTGTGGAGATTGCTCGATCATTTTAGATGTAAAAGCATAAGTATTTACATACATAAATGTATTCAATGTACGTTTTTCATATTTCGTATGGAATTTTATATCAACATTTGCAGAAAGGAATTCGCTTTTATTGTGAATGTTTTAACTTTATACTCGATACCTCGATCGATTAAATCGTTTTAGGATGGTTCGCCCAACGTTTAATTCATTGTAAATTCATAACGGAGTTATATTCAACAATACAAGATTCAAGAGCAAGCTTTCGCAGCAAAGCTAGCACGCTCAGCGGTGGTATGCTGCGAAAATACCTACTCAGGACCTTTGTCTGAAATGTTCATGATAAACTGATAAAGACACAAAACACGTGGTTTGACGACCACAAATTACCGTCTGCTAACCGTTTGTCAAGTTAACCTAATCTAACTACCTAATTAAATGACAAATGACCGAATTAATGATTTAACATTCGCTTGCCCGAATATCCGATCCACATCCGGTCCGTCGTCTCCAAAAATCACCTCCTGCTACTAACGTCCGTCTCCAGTTTCATCCACTGTCCCTGGCCATAAAATCCACAATTTTCGTGATACGATCCCTAGTCCCGACTAGGCTAGCTGCCTCCTGGTTCCCGAACCAAGAGACAGCTGATGGTCTCTAGTAGAAGTCAAACAGGTGGAGAAATCTACAACACATTCACAAAATGGCGACGATGGCTTTTTGGTTCAGGAACCGTGTTCTCGACTTTAGTAGCCAAAGGCTTGCGCTTTGTTGGTTCACTCTTCCTGGATCGATTTTCCGTCCCCTCCATTCAAAACTGTGGTCAGTTAAGGTAGGGCGACCACCACGTTGCCAGACAAAACCATGACAAAGACTGCGGATATTCGGAAGCGAGATACAAATATTTATTTATTGAAATATAAATAATATCGAAAATATTAAAAACCCTAACCTGACAAATTTGTTTACTAAATATATTATAAAGAAATATCGGTTGAATATGAAAGATTACTAATGACTATTCAATTTTACCAACGGATTAGTAGTTATTAACGGATATGCAGATTAAAAATTAAATAGATATTTATACAAATATAAAGCAAGAATACTAACTCGAACTATTTTTTACAGGGTTTTTCTACATATCACGATTCACGTTAGAATGTCAAGATTATTTTAAAATATTTTCAGTATGACCTGCACTGAACATTTCAGCTTTGCCCAATTGGTTTTGCACATATTTTTAATGGTCCTTAAAAGCTGAAAACCTCGATGTATTTTTTATATATAAAATTTTCAAAGTATTGTAATTTTTTGTATAAAAACATACAAAATACTTTATCACAAAAAAAAACGACTTAAATTCAGCGTTTATAAAAGTTTAGGAACAAATTGATGTGCTTTTTCGACTGACTCCGTATGTAAAGATCTGATAATAGTGTCTCAGGAAATCTTACAATTTTAAACTAGGTACTCGTTACCATCAAAGTGCTAATTGATCATGTCCACAGACACGACAAAGGATGTTGTTTTCTTTTAGATGTAAAGTTTATTAACAATATGTTGAGTGTAAGACTAAGAGGTTCCTTTATTTGTCAGGGTTATGTCCGTTCATTTCATTTTACTATTTTTTATAACTCCCAGTCTGTTTGATTTACCTTTTATAAGGCGAAGTGGGTGGCATTGAAAAATCTGCTTTTTAAAAGATGGAAAATGGATTTAGATTGGTCGTTTGAGGTTCGCCGAATTGCAAGTTTTTAGTTGTTTTATCTTAAAGTACGCTTGATATTAAGCACTTCCAAATTAAGCCAGACAACACTTTTTAAGCCAAACAACACCACAACCACTGATTTTAAAACTGCGCGCGATGTTGACAAAGTGCATAATTTTTTTTGCTAATGCAATTTTTATCCCTCCCTCCTTCATGCAGATGGACAAGTTCTAGATGATTGAGGCGAATTGATGATTTCAAAACATTTTTGTTAGGTACTTTTTTGCACTTAAATTGTTTTGTTGTAATTTTTGTCTTTAAAAAACGACAGAATTTGCTCAGGTTCTATAACAGATTGATAAAGAGTGCTCTTATTTCACAATAAATAACTATTTTTTATGAAAAGGTAATTAAGAACTATCACCTAGAGGATATCTTACGACACCCAATTCCAAAATTCGAATTAATAGAGAAGTTATTTTAGAAAACTTCCTCTGAGGTTTCGATAGCAAATCTGCTGGCAAACTGTAATTAGGAGAGATTTGAAAATTGGATAATATACCGAAGTCATTGGGCGCAATCGATCTAAAATATTTCCAAGATGACCACACTTCCGGTTATACCGGAAGTAGGTATCAACTTGCTTATTTTAGATGGAACATGGATGGAGGTTTATTTTCTTTATTTGGAGGATCCAAAATTCTTGAAATTTTCTATAATTTGTTTATCATCACAGCTGAAGGCTTTTTGATATAACACATTGATGTGTCACATCTTTTTGATATAACTTTTTCACATTCTTCATAAATAATAAATAAATTTAAATAGCATTCGATGGTATTAATTATTTTCAAAAGGTAACTTACAGCTGTGAGGATTTCTTTGGCATTTGATTGTATTAAACTTATTATCGGTCGACTTATTAAAAACTAAATGACAAAACCGGAACAAATAGTTAATTACTACTTTACTAACCTTTCTTAAGTTAGGTTTAGAAGGGATGTTATCATCAGGTTGCAATTTTTCACCACCTGACATTATTAACAATTGGTATCACTAACACAAACTAAACTCAACAGTTAATTAATTAGACTGACTTCGTAACTTCGACAAGTACTTGCATTCTTAGGTTCAAGATCGTTAGAGTGGCGAAGTAGAAGGGAGGAAGGGTGGAGCAAGGGATATAGACCAACAAGTGGGGATGTAATTCATGGAATCAATTCATACCTGTGTGTCCGTAACCAATAACACGATTGAAGTGACCTTCAATTGTGCAGACAATGCCATTGTTGTGGACGACATTAGATGCCACGACATTAATATCACAGTGTGAACGAGCTTTAACTCACGTGAAGAAGTTAATTTTCTACTAGCAACTTTCACAACTTAGTACGTGTTTATCACGCGAACCACCCGAATGATTACTAATAAAACCAAACAGCCACCACGTTAAATAAAATATACTTAAAGATACTCAGCCCTATTCTGGACCTGAAATTTATCCAGCTATTCCAGTTAAAAATGTTATTTTTAAAAGCCTTTAATTTGTAACGGAATTGTTACCGGAACTGTTCCATGAAAAGAAACCCAGCAAAGAATGTTTAAATACTGCTTGCTTTTGAATTTTCTGTTAGTGTTATGTGTAGGCACTTCATCACTGTTTTTTGGTAACACAAATTGCAATAGATCAAAAAGAAACTTGGACAAACTACTTAGGTCAAACTACTATGTATGTATAACAAAGTTATAAGCGAAGGTTCATAATCAAGTACCCAAAGAGATTAACAATTTGCTCATCATTTTTCACAGTTTTTAATCTTAATAATTAGGACATTGACAAAGCACTCTACATAATACAATAGGCTGACGACATTGCAGTAGTGCACTCAGAAAAATTTTTTCCGAGTTTGATACTTAAATAATGGAAGTGGAGTGTATAAGAAAAACCTCCCGCAGGTAATGTGACGACTTAGCTGAGACTTGAACGACACGAGAAACATTTGTAATCACAGGTACATGAGAGCATGAGGATGAGGATTTATGCGTATTCAGCGTATCTTGCCTCTTGACAGGTAGCAAACCTACTGTTTATGTAACAGAAAGGATGGGCATGCATACATACCCTGGAAACAGCATGTATGCCTAAGCTCGAAAAATATTGATTTGGGATTAACTCAAGTCATTGAGTCCAGCCATGAGACATGAGAGTCAGCATTATCATAAAACCATTACCAGATGTTAACTGGAACTACATTCATGTTCAATTGTGTAGCCAATACATCAGTCAATTGTGAAATTTCTCACAGCATTTGTCTCCTGCTTTCTTTCTTCAGAAGAATTCCTGTTGGTTGAATAGAACTCGTTATTTCCCAGATTAGCCAATAAACTACTCAATTCATACCAGCTCCTGAGTTACGGATGCAGACTTATGACTTTATGAATAAAAACGCTAAACCAAAAAAGTCTACTGACAATATCCAAAAAAATTCGGGGACAATCCAGCGTAGAGTGTAGAAATGATATAGGCACTGATACATACTAACCAGTGGACCCCAAAGTACTAAATTTCTTAAATTCTGCATATCTTTTACAAGTAATTATTTTTCCATTTAAAATCGTTTTCATTTCAATGAATCAAAACTGCCACTTTTCGAAAAGATCCCATCCTCATAACGAAGCACTTTTAACGTCATCTACTTTTGGGCATGAGCGTATGTTATTGGTTTTTTTTTCCTCAGTTCAGGGTCAGTCAAAAGTGGCATCAATCCTTAATGGGTCCATCCATACCATGGGTAATCCATAATCCATTAATATGGGTTGCAAGGGTATAATAAAACAGTAGGTAACATATATTACCTATCCTTTGGTAAAACCCGGTACACTATAACATGCACTGCAGAAATAAATAGCATCCGGTACATGGGTGGTTTTATTGAATTTGTAAATGGAAAAAGGTTAAACGCACCTGAATAGGCAATTCGTCACTGTCATATGAAAAGTACCTAAATTGTCCAGAAAGGTAAATTTTCCAGAACAACTTGATTTATTCTGCTTAAATATTAGGTTTTAGAGAAATCAATCTTACTTATTCAAGGACTTACACAACTTTCACTCGTTATATCGTCCCTCATTTTGGAATCATCCAATTTATTTTTTTTTAAATAATATTGTTTCGTATATATTGTTAGCTTTACATTAAAAAGCACACAGACCCCAAAAAATCACGAAAAATTTGTTGCAAATCCATGTACGACAAGACAAATCTTTTTTTCTATTCAAAACCGGAAAAAATAAAACGAATAATATTTAAATACAATTTTATTTATACTGATGACAAGAAGTAAAACTCAAAGGATATGTACTTATGTATTGTAAAGCTTTTATTCCGATCTAATCATGCTCAGGCGAATCATAAAATGCATGTTAATCTTGGTCCATAGTGTTTTGTAATGATTGTGGTGGTAATTTTTTTCTTGTTTCATTTAGTTAGAGTTAGAGACTTAGGAAATTATTCCAATTTTGTAAACTTTATATTTTTGTTTAATCGAAAAGAAAACTTAATAGGTAGCGTTTTGAATTATTAAGAAAGTTCCAGTTTACATTCAGTGCAACCTCTAGTTTTAAATTTTAGCGCTCCTAAATTGTGAACAGTAGTATCGCCTATTTTACACTCAGATCAGTTGAGATAACAAAATAAAGCCTAGAGAATTCTTTAAAACAACTATGTTATTGATATGGAATCTGGTAGTTTTGCGGTTCCATCTATTAGCAGAGGCTCGATTTCTTCCTACGAAATCGTTTATACTAAAATGTTTTAGTATGGCATCCAAACCTCAATTTCTGAACATAGACACACTTTTCAAATGACGGTGACGAATTGAGAATTGGGTATTTTCTAACCTAATCGATTATAAAATGACCTCCAAGTTATTAGACATCCTTAAGGATACATCAAGTTCCAGGTTAATGGAATTCAAGAATGCCCTTGCGAAAGTATAATAAACATGTCTGTTGAACAGATGAATTTTCCGGTAAAATAATAAAATGCATGTATTCCTTATTTTTTCAAATTAGTAATAATAATTAGTAACTCTGTTGTTTCGAGTTATTGAATGTCAATAACTAAATGGTTTAAGCGAAATATAGAAAAAACGCAAAAAAGATACTACAGCAAAATTTCTAAAATAGTCAAGGTATTTCTATCTAACATAGAGAAAAGCTAACAAGGAGATCTATCAGACAACGGCTCGACTTGAAAATAAAACTCAAAATACCAGAAACTCAAATATCGTTTTCAAAAAATTAATTTGAAACTTTTTGAAAAGCATATATGTGTGCTCAACAAAACAAAAAAATAACGGATTTCATAAAAATTAACAAAATTTCAAAGAAAAAAATTAAAAAAATTACCTTTCTCATCGCGGTGGCCAGTGACTCCGTCCTTACCTGCAACAATAATTCGTATTAATTTTTATAACGCTTTGTGCTTATATGACGATTCCCTATATTACTAGTAAGCAGTGGTAGGAGTAATCGAGTTGTTCTAAAATCGGGTTATCCCTAATATCGTATATTTAACAATCTAATCGAGATAGTTATTCGATTTATTTAGTGGTAAAAGGGGACTAAATACGACAATCAGGCAGGGCAGAAAGACCGATAGGTCGATAGCCTTTTTTAGAAATAAAGATATTTACTACTACTACTGAAACATGTACCGATAGGTCGATAGCCTTTATTTAGAAATAAAGATGTTTACTACTTTACTACGACAATCATAGTTGTGCACAAAGTAAAAGCACGCAGAAGATAAGAAAATAATTGTACACATGAATTATACATAATATACATATATAATGTATAACTCGACATATTTTATGTGTCCATGTTCTTTATAGTTAGTTGATTTGAGACGTTCTTACCAGCACCAGAACCAGCAATAATAAATGCAACCAAGCAAAAATAAAGAAAGCAACTAGAAATATTGACTATTTAAAACAGAGAAATGCGGATATAGAATTAACAATAAAGCGTCAGTTCTTCAGTAATGGCACATTTTAGTTTTTTCTAGTAATTCTGATAGTTTTTACTCAGTTTGGTGTTTTAATTCGGACAACTTAGGAGACCGGGGATAAATGACAATGTTTAAAAAAACAACATTTTTTAATAGTAAATCAGCAAATAACAGAAGATCATTAACCGCTTAAAATGTCAAGTATTTTTACAAAAGAAAAATGTTCTTTTGTAAAAATATGGGCTCGCCATTCCTAAAATTTGCAAGAGAATGGGATTCGATAGATTCTTGCGATCGTGAAAAAAGGGTCTTCTGTCCTTAACCGACTGAACTACAAATGGCATTCATGTCATGTTTTCAAAGATCCGAAATTACATCAGCAAAATATGTGTCAATATCCCTTGGGCAATAGGAAATAGTTGGTGTATAGAAACAAATATATTTTCAAGTTTCCAGTATGTAAAAGACGTCGTAAAGTTTGGTGCAGTAATTCACTAGTATAATTCATAATTTACTAGTACACTTTTTTACAAATACCTTTGTAATTAAAAAATAAAGTAAACGTAATAAATAAATTTATTACGTTTACTAATTTGAAAAATGAATGTAACTTTTTATGAAACAAAACCTACAAAAGATACCTAGTTTCTAGTTATAACAAATAAAAATTTCCGTTGAAAGGTCCCACGGCGACCAAAATCCTGACTGTATTAGTTCTTATAATTACCAAAGTTAGTATCCGATCGACACTTTTGTCTGACTCTATTTTGTCTATGCAGTGTAAGATTTCAAATAAACTGCCGCTAAAGATGCCACCCTTACTATCGAGGTAATCGCCAGTTTCAAAGAAATGTCGCAAAAGCGAATCTCTTTTGATAGAAGCTTAAATTTCCTAAAAGATCCTTTCAAGCTATGAATATAATGCTTATAATATAATGGACATAATGACATCAACAGGAAAAGACAACCCTACTAACGACATACCTGAAAGCTTCTTTTATGGATTAATTATAAACATATCATCTAAAATGAATGAAAGACTCTTTAGGCGGAAGTTCTTAAGCTTTGATATCTGTTATAATACCGGAAATTCAGACTTGAATCCGAATTATATTGGAAATAAATGGCCAAACTAGTTGTTACCTACCCAAATGGAATGGACGAACGGAATTCTTGGCACTGCAAATAATTAACTTTACCTTGCGCTTAAATAATATACTGCAATTGAGTTAAAACTGATTATTAATGCTGCACTCTTTATTTAAATGCCTTTTGCCCGATTTTATTAAGATTTGTTATTGTAAACAAAAAACATAGGAATTCAAAATATTCATGTTGCATGTGCAGATAAAATGGTCCTTTTAGTTGGAAAGAATGCTAAAAGCGCTGTTGAGTAGAAGGCAAGTGGGTCAAAATGGCATGTATTCACTTTCCAGTTAGTTTCAATAATAAATAATACATTGCAGACTAGGAAAAAGCCGTGCCTGAACATGTAAAATTTACGGTAATAAAAGATTTAATTTAAGAATACCGAACTCTATCTCCGCTATGTTAAGAGGCTAATTAGCTGACATTTTGTTCCAAATCCAAGATAATTACCTTCGTTTAATCAGAATCTGTTTTAAAAATGAGTTTCCAATTATCTCCGTTGGTGACACATTACAGGAAGCATATTAGATAATAACTGAATTATTTTGAAAACAAATTTAAATTACAATTTTACCAGTTATATTTTTTTATGTTATTTATATTTTACAGTAAAATTTAATCAACATCGACATATTTATAACAACAAGATATGTTTTTTCAAGTAGCAAAACTGTAATAAGTTGATTGAATTTGCGTCTTCCATTCGGAATTCCAATATTTCCTTTTTCAATTTGCTGAAGAGTCATTAATTTACTTAAGTAACAAGTTATATACCTTTCCTAGCCTAAACATGAAACCTTGTTCTAGGTCACGTTCATGAAGAAACAACCAGAAAGTTGATGAACTTGAGCTTGATCAAACCCAACAATCATAGACGAGCTTTCGAAATCAAAACACTGCTGCTTATCACATACATTGGGGTTTTAGTCGATCTTAAACGGCTATTATGGGCTTCATTAGAGACGAGAATCAAAGTGAAGCGGTATGTAATTATAAAGTATTTACAGTCGCGGATAGCGCGGAGGAGTGGGACCCAGTAATTCATCACATAGACAGCTCATTTGCTATTCGTATTATCATAATTTTATTTGAACGCAGAGTTGACTGGCCTGAAACGACGAGGTGCAACGATATTATGTCAGAGTCTGTCTTAAAATGCGACGAACTGATGTTAATGTGATGTATCGTCTATATGCAGAAATGCTCAATTTTCATTCATTTTTTCAATAACTGGATTTCAATTTCCATCAGTGGCATCAGTGCTGACAATATATTAGCTCTGTTTGTTCAAGCATCTTCCATATCTCCTATCTTAGAGAACATTTGCAGAAACCCGCATTAATTTTTAATTATTTATTGACTTCACTTGGGCTGTTCTACGCATCAGAAGATTGAGTGAAATATTTCCGCAAACTCCTCTGACATTGCATTATTGTATAGGGTTTTTATTTTGATAAAATACGCAAATGACATAGAAGATCTTAGACTTTGCTAAAACAACCTGCGTCACTGGAACTAAGAATTTGAAAATCAGGTTTTTTTGTGTGGAAATCAGTCACTCCACGCCACATGTAGCCAATAATTGGAAGACCGCTTAATAAATATGTGGAAGCTGAAGAAAAGTCAAACAAATATGTATGGAATACAACATGAAAATCAAAAAATGTTCTGATTAGGTATGATTTGAAAAGCTGCTACTCGAACGTTTACAAGTCAATGATTTTTTTCTTGAAGAACCTAACAAATTATCCAACCCCATTGGTTTGTGTTCAAATGACGCAATGAAAAAACCTTTTGTATTTTACGATTCAACGGAAAAAGAATGAACCAGAAACGAGCCCTGGCAATCCTGCAATTTGCAATAAATCAACATTTTGGAAATAGGTAGAGCAATTTCCTAACTAGATTTGCTTGAGTTTACTACCGTGAGAAGAAACACGTTTCAAGATTGTAAAATCCTTCGGACCAGCGCTTCGAAATAAAACGAAACTCCTCGTTTTTCGGCAAATCTATTTGCAGATAAATGATCGAATCTTTTCGAGCCAAATCTATCGTCGATAAGAAGTATTGGGTCTTTTGCCACTCGTTATTTTCGCCGCTTTTGAACTAAATCGCCCTGACCACTTCATTATGTTGCTGATTGAGTCATTTACTTTCCCCTTCATGAGATTAATACATGTGCGTTAAGGGAAAGTGACCACACGAGCGTATATTCCAGAATTTGTCGAATATGAAGCTGGAACAACCGGATTTCGAGCTACCCTAACAGATATTTAGATTTATATCCATTATATTGGTCACACAAATCGATGCTTAGGGCAAATTGTATGTTAGGGGAGGCCAGTTTATTCTCAATATTCTCATATTAGACCTCTAATTGCATCGGTGGCTGCACGAAACATGTGATGATGCTGTAAGTAATGGTCAGTTATTTTTTGTGGAAAAAAATCTCTTCAACCCTTCCATTGTTAGGGTAGGAATCAATTCCGCTTGAATTATGCCCTTCAATACTTGAACATGTTGAATCGAAACAAACTGATTATGGGACAATTTTCAACACTGTCAGGGGTTTGGGTCAGTTCAAGTTCACCCCAGTAGCCATCAGTATTCTACAGTTTAAAATAAATAGCAAAACGAAAAAAAAAATTGCTAGTCCCGAAGACTAATGTGAATATAGGAAACCACTCTATATATTCATGGTTTTAACAATATAGTTTATTGGAAATATTGGTATTAAACAAGGGCAGAAAGACCGATAGGTCGATAGGCTTTTTTAGAAATAAAGATGTTTACTACTACTATAAATAATACATATAAGTGAATCAATTGCATAATGTAAAAATATATCGTCTATAAATAGTTCACTTAATAAAAATAATATTTAGCCATTCTTTTTTATTACTTAGGGGTTTTTCATCAAGATGTTACCGTTAATTTAATAACAACCTTAGGCATCCGGTAACTAAGAACACATATAAAACCCACACTTATACAAGTCGAAATGTCACCTAACAATAATAGAATTTACGACACAAAAAATATATCGTTGCTTGTAAACATGAACAGCCTTGATGCCATAAAGGAGCATTATTATTTTATTATCAACCTTATTTTATTAAAGCATTTCTGTATTAAAACGACTCAGATTAGAATACCATCAACGTGTAATCCCATAGTTTACGTCTCCATTTTTCCAACAACAAAACGGTCATTTTGTATTAAAAGATGATCTATAACCGGCTAAATACAGGCCCTAAAAACTATAAAGTTGCACATTTGCGCATTCAGCTTTGGCGGTAAATCTTTGCACCGCTAATTTTTAATAATCATAAATCAGATTAAAAAGCTGTAAAAATTTCGAATTATATCATTTCAGGGTAGTGCCGTATAGGCCAGACACAAAACAAAGTAAAATTATAGCAGAGGCGTGAACAAAATAATGCTGATAATCAACTGAGTAGTTCTAATGGTACTCTGAGCAGCTAATTCGCCTTAATTTATGATATTTCCTCTTTCATATACCTATGCATCACACAAATATACATTTGCAATTTTACAGTACTTAAATAATATTTCTTTGGTATATAATTAATGTGACTTTCAGGTTTTTTTACCATCAACTGTGTCTTCTGAAGTTTTTTAAACAATTAAAAAATATTCGTCAATAATTTTGAATTACAGGATTCGATTTTTGGAAATATTCGGATTTTTAATTAATCATTGAGATAACAGCCTGAGATTATTTTATTATTTTGTATTGGTTATTATAATCTTCTAATTTAAAAATTATTAAATTAATTCGTTTATTTAATTTTACACCTTATTTCAATAGCCAGACTTGCAAGACTATTGCAGCAAGACTAAGACCAAAACTTTATGCGCAAGAACAAGAGCAAGTCCAAGACCATGCAAATCTTAGCCTTGGTCTTGCTTTGCTCATCATTAATTGGAAAAACGCAATCTGGTTCTGGAATTTAGAGACGCCAATCTTGCAGTTCGATGTCATTTTCACAGTTTTCATAGATAAAGACGAAACAATCAATACCGTGGTAAATTTGAAATCAACTTTAGGTAGAGAACAAGGGGAAACATTTGAAAAGACTTTAGTACCCGCGATAATCTGAAAAACAAAAGGGGACTTCAGAAAGACAGATAAAATAACAGAAATATGTTATTAAGCTGTAATCTATTATTGTTGATGTGGGGCCTTAAATTCTATTTGTTGCAAGAAATATCTGGCTGAAACATGGGTTTATCTAAAGGTTTATCTAAATATACACAGATAGATAGCCTTCAATATTAGAATTTCGAATTTCGCTAAAATTCATGTAATAAAAGAATTCAAGATACGGCAGCTTACAACCAGAAAGTAAATACTTATTTGTACTATACGAAAGGCTCAAGTAGAAAATAAACCTCGTTTCCAAACTTGGATAGCAAAACTTTATGCTCAAAATCAAGTAAAACTGTGAGAAAAATGTAGAAAAACCAGCCAAGCTAACTTGAAATTAACGAATACGTATGGATTTTAAAGCCGCAAAACACGAAAGCAAAATGGCAAAAGAGCAGAAAATATATGAAAAATACTTTTTGCTATAAAATTTTCAAGAGTCATTCCTTGCAACTGTGAAGTTCTTTGGGTTTTTAAAAGCCCGAATAACTCACCAGTTGTACGAAAGGTAATTCGTAAATTATACCGGAACAATAGGTATTTTTCAACATATACCATACAGGAAAATGTCTGGTGGGTATTAGAACAAAGCGGACATTTGTAGATGGAGATTAGTCAATTAATAAGTTTAATTGTTCCAATGAAATCATACTGAATTACCTAAATTATTCCATCTGTTATTTCGTGCTAGATTTTCATTTAAAACCTAAGAAGGATTCATGTGTTAATGTACCTATCGAGGGTCCTAAACACTTAATTTAAAATATACATCTAATTTTAACCTCTAACCCCTGTCAATGAATGGCGCTCGAGATTATGAGATCCGAACATCTGTTCTACACATTTGGCAGAGTATGGGTTGATTAGGTGCAGCGGTCTGATGGAGTCTTGATTATTTAGTTAATTCATTAATTTCCCCAGAACGATTCGGCAATTTCCGCTTTTATAACTTTACACGCACATAAGAGACAGGCATGCATACGACTCGATTGGTGATGACTGAAGTAGATGGTTTTAATTTGGTTTCTATTTATAATTTTTAATTAATTTGAGATGGCTTGGACTCCGTTTCCATTCAGCTCGTTGTCTACGGCATATTTCCACACATATCATTGAACAAATGGCCCAAGATTGAAGAAAATTGCTCTTGGCATCTAAAGTTGTGTTTCGATATATTGGCCCAAAAAGACAATCAGTGTTAAGTGAAGATTTACAGAAATAATTTTATTTTAAAATGAAATGTTTAATGATAAAATATTTATATTTATTTAGATTTTGCACCAGCATTTTCGAATTGTCTAATCCTGTTTCCCGGTTCATTCAAAACATACAAAAATGTTTACGATAAACTGAATCCATAACTGAAACTGATAAACTGAATCCAAAGCGGTCTATTCAATTAGCCTCCTCAAATAAAGTTTTCAATCATCCCAAGCATTATGACTAAAGCACCTAGTTCCAGTTGATATTCCAGCTGTTAGAAGTTATTACCATTGGCAAGTTTTTCAATTAGTAATCATGTTTCGTAAATTTGGTTTTTTAAACTGGTTACTTATACATTTAAGTTGGAGATCTAACTATATCTCCAACTTGAAGCTCAATAATTTTTCATTGTTTATAAGTCACTCCCTATGCAACGTTAGTGAAAGCATTTCCAATATTATATTTGCTATTAAAATTGTAAAAAGCATTTAGTAAACTTTTCCAACCAACTTGACTCTTGACTTGTTAATGGGTACGAAAATTAGGCTATATTAAGATGTAGAATCGTGATCATAAATACGGCCGGCATTGTTTAATTTTTATTCACTGGATCAAACCGACATATTTCAGTGAATGTTTGTGCTTTATGTAAAATATTAACCACTTAATCTCCGAATTCGGTCGTGTAGGTTTGGCAGGACGGAAAATTAAATTATAAATTTCGGGCAGCCGTATAATTTTTTAGACTGGTGGGTATTCGGTGTGCATTGTACGATCGTGTTTTATTCATACTATTGAATTAAACTGCAGTAAATTTATTCAGTCAAATGCGAATTGTACATCTCGCAGACGAACATCGAGAACTTGATATTAAAATATAATAACTCCTACGTCGTTATAATTCATGTCGGATGTGTCTGCCGTACTGGCAGGAGTTCTCTCATGATAAAGCACGACACCCTACGTACTTAATTTGTTTTCGAATTCAAAAATTAATTTGCAAGTAAATCACTTTGAATTGTATATTTATTGGCCGTTCAGAAGGCTTCGTTTTTTAGTTTTCCATTCAGGCATGATATGAATTTAGAAACAAAAAATCAAACAGCAGTTTTATTAACATTAAATAAATTAATATTTTTTTATGACAAAACATACATTTAACCATGGAAATGTACAACATACAGGATTTCATTTATCGTTTCATTAAAAAGAGTAAGGGAATTTTATTTATCATCAAAACTTTGTATTAACAAAACGAAGCCAGCAATAGAGTGACGTTAATTTAAATACCCTATACATTATTCCACTCTTCAACAGACAAAATCGCTTTATTTAGATGTTGATGTATTCCAGCTATTTTCTTGCACCTGGAATGTGTCCAAAATAAACAGGTAAGCACGGGTTTGTGCATCAAGTAATAAATAAAATAATTCACAGCTGAATTTTGTGAACGAACTAATGTAAAGCAGCAACATGTACTTAAGCGAACCAGTATGCATAAAGCAACGTCTTTCGGTATTTTATCGGCTATAGATCATTTGAATAAACCCTAACTATAAATTATTAGGAAAAAAGGGAGGAAACTGATATTTTCTATAGATATCGTGTGACTAAATTCGGAAACCGAATTAACAGAAGAATCGGTACAGAACGAATGAGAGATCTCGATATGAATTCCATCAAATCAATCGTTGGCACGGCACATCCGGTTGTTCTTGGCATGTGTTTGCCAGTTGTGCATTTCTCGTCAGGACACATAATAATAAAATCTGGCCAATTAATTTATAAAAACAATTTGCCTTGTAATAGCCAGGACCGGACGGAAAACGACTATTTAGGTATTCATATTATTTGGTCTTTTCATACTTTTGTATAGCAATTTATAACTGTTTTCAACTTTATTAAACTGGACCACTTAGAAACATTTCCAATAAACTAGATTTGCATCCAAAAATTATATGTTAGCCTCGGTTTTCACACAACATTGTCATCTAGTTTTCATCATTTTGTTATGAATTTATCGTTTACTTTTGTGTGGAGATAAAATTATTACTTGCATCGAGGCATTTTTTGATTTGGCTTTATTCTTAATTTAACTCAAATGAAATATGTATCATTTGATCTACTAAACATTAATCGAAATTTAATTTTAAGAGTGTGAAAAAGATTTAACAACTCGTGCAATTAAGATAATGAAAATTTAAGATATTCGCCGTAGAATTTTTAATCGTTTTCACAATAATAAGTCTTCTAATTTTGTAGGTATGCAAGCTTGCCAACGGGAGAAATACCTTTCAATAAATATAATTGTAATATTCCGGTAGTATTAAGATCTATAAACCTAATCTAAACCTTAGATTTTAGTCTTGAGGCGGTTTTCTTGTTCATGCTCATGCCGCCTAATTTTATGAATTGAAAATGTCATTTGCTATTCCCATGAATCCACGAAGACCCTATGTATTTTAGTTTTTTTTACTCTTGAATGTGTTATAATATTTACAATCATTATTATTATTTACTGCGTTATTATTGTTATTTGTTTTCATGTTTTTATATTATTATTAAATTAAGCATTATTATTATATTTTCAGTCTGTCGTGAAACTTGCCACCGAAACTGGTGCCTGCTAATTAATATGGCGTCATTAATGCTAATTAAATGCCGCTTCCAAATTTTTCCGATTAAAAACCTGCCACCTAAATGCATTAAAAAGCTGAGGCATCGGGTCGAAAAGCTCACAAATATCGGCATACTTAGCCCATAAACTGAAATAAAATTGAGATTTTATTACAAATTTATAGCATGGCAAGAATTCGTAGTATAGCTAATTTAGACATAACACCAGGCTTGTTTTAATCGATAAATTGCGAAATAATGTCTGTTTTGAAAGCGGCGAGACTAAATTATTAATTTAAAACGGCCAATCGTGACGATTGGCCGTTTTAGATCTCAGGTTACCCTCGGTATTTTGCTTATTATTACCGTTCCTTGTAACATATATGTTTTGGTCCACAACATTGTCTGATTAATAACAAAACACCTGCCAGCCATCGATTAAATTTAGCTCAAAAGTTTGGAAGCAATTAAAAGCTAAAAATTCTATTCAATTATTTAATTTGTGCACTTTATGTGCGTAAAATTTGTCGGTTCTCTATAAAAAATAACTTAAGCAGAATGTAATGTCAACCAAGTTATCAAAAAAGTCAATCAATCAAATCAATTTTCAACCAATCACGCTGCAAAATCAAGAGCAAGACGCAAGCCAATACAATGTCCTGCAAGTTTAAGAATTTTGAAAGTGTCTTGCAAGAGTCTCGTCAAGGAATGTTTGTTTGTCGCAAAAGTTTTTTTTTAAATGTGGGTCATAAAATGCTAATAGTTTTATGATATAAAGAAGTAACTTGATAATCCGCAAGAAAATTTTATTTAAACTAATTACAATTTCAGATAATATTTCGTTATATTTCTACTTCATTCATTTTCTGTTATATATGCTTCTACTTCAAATTAACAAAACGTTATTTTTTTGTTCATTTTAACGAAAATGTGACTCGTTTAGTCCTCGTCGTTGTGTCTGTATTGGATAGACTTTGAAAGTGTTTATAGTCAGGCTGAGAGCATGACTTTGTAGCCTAAGTCTCTTCATACGGGTTGTTTAAAACAAAAATTCTTCATAGTCTGTGAAAACTTCTTATTTTATTCTTAACTCCTTTCCCTCTTAGGTAATAATAATCTCGTGATGGGTTTTGTAACTATTTTCTATTGAAATCGAATGTAACTTCGATTGAACTTTACTTTTATCTTTTTAGAAGGTACAAATGTCAAGCAAAACGTCTCCAGTTAAAGATAATTCTTGAGAAGGGCTATAAAAGAAATAAAAAAAGAAACTGTTTTATACTTCGACTTATAAAACAACTATTATTTTAGAAGAAAAATATTATATAAACATATACTTAAGGAAAACGCTTTTGTTTTCAAGATATACGGTGTCAAAAACAAACTATAGTTTATAAACTAAAAAATTATTAATAAATAGCAACAAAATATTGTACTTCGTAATTTTTTTCGTATAAATTTTTGTAGAAAAATGTTTGTCTCTTGTTTTGAATTGTTGAATGTTGAGCAGACAATTGCTTTAGCTCAATATCGGAAAAAACCGTTTTCAAGATATCTTTACATAAGATTTTGACAGAAAATAAAATTTCCTATAAACTCCTGACGTCCTTCTGCTATAAACCGACTCATCCTGTGCACAAATTAATGTCGAAGCCTTAAATCCAAATACTAAAATAATTTTAACTGCTGAAACATGTCAATTTTCAGCCCATAAAAGACATACTTCAAACGAAATATTTGAAGCAGATCTTCCTGCAACTTTAAAATATATGCTTTATATCACACATCCCCTGAATGTCTATTTTAAACCAGTCATAATTATAAGTTTACCCCTATTCTGTCACTTAATAGCTGAGCACATGTAACTGCAAAGGAGTTTTCAATAGACCTTTTGCCCCTTTATAAATGAGGGATATTAAAGTTGCAGCAAGGACACAACATTAAAGCATCACCCCCGTTTCCAGAAATAGGCAAATGTTCCCTAATATCAACTTATTTTTGACTTTCTGACATTCGTGATCGATTAAACCCGGGGATCCTCAAACTAATGCACTCGTTTGCTGAAAACTTAACACATTTACCCTGTTCGATCGGCTTTTAAGGACTTTTCAGGCTAAATTTAGCATTTCAGTTATAAATGTAATTTATATGCATTAAGTTTGGGTTTTCGGGTGATTTTCCACAAAATCTACGCATAGAGGAATTATGGGATTTGAAGGGGTTAAGCTGATGGGTGAAACGAACACTCTCGACTTTTTTAACGGAAAATCTTAAGCTGCTTAGGCAGTTTCGACCAAAAACAACAACAGAAACGTGACTTAAATATTAGTGTTTAAAACATCTATAAATATAAAACTCAACAAGTTCACAATTTTTTTCAGGACATTTTCAACTTGTCCCTATGTGGAGTCTTAAAATATAATCAACCTTCCAATTAATAAATACTTTGGTAAAAGTCATTGCCAAGACAGATTAACCGATGTGTCCCCTATGCAAGTCTGATTCTAATTTAAATTTAATTGCTACTAATTAAGTTATTTTAGTGGCTAATATTTTATACAGGGTTGTAATTCCGAGGTGTCCGCGATGTTTTGAAACAATCAGCATGATGTTTTTAAAAACAAAACATGAATTTATAATGAAATTGTACGTATAGCTAATGAACCTATTAGTATGGAGCTCTAAAATGTACGTTTAATTCGTATTTGTCATTTAAAAAACATTATCACACAGTTGCTGCCTCTGGACTAATTAATTATACAACGAATTGAGTGTTCCGGCTTTCAACAGAGCAGCGAAATAGCCGCTTTATCCATAGCTCATAGCTTTATGGAGGGACTACATGTCGATAAATTATCGCCTGCAGAAGTAATTAAAACATAGATAATTTTGTGTAGTAAAAAGTCCTCGGAGCAATGCCTATCAGCTATGGAAAATGCCTGATTGCTATATTATAAACCCCTTTTTTTCCTAACAAAACCATTTTCTTTTTAATAGATTTATCATTATTTCAATATTTTATTTATGACAAGGAGCCCGCAACAAATAATTACCGCAATTAATGTAGATAATGTATTCAGTAAAGCGAGTAAATTAAAGCAATAGCCACATACATATCTGGTTTATTATTTAAATAGAGATTCGATGTACCTAAAATGTTAATCTGTATAAATAGCACTGTAACCAAATCAAGCAGTGGAAGTAATAAAATAGATAAGAAATAAAAGCAGGAAGAAAGCAAAACAAAAAAGATTAAGAACAATCAGTTATTCTCGAGGAAAAATCAAAATTTCTAAGAAAAGATAGAAACTGTAAGGTATTATGTGGTTATTGTGGAATGTTACTTGTTGGCATAAATGGAACCAATGAATACGTACATTCCAGGGACATATTTGACTGTAGCAAAGTGAAACAAACACTTCAACAACACAAAGAAAAGGGAAATAAAACCTTACTTGCCATTCGAGCTTTTGCCTTTTTGGTCAAAATCAATCAAAGCCTTAAATGAAATGTAACGTTTAACATTGTATACAAGTGGACATGTAGATTAAATGGTAATGATTTTCCAGAGCTTTGTGAAATAAAATCCTTTGTTTTCTTACGTTTACCGCCCGAAGCCAGTTTGTTTACGCGGACGGTGCAGATCAAAGTTACTTACATCGTTAATTCAGTATCAAAGGAACTATCATTTGATGAATTAAGACTTTACAGCGCGTATACAGTTGGATCTTATCCATTGAAATGCTTTCATTTACTTTAATAATATTTTGATATGTTTTACGACCGCGATTTTGGTTTGTTCCGAATGCTTTACCGTCACACATTTAGTATATTCCAATGATAAATAATTCCCAAAGATGATTTATGGACGACGGTGTTTAATAAGCTTGCAATTCCCAAGAGCGTTTATAGCTGGACTGGTTTAGTTTCTAATTGAAAAATTGCCAACGATCATGTCTAACTGAGCTGTCTTACCTGACGCACCTGTTTGAATTGTTCTTCGAAGGACCATGTCTGTTGACAAGAAGATGCTGCATCTTCTTCAGATGAATGTGAACTATCTGAAGAAATCTGTGGGACTTGTCGAGCAGCCGTAGGCAAAAATGCACTACCTGGTGGGGAGAAATTAAATGGAACTGGAAACTGATTGCCTTCTGAAGGGCTCACTCTCTCGTACCTCGAACATGATGGGCGATTTCTTGGACTCTGAGCATAGTCATTCTGAAACAAAGAGAAAATTTTATTTACTAATTGTAGGTATGTCCTGGACATATTCTAATTAGAGTTGCGATATACTAATACTCCAGGAAGATATGTCACATTGTTTCCCACACACCAATAACGTTTTGATAGTGCACCTCCTAATGGATTACTCCTGACGCTATAGATTTATATAGTTGAAATGGCTGCTTCGGCTGCTTCATCTTCAGTTCCAATAAATTTTTACATTTTTACAAAATTTTAAATTTCGCTTTGTTGCTGCTGTCGTTGTGAATCCTTGAAATAGTTATGAAATAGCTATAAACTAATGATAGCGTTTTAATAAAGCTGGGCAAATAGTGACAATACTTTTTACACCTCCCTAACAGCAGACTTTTTCTGTGTTTAACTCACAATTTTCACAAACTTCATCATTTTTAAAACTATAAATTTAGAAGTTTTCTGGCTTAGTTCACTATGTTTTAGCTCTGAAGAACCATTCTCCCTGACTGAATTCGCTTTAAAATTATAGTGATTCATTAAAGTTCTAGAAGAAGTCCTATCTACTTGACTTTTCTTGGGCATGCGTTTCCAAAGTTCATAATTAATGGCAACAGACTTCCTTAATGAAAAATAGTGAAACATCACATGCAAAGTTCGTGCGTGTTATTTGTTTCAACGATCCCAAGCTAATTCAGATAAATGATCTTGGTGGAATAGTTGCATCGAAATAAATGCAAATCTCACGAGAGGAAAATTGCGATAGTTGCCCTAGGGTGAATAAAAGCCAATCGAGAAATTAATCTTGATCAGTTAATAGCTTTTGTCTCTCCGTGATATAGTGGCTGCAAATATTAATATCTGTCCGGAGCATCCATAAATTTCTGACAATAAAATGTTCGGTATGTGATAGCCCAGTTCGAAGAATTCTTTATTGACAGGACCATTGATTTGTTTGCCTAAGATTATATCGGGAATTGGATGAAGACAAATTTGTCGATTGTTGCCCAGTCACGCATAGTGTAATTACAAAAGTTTTGCAGAAATGGAAACTGAAAAAGGCACTATTTGTAATTAGGAGATAATTTCTTGACCGCTACAAGAGCAATTGAACAAGCCAAGATGTCTTGGGGATTCGGTCTGGGCAGTGGCAAGAAAAACAGAACGTTTATTACCTACTAAGCTTTCGGAAATTTATTTATTCATCAGGGCTAGAAAGATTACAATAAAATTACAAATTGAGCTATGAAGCTATGGGAACGTATATTCCAACGGAAATGCAAAAATTATTCCTGCTAAAGTTTATTTAAATAATAAGAAAAAAAAAAGAATACATCTAGAAATAAACAAAAAAATAATGACAACACATTAAAATAACCTAAATTAACCCAAACTAAACATTTACAATGAGTACCGATAAAGACATATTGATATAAATCAATCAACTCTCCCTTACAATGCATTTAAGGAATCACTGAAAATGCCACAATGTGCACAATAAATATTAAACAAAAAAAGTTAATGAACAGTTTTCACTTAATCTAGGAATAATGATCCCAATTTCTCAGTCTCTGGAGTAACGCGCGTGTTTAAACAAAAAGGTAATTCCTAATCTATGCCTTCTTTCTTAATCTGTTCAACAAAAAGGTGTGGTCTTCTCCTGTAGCAGGATAAACATCATCCTCCCTTTTTGACAAGTACTTCAAAAACACTCCCTATTACAGCCTGGTAAATCGGATGCCAAATGAGACACATATTACAATTTGGATCTCACAAAACTAAAGTAACAATTGTAAATGGTAAAAACATTTTTAAAAAGCTTAAAGTCGTCAGTAAACTGGAGTCTAATGCACTCAATATGTTTAGTAAGGTCGTCAATAAATATCAGAAAGAAGATGAGGCCTAAATTAAACCCCTGTGGAACACCCGAAGAAACTTTGTAGCTCCGAGAACGGAAACCTTCAATTTCGGCAAATTGTTGACGACTAGGTAAATGAAACTTTACAAGAGCAATCAGTGCTACCGAAAATCCCATGGCATCAGTCTTAAAAAGAAATGTGTTGTGGTCTATTTGATATAGTGAAACGCTTTCTCGAAGTCAAACGTCAACCTGACCAAACTGATCCAGCGTAGTGCTGATGATCTGAGAAAAACAAGCTGAGTTTGTGTAACACGATCTTCTATGTATAAACCCATGCTGTTCAGCCGACATAAAGCTCCCAGCTTGTGAGTAAATTTGGTCAAAAATGTACGACTCAAATGGTGGTCAATCAAATTAACAAGTCTGCAGAAAAACGATGGGCCAACGACGAATACGACATATATATTTTTTTCTAAAAACCAAAATCATCCTAGTGATAGGATTGAAACGCAGCATAGAGTTAATATCGGAGGAGTCCCAGAAGCAAACCTCAATAAATTGAAAACAATCCTTATTTTGGAAATCTTACTCAGTGAAACTATTAAACAACCCCATTTTCAACACACGCCACAGTACCAAATGACCTCAACACGACATTAGATGATGATTCCAACCACATTCAAATATCCATACAATTTGCCAACATAAATATTGAAATGCCTCCCAACGCTGCCCAAAATCGGGAGACTTTTTCATATTTTACATACATCCGAGAAATATTTAACCAAATGATCAAACTCCTCACTCCTCCAAACTTAAAAACACACCTCTAGTGAAGTTGGCATTCAAGAATGTGATGTTTGTGGGTGAGCGTAACAGTCGTTTAAAAGATAAGTACTCAAAAGCTCAGGAGCAGTATATAAAATTTCTTGTGGAGCTTGCGATGGAATCTACATGGGCAAACCGGTAATATCCTGAACAACACAATCACACAACATAAAAGCATTTGTTTTATGTTGTCGACCGGAAAAACAAGTAGTGCATAAGCACAGCACTGCATTGAATCAAGTCACATAATAAATTTCAACATGTGAGGATGTTACACGTATAATCGCAAAATAATTTTTCTAGAGATGCTAGAGGTGATAGAGACAGCCACATATGAGAAATGTATAATCAAAAGAACTGACATAGAAGACGTTGATCACCAACGATCTAGTTAACATGACAGAGGGAAACAACTATATACCCCAGTCATACTGTTAGAAGTCAGAGAATGTAATATGTCAACCGATACTTCTAGAAGGTTCTCAAACCTTCGAAATTGAACAATATGCAAAAGTATCTTTTTCCCTGTCTATTGTTTCATATTTTCCCATAGCTCAATAGCTATGGGTTTCTAATTTTATTGTAATCTTTCTAGTCCTGATGAAAGCAAAAAATTAAATGCCGAAAACTTGGTAGCTAATAAACGTTCTGTTTTTCCTAGACCACTGCCCAGACCGAGTTCCTAAGGCAACTTATTGAACTACCATTTTTAATGTTAAACTTTAACAATCAATATCCTCTTCAAAAGTATACCTATGTATACGTTAGCAAGCATTAGAAGAATTAAAATAGTAAGGATCTTTACCTGATTAGGGTGAGTGCCTAAACCATTGTTTACCCCAGCGTTGATGTCCCGCACTTGCATTTGCAGTTTAGTCAGGACATCGTTGTGATTAGGAGGAATTTCATTTTGTGGTAATGGACCGCCACAGGCTTCTTCTTCTCCGTCACTTGTATCATTAATATTCGTCTGAAAACAAAAAAAAATAAATAAGCAAGATTCATAATTAAACATTATTTTGCATTTTTTGCAAATAGTAGTAGTAGTAAAAATCTTTATTTCTTGAAAAAAAAGGCTAACGACCTATCGGTCTTTCTGCCCCGGATTAATTACAAGGTTTTGTATGGAAAAGTGATAACTAATGTATATGTATAATGTAATTAAAAAAAAATATATATATATATATATATATATATATATATATATATATATATATATATATATATATATATATATATATATATATATATACAGTGTGTCCAGGATAAAATGATGTACATGAGGATATTGGAAACCGTTAGAGTTACAGGGTGCACCAAATGGGAAAAAAGTTGCGCAATAAAGTGCCTATAAATAATCTGTCATCGACTTCTTTGAACTCGGAATAGCAACGGATATACAGGGAAAAAAAGAAAAAAGTGCGTTTTATAAAATTCTTTATATCGTGTTTATTATAAAAGATACAATAACGAAATTTTCAGGGTGGGGGTAAGAAATGAGCGTGAATTTGAAAATAAAGTAAAAAATAATCTAGGCCCACTATGTTCAATGAGGCCGAAGTCAACTTTTGTTTTTCTTATGGGCGCCATATTGAATTTCTGCATTTTTAAATTCCCCTTTAAATATGCTCTTCAACCATGTATAACATGTTTATGTTCGGTCAAGATAAATAATTAAAATTAACAAAATTAAGATTTAATTGTAGTAGGCATTGATATTTCTATTAATTATTACTTTAAATTATTATTGATCATACATCGAACACTGTAAAAGAACAAGTAAAATTTTAGAATTAAAGTAGGTGTTCAAATAAGCCACCGTTTTCTCGCACTCACAACATACATCGTCTCATTACTGCTTCACAGGATTTTCTGTTCATTTCTGGGGTAATTCTGTTAACAGCTTCTATAACAGCGTGTCTCAGCTACTCTTCGGTTTCGTATGACCTACAGTATACCACATTTTTGAGGAAACCCCATGCAAAAAAATCAAGCGGTGTAATGTCAGGGCATCTCGCAGGCCATCTTACTGGTCCCAGGTTGCCTATCCACTTGTGGGGAAATTCGGGATTTAAAAATTCTGTGATAATACGTCCATTATGTGGCGGCGCGCCGTCTTGTTGGAAATACAAGTTTTGCAGGGTAGCTACTGGAACATCCATAAGTGCTTCCGCTACGTTAGTTTGTAAGAGGTTCAAATATCTCTCGGAATTTAAGTTCTCATTAAAAAAAAATGGTCCAATCACGTGGGTACCCACAATACCTAACCAGACGTTAAATTCAAACCTAACTTGGTGCCTAACAAGCCATGGATTTTCATCTGACCAAAAATCGGTATTTTTACCATTAAATAGTCCACATTTAGTAAATTGGCTCTCATCTGACCAAAGGACTTTTAAGGAAAAGCTTGGTATTTCGTTATTTCTTTGAATAAACCAATGACAAAATGCCATTCTTCTAATCGCATCGCCATTCTGGAGTCCCTGGCAGAGCCGTTCACCATAGGGGTGATATTTATGACACTCTAAAATACTATTCGCCGTTGCCCGCGCAACAATTTGACGCAAAGACGTACGAGGTGTCTCAACCACGCTTTGCATTACCAAATTTTGTTTATTTTCGTCTGGAAGTTTGTTTTTCTTTACCTTAGCAAAACTCCCGTAAGCTACAAGGCTGTCTTTCAGACGCCTAAACATAGTTCTACCAGGTTGTCGCCTTTCTGGATATTTATTTAAATACATTTCTTCACTTTCGCTTCATTTCGACGACAGAGACTAAAACACCCAAACATATCGTATTTTTCATAATTTGAAAAGTGGTTCATTTTGAAACACACAATTAATTACAAACACTTGACACTGACAATAAATTATACTTTGACAGTTACCTAGGTAATTAAAACAGACAACGAACGTCACTATGGGGAAATTGAAGAGAAATATCAATGCCTACTACTATAAAATCTTAATTTTGTTAATTTTAATTATTTATCTTGACCGAACATAAACATGTTATACATGGTTGAAGAGCATATATAAAGGTGAATTTAAAAATGCAGAAATTCAATATGGCGCCCATAAGAAAAACAAAAGTTGACTTCGGCCTCATTGAACATAGTGGGCCTAGATTATTTTTTACTTTATTTTCAAATTCACGCTCATTTCTTACCCCCACCCTGAAAATTTCGTTATTGTATCTTTTATAATAAACACGATATAAAGGATTTTATAAAACGCACTTTTTTCTTTTTTTCCCTGTATATCCGTTGCTATTCCGAGTTCAAAGAAGTTAATGACAGATTATTTATAGGCACTTGATTACGCAACTTTTTCCCCATTTGGTCCACTCTGTATCGTTAACGGTTTCCAATATCCCCATGTACATAATTTTATACTGGACACACTGTATATATATATATATATATATATATATATATATATATATATATATATATATATATATATGTATATTATATATATATATATATATATATATATATGTAATGGGTTTGCTGGGTGTCGGCTGGAGATCTTCGTTATCAGTCTCAATGCTATCTGTTCTGTTGTCTGTATATGTCTTTTAGTTTTGTAAGTAGCATTGGCGATTAAAATATGAGCGTAATACGTAAAATAAATAAAGCAATTTCCTACTAATCAATGTAATTAGTGTCGTATTACAAACACTCATTCCCTAAAGAGGGCAATATTATTTTAACACGCATATCTCATATGTAACCTGCATCATTTAAGCATATACGTTTCTTCTAGAATGTTCTCATTTTACTAATCGCCAACAGACTTTTAACCAAATTACAAAATGCTAAAATTAATATGTGACTTCGTCATATAAAATTAATTCTATATAAAATTAATATATGCGTTACTAAAAATACAATTACCTGAACAAAAAACACCAATGAATATCATTGGTGTTGGTGTAAGTTAATAAACTTAACTAAAAGGAAAGAGCTACGAGACCAATATACATTCCCAGTATATTGCTACTGAGCCTATTTTGGTATGTTGCTGAACTTTCACACCAAAAGAAAAATGTGTTGTTAGTTTAGTCGAGGTAGTGGAAACTTAACATTTTCACTGTAAGTTTCATTGAATAAATTATTCCCTAATCACTGTATAACCGAATATTTTTTCTTTAAATACGTAAGTTTGTCCCTTTTTGGGCGTTTTCACTCTTTCACTTGCAGCTTTTTACATCCGATAGACAGCGTCTTTTCATCTATTTTGTTTGACTTGCTAATAATCATTGTGCGTTCATGTTCTTCCTTGTGCAAACGTTTGTCTATCTCTGGTAAAAATTTCTTACTTCTTCGTTTCTAATTCCCATCTAACACTTTTCAAGTGTTTTCTAATAATTTCCAGAGGTTTTCTCGATTGCTTGTGGTTTCGTTTTCATTTGTAACTCCATTTCAGTCGCAGTGCCATCTTATACATTCATTCTGGATAAGAGTTAACTTCAAGAAGAACAAACTTGTCGCTTGTATTTTGGTTAAGAGTTACTGTTCCAATATTTATATTTTTTTGATAAAGTATTGCTAAAAATCAAGTACGAAATAACGCTACTTGTGAGTGAAGTTGTTTTGATATCAGCAAAATTCTGTGTGACTCCTATTTCCATTTCCCTTATCGCGTTAGTCACCAGTTTTCAGTTAAAATCGAATAATTTAATGCCAATCTCTTCCACTCACTTTAATCCGTTTTTTTAACAGTTTTTAATTCAGATTATTTCGAGCTAAATATTTTCTTTTTACTGTCAACTAATTTTTCTGGAAACCTCTTTTGTTCTGTGACGCCAGTCTTCAGTAAAGCACAAAGATTTTATTTTTTTCTGCCAAAAAGGATTTGGGACTGCATCTCGATTTGAGATTAGCAAATTACCATTTGCCTTGTTCCTTTGAACTTTAATTGGTCTGCCCCGAAGAATTGTTTCGTATTGCATCTTTTCTGACATCATTCACTTCTCTTAACATTATCTCTCTATTCTGTTAACGTAACACAGAATACGCTCATATTCTTTCGTCACAGTAAATTGAATTATAGCAAACATTAATTTGATAGTTTTCAGAACCAAAGAAATCAAATTCATTAATTGGATTTTCGCTTTCATTGTTTTGACATTTTTGCCTAAAATATGTATATTTGCCCATTTCGCTACTGCCACTTCACCTCGTGAACAATTTTTAAGCACATTCTATCTTGTTTAGGTTTGGCTGGCATGCATTTTTCCAATAGTTCTAACTATGTTCAAAGCTGCACAGTAGACGAGTGTTGCACAGTAGACGAGTGTGAAACAATGCACCCAGCTTAATTTCCCCGTGTCACACTTGCAAAATTTTCCTTTCGGTGGGACAATTGCTTTTTGTTCGTTTGTCTTTAAATCCGCTGGAAATGAGTCTTAGTGACAAACCGACATTCTTTTCTCACGAGTTCCTGAAAATACCCTTAAATCGGATTACTCATATAATCTTTGTCAATTTATCTTTTCCGTTCATTCAAATTTTATACCTGCAATTTGTAAGGATCTTAGCACATGCGACTTTCTGGCCAAAATTTTAGTTGCTTTTGAATAATCTGTTGTAGTTTTGATATGTTTATAAAAACAATGCGCACTAGCTAGTAGGATCAATAATGGTATAAAAACGTACACGCCCAACAGGCAAAGTACACCCTTTACACCCTCACGAACACGATTTAAAATATAAATATTCTAATAAGAATATCGTGCGGTATGTGGTCGCCAGAACCTACCATCGACTGCATAAAATGGAGTTTCGATTGACGCCACTGGTGTTATCATTGTATTATAGGGTCGGTATAAAATTTTTGGGTGTGTATATAAAGAATGGGATCGGACCACCCTCAGCTTTTGAATCCTAGTAGATCTATTGTCACGATAGTGTGTCGATTCACGAAAAAGAACACGATCACATTTATAAGAAGGCCGATTTCAATTTGGAAATTTTAAAGCTTAGTCTATTGGGAACATCATTTATTAACAGTATTTAAAGTGACATTCACCCGACATACAAAGCAGAATCCTGCTGATTACGGTCGTCGCCATGTGTTTAAGCTGACCCTATTGACTGAAGGAATGAATTGAAAAAGTCTGATATAATTGAAAACGTCTCAGCTATTAAGAACATGTATATGGAAAGGAAATACCAAACAATAAATGAATTTTCCCAAGCCCATTCATGAAACTTACCTGATACGTTTTGTCCTTTAAATTTGAGCTTAAACCGAAACAACTTGTAATGAGAATGATGCCTATGTATGATCCATAGGAATTGGATGTGTTGGATTTTGTCATAGAGCTAGTCCTTTCGGACTTTTGCTCCTTCTTGGAGCCTTGTTGGCTTGTTTGGTATAAAACCTAGATTTTTAATTTGGGTTGAATTTTTGATTAGTGCATTTAGCACCCCCTAGCCCTTGTGCCTCTGCAGTTATAGAAACGAGAAACGAAAAAAAAAAAGATAAAGTAAAAAAAAAAATTAAAAAAAAAAATACGAACACTGAAGCGGTCAAGGGGTGGGTGTGGGGGAGAGGGGAGAGGGTGGGGTGATTAGCTTATGGGAGATCCCATTCCACGGGAGCCATAATAGATGTTTGGGCTCGATTTCCTCGGTGTTCGCCATGGTTTGTTTCAAATGTGGATTTTACCACTGGGTTTGGGTGGTTTTGTACTTTTGCTTTGAATTTGCTATGCTTTTTAGTGAGGAATTGCCTGATGGTGTCCATTTTCAGGTCCTCATGTATTGCCGAGTTTCGAACGTACCAGGGCGCTTTTGTGATATAACTGAGGAATTTGTTTTGAAATGTTTGGATTTGGGACAGGTTTGTTTTGCTGGCTTGTATAAAGGCGGCGGTGCCATAAAGGATCTGGGGTCGGAAGATTTGTTTGTAGAGAAGGAGTTTGTTTTTCAGGGATAGCTTGCTGGAACGTTTGAGAAGCGGGTAAAGGGCGGCTTCTCCCGCTCTTGCTCTGGCTAATTTGTTTTTTAAGTGGGGAGTGAAGGTAAGTCTTTTGTCGAGAGTGATTCCAAGGTATTGAATTTGTTTTTCCCAGGCTATGTCGTTGTTGTCCAAGGTTATGTGTTTCAGTTTGTTGGTCTGTTTGTTTGTGATCATTAGGGCTTGTGTTTTCTCCGTGTTAATTTTTATTTTCCAGTTGTTAGTCCAGTTTTCCAGTTCGTTTAGTTGTTTTTGTAGTTTTGCGTGTACGTATGTCGGGTTTTTGTTGGTGTAGTATATACAGGTATCGTCTGCGTATAGGGCGATTTCAGCGGCAGGATCTTTTGGTATGTCGGCGGTGTAAATGTTATAGAGAATTGTGGAGAGGGGGGAACCTTGTGGGACTCCTGCTTCTGCCGTTCTTAGTGAGGATAGTCTGTTGTTTATTTGGACTTTGAATTTTCGGTGGGTTAGGAAGTTTGCTACAAATTGTGTATAGGCGGTTGGTAGCTTGCAGAAGTTTGCCATTTTCCACGTTAGTCCCTTTGTCGAACGCCTTTTCGATGTCCAGGAGAATGACCCCCGTGGAGGCTTTCTCCCGGAGACCCCGTTTGTCGTCGTCCACCAGTTCGGCGTCATGATTTCTCATGAAACCGAATTGTTCGTTGGGGATTCCGTGGTCCGGGTCCGTTAGCTTTTCCAGGAGTCTTTCTTTAAAGAAGTTTTCTGTGATTTTGGCGAAAGTGGGGAGAAGGCTAATTGGTCGCCAATTTCGGGGGAAAGTTTTGTTTTTGCCGGGTTTTGGGATCAGTATCACTGCCGCTGTTTTCCAGCATTTCGGGAATTTTCTGAGGGCAAAGGCACTGTTGATGATGGTTAGGAGCTGCAGCATGATTGTTTCCGGGAGAATTTTCATCACCCTGTTAGGGATTCTGTCAATGCCTGGAGCTGTTTTGCTTTTTAGTGCCTTTATTTTTTCCTTCAGTTCGTCCAGCGTAACGGGTGGGATTGTTTCGTCTAGTTCCGTTAGTTGTTTGTGTTTTATGTTACGTCCGTGTTTTTCGACCTGTTCCTCAAAGTCCAGGTCGTCGCCCATTGAGTATTTCACCCTGAACTGGTTTTCCAGCGAGTCGGCGAAGGCTTCCGCCTTTTCCTCGTCGGTGTAGACCAGTCCGTTCTTGCCATGTATGGTTGGGAAATTAGTGTTGTTATATTTCCCTTGGAATTTCTTGGCTAATTTCCAGAACGAAATCCATAGGAATTGAAAATCTTTTAAGTTTATGGCGTGAAAATAGTGGCAAAACCGCAAACAGAGAACGCTTACAGTGATTAAGAAAAGCGATTACGATTAAGGTAAATACCTCAAATTGTTTGAATTAATATGACCTACGTAATAAACAAGTGTAAGTAGCCATCCAATCAAGCTTTATACGTAGTTGTATGGCTGCAACGATTCCCTTATACCTGGCAGTTAACTTTTCAAACTTATCCAGTATACCGTCTACCAAGAAAATTCGAAATCAACCAACTGCAAGTATCAGGTTCCCCTTTAGGTAGGACACCTGTAGAGGTTCAAAGCGTGCCTTTTGGCACGCCTTTTGGCACGCTTTGAACCAAAAATTTTGGTGATTATTGCAATATTAAACTAATCTAAGAGTAGAAAATGATTAATCGAATAATCGAATCAGTTTATTAAGACTAATATTACGATTGTTTCCTAAGTGACTATATCAAGGAAATATTTTATAACCAGAAATAGAATCCGGTCGTAAAACATCAACGAGTTTCTGACCTAAATCAGTTCCACTAACAACGAAGTACTTAATGAAGGAATGTCATCTCGACATATTTCCTTTAATACTAAGATAGAATTCTCGAAACCCTTTTTATCAAGTCTGTTTGACTTTACTGGGTAAATAATTATTAATTCCTCACATCTAGACCTGTTGTGGCGACCTACTTGTGCAAATATGTGCTTAGGCCCTGATGGTTTCTGATGATGGTCTTTCACCGACTGTCCTTTTTTTTTATGGAGAACGACCGACTGGCTTTAGTTGTTTGAATAATTTGAAAAGGAACTTGGACAAAAAGTGGATTAAATCAATTGTCTACCAACTGAAACTTTTAATCCGAAACATCAAAAAGAAAGACATTTGCGAAAGCTAGACACACGCTGGGTACACCTGTATACATAAAATAGGATTAATCCGAACGCATTAAAACTTTCTCTATGGTCAAGTCGCACACCCTAATAAAATTCTAGGGACATATTAGTTCCCAATGTTATAGAGTTGCAAGTCACAAGTACAGGGGCGGGGCGGTTCAGCATTGAAGAATAATTATAGCTTTTATATTTGACATGAACATTTGATTTTCTGATGATTGATTAAAACCTGAAGATCGGAAGTCTTTACACATAATGGACAGCTTAGAACAGTAACATCCGGCTATCAAACGCCAATCTTCATGGATACTCAAAACATTTCACTTATTGAACTATAGGAACGAAACCATTTCGAATATTGGACACCTGGTCCACTCAATAATTGATATTTAATGTGTAATGACTAATATATTAATTAAGTTATTACCGATATGCCAATAATGCTATGAGGTACAGCAGCGTTGGAATTATTCACAATTAATTGACGATAACTTGAATGAAGTGTAGGTAGTTTGCTGATGATTCTAATCCCGAGTCATCAAACTAATTTAAGTAATGACATTAGAAGAGCCATTATCATTATTATTTGATTAACCTTCAATTTTAAGGAATTCCCAATTTTTAATGATCAATTAGTGAATAAAGTAATATTTTTCTAATTGTTCCGATAATTTACGTAATCGTTACTATAGATATACATAAAGGTAATTAATTTTAAATGCTTTTATTTATAATCGATTAGGTAAATTCTTTGCAACGTTTCCAGGCATCAAACGCTTTTACGCAGTAATAAAATCCATTAATGTACTTTCTAAAATTAATGACCAAATCTCCTACGCCCCTGAATTTTAAATCGAAGGCGGCAGTTTAGGCGCCGAAGAACCATACCTCCTTGCAAACTTCGTTTGATTTCAATAGCATTCTAGACAGACCGATAGGATTTAGTGCAGATAGAACCCTCGAGATAATTTATTATCGTTTGAGACTCGGTGAATAGGAAGTGGCCTCTTATTGGTGGGTTTGAAAAGATCTGAGATATTCTAGAAGTTTACCGAATACGCCGTTTGCAAATGCATTAGTAGAAGCGGATTTATTTGGCAGCTCAAAGTTTGATTTGACTTTAGCTCTGGATTAGAGCTTAAGTTGACGCTGTAATCGTAACAGAATTTTACCGGTCAATTTATATTTATAAAGTTGGATTTAGCTCTGCGCTCTCTTTAAAAGCTTTTCAATTTCCTTTTCGGTGGTAAGGTTTACAAACTCAACCGCCAATACAATCATCTCTACAATTGTATGCGAAATTTCGCGAAGAGTTGGAATAATGAGTTTTTTGTTTGATTATTCTTCATCAAAACTTTTTATGGAAAAACGCATTTGCAATTTGTTTTTAAGGTAAAATGGTATGCCTGTTTCTTATTGATAAGCCAGTCTTCGAAATAGATAGATAGATAGATAGATAAAACATTTATTGAACAATTCCCATTAATAAAATTTACAAACAAAGTTAAAAAACATAACTCCCATGTCTAGCCAGATGTTCGGCCGGTTGCTCTTTGCCCATGATCTAAATAGGCGCGCTAAGTCGTCCATTACCTGGGACATTACATCCCATAACATGGACATTCCCGAGCTAGCCATACGCACGACAACGCCAGGAGATAGTCTTGAAGTGGCGGTTTTGGTTTTATTCGAGGGGCATTCATTAAGGAAAAAAGGTCTTCCTGAAGGGAAGCCAAAACCCCTTTTGCTTCGACCTTTAAGTTTGATACTGTCAGCCGTGGCGTTAACCGCCGGCAGTTTCAACTAGATGACCAAATCCATCCGCCCCCGCCCCGATCGGTGCAAGGACCAGCCAACACCAGCCAGAACGAGGCAGGACGAACCCGTCAAGTCACGTTATGTTGGATTTGTGCGTTTCCAGCCTGCTAGAAACGACTGTCTGCAACTGGCAGGCAATGTTTGTTTGTCGTCACGTACTGTCAGGGACAAAATCCTCATAAAATATGGGAAGTCGCTTATACAGGGGACCATGGGTTGGGCGATCGTTTGCTCTTACTTGGGTGATATTTCGCGTGAGGACTGAGCCTTGCACTCCGCTATGATAAAATTTTTCAGCGATGGTATCTATATAGTCGGCTATATAGGCCATCCCTGTAGCTTCGTGCATTTCGGTTATTCTGGTGTATCTGTCAGCCGATAGGACGCCTCTTAGGAACCTATTTTGGGTCCTTTGAACACGTCGTCTCATGGAATCACAGACAGAGTGCCAGACAGGGGAGCCGTAGGTCAGTATGGGCCTTATGGTGGAGGTGTAGAGCAGAAGTTTATTTCGAGGTGATAGGAAAGAATTTGGCGCCAGAAGAGAGTACAACTTTCTTCGGGCCATGGCAATCTTTTGTACAGCATAGTCAACATGCTTATTGAAATGGAGTCGGGCGTCTAGTTTGAATCCCAGGTATTTCAACTCTTTTGTTGGTTTGATAGGAGTATCTTGGACCACGAGTGGTGATAAGATTTTGTTGTTAGTGAATTTGCGCGAAAAGATAATAAGTTCCGTCTTCCTGGGATTCACTTTAAGTTTCCATTTGTCAAAATACGGCGTCAATAAACTCAGGTGATGTGCAATGCGAGATTTCGCAGCCTGAGCATAAAAAGACGATGCGTAGATAGCCGTATCATCAGCGTATAGTGCTATTTTTGTAGTGGGAAGTTTTGGAATGTCTGCTGTGTACAATGTATACAGAAGCGGCGAACAATCGGCGAATGGCGAATAATCAATACAAATGGCGAATAATCTTCGAAATATTGCCAATTTAAGCAATCAATGAACACTTGGAATCCATTTAGTTTACGAATTTTAAACAATTTTGAAATTAGACCATATGAATTGCCAGAAAGTCTAAGTGGTCAAAAGTACTTAGGATCCTTGGAAAACGGTTTCGTTTGCTAATTTGATTTGAAAACTATAGCTGAGTATGCAAAAAAATAGAAAACTATGGATCAAATAATCAAACAAATACCTTAAAACTAAGTTTAGATTCAAATTTATCTCACCAAAAACGCGCCATTTCAACTTATTGCTAAACGGTCAACTAAAATTGTAGAAATTATGGAATAAATCTGAAATTGAAATAGGAATTTTAACGCCTTGTATTGTGGTAGTAAAGCAATTTTCACTAAGGCATGTTTCGTTAAATCCCCTTATAATGAAGTATTAATTACAGACGAACTTCAACCTCGAATTTATAAATCCGCGTTAAATGTTTATTATATTATAAAATATTTACAATGCTGATGATTGATTTTACCTTTATTTCATGCAACACTTGAAAATACTCTGACAACCATTGAAGTAATCATGTTATATGTACAACGTGCACCAAAGAGAAAAAAAAAATGGTAATAAAATGCATGTATTTATTCAAAATGCTCCCACTGGCATTTGACAACAATTCTACATATCTTATTTACTTTATAGAGACACCGGATTCCATTTTAGGGAAATACAGTTAAAGTGCTAATGAGACGACACAACACTTTGGAAAAGGGATAAACTCAACCACCTAACCAGATATTTACAGAACTCAAAGAACACCATCAGCAAGCAATGAGAAACGAATACCGAATAGTTCTTGTTGCATTAAACAAACATCGTCCACTGTAAACAAGTCGATTTTTACGGGTATACAGTGTGCCCTAGGGTGTCCCAATTATAAGATATCTGGCAGAAGAGACTTTCAATTTCATTCAATCAAAAGATATAGCAAGAAAATTCAAAGTGTTGTAATAAAATACTTGCAAAACAATGAAAATTGCTTGGAAAGGGTGTAAATTTCTTTAAAAGATTTAAACATAGGTACGTGCTTCGCACAAGATTTTTTTTCGCCAAGGATGGATTAGTAGGAAAATCATAATGAAATTTTTGAGAAATCCAAACAATATGCATAAATCAGCGTTAATTGAAGGACATGAGACTGAAATCTAACCCAAGGTAGATCGTATATAAAATCTTAACTTTCGTTCGTGTCAAACCAAAGGAAATGCACTTATCTGGATTCGATTTAGCTAATCAATAAGACGGTCTTAGTATTATAGGTAAGAAATCGTATACGGCGTGATTTGCGTGTAATCCAATTTGATCAAATTGCATTATATCGGAATATATTTAATACATATCAATAATATACACATGCAATGGAAACCTCGTAAAAACCCACTAGTACTTGGTGTTTCACCAGAAGCCCAAAAATACGAAAGTTATTCAAATCACGTTTATTAGCTTATCTATCTAAATATACTTGTTTTACAATACCGAAAATTGTAAAATTATTAATTTATAACCCACAAAACAATTTTATTACTCGACTAAATGAACGGACAGCGAAAGCCTTGCCAACTGCAGTGGTTAAGATATCAAACAAATTAAATTTACAGCAGATTATTTTATGATATAAAGAAACAAAAATACACACCTACAATGTGGTAGACGCAATGTGCCTCATAATTTGTAGGAATAATTATTTAATCTATTTAGGGTGGAAAAATATCATTATTGAAAAAAGATTCAACATTGCAATTTGTATTATAGACGTTTTCCCATACAACATAATAATAATGAAAGCCAACCTTATAAAAGCGCACATTGCTCAGAAGAGACTCAAAGCGCTAGAATATTGACAATTGAGTGAAGTTATTGAGAATATTGATATTATTTAGAAAATAAAATTACACTAAAACAACTTTTTTGAAGATCTGCTTTATTGCGGATTTAAAACATATCTAGGGCATGTTAAGTATCGGCCCAATTTTCTTCGCTAAAGATTTTCTCAATCACAATTTTCAATATTAAAATTACTTGCAGTACGAGATAGAAAGTTAAAAATTAAAGCTTTGCAGAAACATTTAAATGTAAATGCACACAGACCAAAAAAGCAAAATGATTATCTTATAATGAATTAAAATCTGTAGCTTGTAAATGTAATTTTAAAAATTTTCTCACACTGGACAAAATTGAATTGGTCACTAACAGAAAAATGGAAGAATCAATTTAACATTAAACTAAAACGGAGCTGTAAAAGTGTGGTATTTTTTCATAGTATCGGGTTTTTCTTTATTAGCATTTCCTTTATTATTTATCCGCATCTCGTCTACTGAAACCTACATGTAATTTGGAATATATAGAATTAATTCATCTTTTCCGGGAACTTTAAAGCTTTATATTGAAGATTTATAAAAACAGGAGTACCAAATACTGTTTGAGAGAGACTGATTCTTCATTACTTGAAAAGGGACGCAGATGTTGGCAAAGCGTTAGGTGTCAAGATCACGTTTTATTGATAAATATTGAACACTAGTTAAAGCATGTAGTAATTTGCTGCATCTTAAAAATCGAATAATATTGATTCAGCCAGCTTAGTTTCAGGGCTTTTCCTTATATGCAACCATCTGAATCATTGGAAATGGGAACCGTCTTATGAATAAATATTTGCTTCAATCCATCGGAGGTTCCTTTAGATGAAAATTTTCAGAAAATATTTCAAAAATCTCTTAATGATTTCCAACAGAATGAGCAGCCTAATTTCACATTTCTTATGTGACCTTCTTTGAATACAAAATTTTGTGCAGTTTAATCAAGCAACCAATTATTGACTTTTTCAATGTTGAAACCCATTGACCTAAATAGTATATAGTCAAATAAGAAAACTCTAAATTAGCTTTCTTCAGTCAATACTCAGGCTTCTTCATCGGTAGCATATGGAATAAATATAAGCCAGCTTAACCTGATGCATACCCATAACATATAAATTTAAATCCCTCCGACAGACAAAACTATCCATCATAACTAGTCTTGTTTGGGTGCGTGAAAAGCGTGGGCTTTGAAATAATGTCACTCCGACCTGCCTTAACTTCGTCTACAAGTACGAAGAAGCAGGACACGCGACAAGATCTGAAAAATTATCGACTATTTGAACAGTGTGGCCGCCAGTGGGTTTCTGGCCCCCTTTAGTTGGGTAGAACATAAGCATTGTATGAGAATGTTCTTTTCGTAGTGCCGTCAAAGATGCCTTAAAAAGTTCTGATTATTCTCACCTACGATTTTTATTGTTAATCCAAGAAAGAGTGGCATTACATAAATTGTATAATTATCTAGTATTAATGTAATAAGTATGAAATTTGACTCAAATTTCAATGTGTTTATTCTTAGATAAATCAAGCAAAACATTCAAGCTTATTTGGATTGAAGACTAATAGTGTAGTGTGGAGTAGAAGTAATAATGGGAAGAAGTGTTTTGTATGAAGTAAAATATCTGATTAACGATGATCGAACTTCCCTTCGTTTCACTCATTTGTGTTAAACATACATCAACTGGTTTAAACAAGCTTTCCATTTATTAGGTATTATGGTTTTACGCTTATCTAAGCTTAGTGTGAAAATTCCCAATTTTTATATTGTATTTTCAAAACTTCATCATCAATTAAAAAACATGAGCTTAGTCCATTTCTTAAGTCAAAATAACCGAATAAAGAATTATATCTAATTTACCATTAAAAAAAACAAAGATAAACATCGACAAATAAAAGTTCTGTGAATAATTGCTGGTCGCTGACCTAAATCCAAATACCTCAAAAATAAGTTATCGTGACACCACACAATTATCAGTTAAATTTAATATTAATCCACGCTATGCAACAGCTGCAAATATCATGCAGTCAACTTTTCAAGATATTCTGCACGTATTATGAACAATTATTCTGTCAATTCTTCAGTGCTGAAGCAGGTGAGTTTATCAAAATAGCGAATATAATTTGAAAAAAAAGTACAAAACTCCCTATATCATTAAAATGTTGCATTATTTTTGAATGTGGCTTAAAAAAGTATCGTGAAGAATTCGGCTACTGTACTGGATATGGCGTGTCGAGTTTCGTTTATTTTCATAGTCTGGAGGATTTGCACCCTGCAATCATTGCTATTATCCTTCAATTAGAGTCATCGCGGTAAAACAACTCTAATATGGTTTGAGTGAGTTCCATTGCTTTGGAAATTAAGTTGTAGGAAAGTAAAATTTTCGGTTTGTTAAGCACAGCTGGTCGGTTTGGGTTACCACTAATGTGCAATTAAACGGCAAATTATCAACAATATATTTACATCCCCATTTGTTCTCATATTAACAATTAAACATTTTAATGCTGCTCTATCCAATATATTCCATAAAGTAATTAGCATAAGAATACCACTAAAGTCACCTTCTTTGACTTAAAGAAATTGGAAATTGAATAAAGTTATTCATTGAGCGAGATATAAGCAGAATAAGCTAGAAAAGCACAAAACAAAACAAAACCAAAATAGAATATGTCAAATTGCATTAAATAACGACTATTTCTACAAAACCATGTAAAATTTAAGTACAAAATATGACCCTTTTACTTTCTTTATTGTTTGGTCAAATTATTTTGCTGACAATAAATTACATGACTCGATATTGCCTGTTTAGATATGCAGGAGCAATTAGCAAATTGCAAAATAGTTTGAAGCTTTATCGCAAAATTATTTCCTTTTTCTATAAAATGAATAATGTATAAACCAGGTTAATTGTTGTATATTAAAATTATACCTATTTTGATACGCAAAGCAAGGTTACCGTGGCTATTAAAAAGCTTTCGTGATAAGAATTATTTTCATAAATGTATAAAATTAGTGTCAGGTAAATGAGGTTGTTGAATATTCGCTTTCTTTCAATACGTCTTTTAATCATAGTTCATATGCTGCTATTTTGAGCTTGTTTAAGGATTAAGCATTAATCATACCTGATGGAAACTAACTGAAACTTTACTAGTTTATTTATTTTGAGAATAATGTCGAATACTGAAGCTAAATGAATCAATAAGAGTGATTTAAACTGCCGGTTACTAAAACAAAATCTAGATATAAAGTGCACAAGTACTACAAAGTTTTCAAAGAACGTTGCCTAACAGGAAAACAAGAACATTACATTATTTTGAAGGAAATTAAAAAAGTACATTGAAGAAAGCAACACAAAAGTTTTGCTGCAAAACTTCCCCAGTTGAACATGCAGTTTCATCTTACTTTACGATGGCTTACAAAGGGAAATCGGAAAGTATTTAATTTTGCTGATAAGTCATGTTGATGCTAAACTTTGTTTTTTGGAAATTAAGTAAAGAAAACATGTTCCAAAGTTCTTGTAAATGTAAAAAGTTGGTATGAATACACTTTAAACTTATGATTAAAGTGATGATCAAACTAATGATTGTTAAAACCACACTTTTTGAGCGTTTGCAAGCGCAAAATTGGGATATTTGGATAAGTTCTAAATAACAACGAAAATTGATAAGTTTATCTTCTTTGTAGATCACCTAAAAGTTAATTAATTTAATATTTTGTCTAAAGGAATATTCGTTTATAATTGGAAGTTTAGCAAGTATGCAACATACATTTAGACTTTTTCTGTTTGCTCTTGTATTTGTCTATACACTTTATTTAGTGAACGTAAAAAAATCTATATAATCTAAACAAAACATCTATCGCTAATGAAGAATTTGCAAAAGCTTGCACAAGAAAATTTAGTAATTCGGTCTAATTAAAAATATATTTGAAACACGTGTAATAACCATCACTATTTATTTGGTCGCTTATCAAATTCATATAAAAGTTTACCTAACAATTTCACGATCTGGCGATTTATAAGTGTTTTTACAGCTCTATACTAATTTCTAATGCATTAAAACATAATTTAATTATTGTTTTATTACTAATGATTATATTGTTAGCCTTGACCAGAACTGTAAATAAATTTTAGCTCGGATTCATACTTAAGTATGATGTTATGATTCTAAGAGTGTGATTTACTTTAGAAGGAAGCTTTATATTGAATGACAACAGACTTGACTTTAGCGCATTCTGTATGAGTTATCACTCTAGTGGGTTAAAGATGCAAGATTATTACTAATGTTCTTTACAATTGCTAATGATTTTAAAAGTCGTGTTTATATTTATTATGAACAGAAATAATGCACTTGTTGAAGATTTAACAGTCTAATCTTGGTTCTCATGCGTCTAATGCAACTGTTGGGCGCGCAGACGATACAGGGTGTCCGGAAACAAATGCTATAAAATATGGTACCATTATTTATTAGTTGTACGTAACAGACTCCTAAAAACAGATAATATTCATCTAACTGCTAATCGATGGTGAACTTTCCTCGAATACTTTTTGTTTAATATAAAAAATTCCAAACGAATCTGAAGAAGAGGTAGGAAGCAGAGAGCTATAAATGAGTTCTGATGTTCCAATGGTAACTCTTCCTAATGTTTTGCTTGCATCTACTGAAATCAGCCACAAAATACGCCTAACAAAACATTTTTTGTAGCTAGAAAATGAGTGAATTAGCAGATGACTTAAAGTTTGTCAGTTATAGTGTTTGTTGCTAATGGGAGCGAAACGTTTGAATGAATTCGTCATGAATGTTGCGCTTAATATTTAGGGTGGTGTCTCATGATATTATCAAATGATACATCAACTGGTCATTTGCCAATATTTGCTGTAAAAGTTCTTTTAGACCAATGGTATTGTTTTGAATGATATAAGAAGTGTAGAAAAGTACAAACCAAAATGTAGATTATAAACTTGTGCAAAGTATCATTCATTCTGTAATATTTTGTTTCGTTTCTAGCGATAATAGATTACTTTGTATATTTAACAACTAACAAAATTCTTTAATCTGAGCTGTAATAATAATCTGAGTATAATAGACATGTTGAAAATTAACAAAGCGCTTTCAAAGCTCTATATCTACATGCAAGTTTCCTGTGTTTAATTCCCAATTGGGACCCTAAACCGATTTCAAACTACTCATACAGTACATTAATCATTCTCCGAAAATGTCACATTCCAAAAGCCGGTCGACTTTTGATATAATTAGGGGTGTCGCCTATAAGACCCTCCTTTGTATAATTACAAGAGGGTGTCACGGGACACATGCTCAATTCGAGACATGTTTAAATCCTAAAAATAGCTTGTTTGTCGTTATTAAATAATCAGTGAAACCACATCAAGTAGTCATATAAGAGTTAACTTTTCTCTTGGCAGAATAACTCCGTATGGCTACATTTTGTCTTATAGCGATACATCAACCTGCTATTGAGCGAGTGTCGTTTCTGCACTCGACCTTAAAAACAATGGCAGAATAACGAATATACTGAGAGACAAGCAATTAGAAAAGGTAGCCGACCCAAAAGCATTTTTAAGGCAAACACGAGAACGGAGGGTTCATTGCAAATATTGATACACGTGTGCTGCCTACCTACCATGCTTGATCGTCTTAACCTGCTTAACGCTTATGTAGAATAAAGTACGCCATTTTTTCCAATTGTGCGACTAAACATGGTTTGGGTTTTAAATCCCGCAACAGGTTGCAAACAATGCCTATATAAGGAACGTGTTCTACTAGGATTAGTCCTTATTGTAAACGAGTTCTTATAGTGCAACTTTCGTAAATTAAGGGCTGTTAATTTCAGCGCTTTTATCTCAAGTAATGGAGAGGAAAACTAGCTAATGCCGATTCGTTAAAGCTATCAATTAGACGATTTAAAGTGATGTGTTAACTGCGTCTGAATAAGTCGAAGAACCAAACTTGGTTGCCAATTAGTATACATTAATCAATATACTTCAACTACCCATATCAACATTCGCTCAGGAGTTGTGATATTAACATTCGCTTGTCAAATGGGTTCTTTTATTCAAGAGTAAAAGGTTTTTATTAGATTTAAAAGCCTCTTTAAAATTAAGATATATTTTAAAATACGTTTTAATAGAAATAATGAAATAGCCATCTTCATCATCCGCGTATCAAAAAAGAACGACTTTTGTGGAAGAGTTACGTTGTTCAAGAAAGGGAGTTCCTGAAAGAATTCGAAATTGAAAATAAATACTCAAGAGAAACTTCGAATTGGTTTTACAACTTTTACAAAACGTAAAATTTAATGCACATATCCATTTCTAGATTGCTATAGAAATTTAGAGAACCTGTATATTTTGGTAACAGTTAAAGTAAGTTAAAATAGACTCGTTTGATGAAGTTGAGGATAATAATATATTTTCTAATTATGTAAACTGGAAAATTGAAGCTTTAAAATTAAGTAGGTATATGTGGTTCACACATGTGCATCCTCCCGACCATATTAATGCCGTATCTGAATTATGCAGCTGAATGAAATTTACTAATATATTTTTTAAAATTCTGTTTTTATGGTTTATTAATATTTAAATTCTATAATCGCACCATTTTCCCAATACCTTTGCTTTGCTGCTTTACTATATTTTTAACCCTCGCTTACTTTATATTGTAGTCGTAGTGGTTTGAATTCGCGCTTCATCATGGGGATCTTGTAAATGGTAAGCGGTTTAAATTCAGTTTCAGAATAACAAAGTGTGCAATTTCGTGCTCAGCCATATGGAATTTTCCTTAGTAAACGTGAATTTCATTATATATATGCCCTTAGAATCAAATATTTACCCAAATTACTGAGGCCATTATTATGGGAAGCTCTAAATTCCGTGCCTTTGCGTTCGCACTTTCATTATCCACGTTCTTTAAAATGTCTGATTTTAAAAACCATTTGCCACAAAAACACTGATGTAACAGAAGATAAACTATTAACCACTAATGAGAGTCATTTTTTAAGTAAATGTGGCACACAGTTGTAATACTTTATTAATCATAATATAAGTCGCAATGTTAAAGAATCGTAGATTTGAGCATACGTGTTTAAATTCTCTCAGGAACAAATAATAGAACGACATTCTTTAGTACGAAAATGCGTACTTTGTACGTGTATCACTTACCAATTCCGAGAATCCAATAATGAAGCTGGAATTAATATTTACTCAATGCATTATTTTAAGCATTAAACAGAAACATTTGCCCAGTTCAACTAATATTAAATAAGGAAGAGTGTATTAATGTTTTAACAATCGTTGACAAATTAGAGCTGATCGTGCTTTCTTTGGAAGTTTGAGAAATGTATGTGTAAATTTCTCAAATAAAAAAAATATTTCTGAAAAATGAAGTCAATGTGCGACACTTTCAAAGCGTCAATACCGGTTTGCTTTAATTATTTTTCATAAAACGTACTCGATTTCCAACAAGTCGCCTTCATTTCGTGTTTTTTTAAACGGTTTTTCTAAATGCCGTATGCAACTGAAAACTCTCTGAAAGTACTTATATTGTATAATACTTTAACAATTGTTAAACATTAAAAAATAAATTACACGCTACTTCTTTTCGCATTCGCTGTCAGGATAATTTTGCACATTCTGAACATTCTAAATTCATTTAAAATTCAGCCGACTGTTTTGTTGGAAAAAGCTCGGACCCGTCAATTTTTATTTGTAAATGCTGTTTTTTCATACCAAATTTATTTATACAGGGTTGTGGAAATATAAGTTACGACCATTAACTTCAATCCAATTTTGAATTTTCCATTGAATTCTAAGTATGATGTATTACACTTAAACTCAACAGTTACCGAGAAATGTACGATTCGACCTATCAATAATTAATAGCGACGATTTCGTTCAAATTTCTGCAGTCCTGGAAAGAATCGAATTATTTCAAGAATCAGAACAACAATCAAATCAGATGTTCAAAATATGTGATACTTACGGCACACATTAGCAAAATACGTGCTTCCATTTGAAAAAATGAAGTTGTAGGTGTAATTTATGAAGTTGTAGGTGAAAAAAATGAAGTTGTAGGAGTCCGAGCTTTTGTCCAAAAATCACGCCGTTGAATTTTAAATCAATTTAGACATTACTTCTGGGACTCACTGTATAATTTAATTCATGAAAATCAGCAGTGTATTTTTGAAATATGTAACATTTGTAATCTCGGTCGTATGGGAGTGCCCGCAGGGTAGCTGAAGTGTATATACGTACGTATTTTTTATACATTTCATTATGTCTAAGAGAAATAAAGCTATTTATTATTATTATTATTAAATAAAATGGTTCCAACAGGTCGGCCCCACCACATTACGGTCGAAATGTTCGGAGAAACCTAAACTAATTTTTTTTTCTGATCGCTGATTTGGTCCTATTGACTGTCCATCATAGTCACCCGATCTAACACCACTCCATTTCATTTAAAGTTGTAGATTTTTTTAAAATTAAAGAGTTACTGGGTATTAATTTCAGTGCGACAGGAAAACCATGAGCCAGCGATGAATGGTCTTCAGTTAGGATATTGTATTTATGTTTTTAATGTTATTCATTACATTTATTTTTACGAAAATCAGCTATGTACGGAGAAATAAGCTTAATATCAATAATAAATTGCCGCTAAGTTTCAGGAAGTGCCTCCGTAGCCGGGTCCGGCTTCACATAATTTTACGTTTTATTGCCGACTCCAGCAACAACACCATATCACTAGTATACAGTTTTAAACAAAAACAACTTTTGTGAAACCAACGATTTCAGTAATATATAAATAAAATACATTTTAAATATCTTCCAATCAAAATCAAAAATCTTCAGCCTCGAACAAAGTATGGTTGAAAAAATATTTGAAATTAAAAAGTGAAATTTTCAATTAAAATAAGTCATATTGGTGCAAATAAGCTATTCGAAAGTGAAGTAGTATCTGAAGCGATTCAAGGCGGGTGTGGGCCATTCGGAGATTTATAAATTTATCATACATAATGCAAGAGACCAGCAGGATACCGAGGACAATATTAGTACAGCGATGTAGGGAATTGATTTATCATCCCGATCCACAGGGTGTCTCCATAATATTACATTCATATTAATACATGGTTCAATTTTAATATTGTCACCAAGTATTTATAGCACTATTTGAATATTTGTTTTGTCTCAGATGATACACAAGGAGGATTTGAATAATTGAATTTATAAGGTGTGGTGTTTTATCGCCATGGGGGTGATCAGCAGGCTTCGCATTTGAAACACCACCATGGTGAGACGTAAGGATTTGCAAAACTCAAATTCATTCACGGATTTATCAATTAGAATTTTATTCTAATGGAGTCTACACACGTTCTAAAATTGTCTTATTTCGCATAACTTCAAGCATGAAAAATCAAAAAACTAAAAGTAATTACTGGGTTAACTTGAAAATAAACAAAGTGAAAATTTTCTCCTGTCTGTTGCCGAAAACCGAAAATTATAAGTAGTTCTGCATGTTTTTAAAATATGGTTAAAATTTTCCTCCTCCTTAGCATAAAAAAAGACAGCAAAACTGTAATTATATATAAATATTATCGTAAAAGGAAATATACAAACTTTATTTATAGGAAATGCGTAGAATCCCTGGGAAATACAGTTGATAATTTATCATATATAATGACTAACATTGGAAATTAACTAAGTATGGCAATTGAAAGAAATGTGAAATTAATTACTTTTACCTTCCCTATTCTACTTACTACTATCAAGAAATCCAATATGTGATGTACCTTTAATTACGACATTTCCGGCTATCGGAGTTGAATATATGAGAATAAGAATTTTAGAAGACTGGTTGAAAGAAAGTTAATAAATAACAATTATCTCCCTGTCGACTTCAATTAGTTTTTGATCTATATGGAGTTGAAAAGGTTCGATGATAGGTGCCACGCAATAAATACTATGATAAACAGCAATTTACGTCAAATCTTGGTCGTGTAAATATAGTTAAATCTGAAAAATAAGCCAATAACTAAAAGTATGTCAACAATATCCATACTAATCATATCAGGTGTTGAGATTAATAATGGATATAAATTATTTTTCATATTAAAGCAACTAGTTCAACAATAAATCGCAAATCCGCCTCTATTTAACTTGAAATTTGGATTATCAACCAAAATAATGATAGACGATTTGTTGGCACACTTTGTTGGTTTTCAAGCTACTTTGCGCATTCTACGAATTCCTTTACAAATTGAGGTAATCAACAAATGGCAATAAATGTACCAAAGTTCTATGCAATATTTCAACTATGAAAGTGATGAATTGATGCATATGAGCGAGTTTAACAAATGGTCGTTGATGGCAAATCTATAACCTTTAAATAGTTTCAACAGGATAATCTCTCTCTCGACCTGTTGGCCAGCTTTCCACAATTGTGGACATTAATTAAAATCACCCACATTTTACAAAGACGCTCCAAATCCCCAAAGACAATGATATACTATATCAAATAATTCAAACAACCTTCTTTCCGTCTTTTGCCCAGTTCAGCGCCACATGTTCGTGGTTTTGATAGACAACACCATTCGGTTCTTATTAATAAAACCGAGAATAACTCGTGTTGCTCTTCAGACAGGACTTTTTATAATCGGCATTAATCAAAAAGACACATACGGATAGGTGCCCCATCTCGTTTTATCCCATTGAATGGATATGTTAGGCCATGGGGATGCTGTTTCTGCGACATGCATGTTGGCGAAAATAACTCGCCATTATTCTTAGAAAGCGAATAAATATAATTGCACGTTTATATCGACCAGACCGCCGGTTATGCTTTATATGATACAGAAAATAGAACCACGTTTCTTGAAAGAAAAGCTTCCGTTGAGTCGATCTTTATGTTTTTCATGTTAAAGTTTCCGTTGTTAAAGGAAAGCCATAATGTATTTACTTGAAGTATTATCTAGGAACAATATTATTTCGTTTTCCAATTTAGAACATGTGATTCTTCTTATATTTCTTATAATTTTACCTGTTTCAAAAAAATGTGTATAATTTTTTATTCATTTGTCTGCTCGAATGTGATAATTAATATTGCTTAATCGCGCCAATAGCTGCTTTTAGTAGGTATCCTAAAAACAGAACAGATTTTGTTCAATTTTATCACGTTATTATAGGTATAATATTTTATCGATTCAACTGTAAATTCTCTATGGTAAAGTTAAATCGTCCTACAGGAATTTTTCATTCAAAGATCTTCAAAAAATTTTAATCTCCTTTTAGGAAAATGATCAATTGCTTTTAAAATAATGTATTTTGTAACATGAAGAAAAGAAATATAAAATTATCAAAATGTATTTCCGCTCTAATTAAGAACATTTCTGATAGAATTTTCTTTCCAGCTTATATGAACTATTTTTGGAAACGGGACAGATACGTTCTCTAATCTGCTTAGCTACCCATTTCTGGTTTAATAGCTTCGCTGGAAATTATTGATAGGATTTCCACTACGCTACCGTTCTCAGTTCTGATTAAATTGGATGTTTTAATATCGTTTTCCACACTACTTTTAATTTATAAAAATTGTGTTTGATTTAATGAGAGCTGGTGTACAAGATCCTCTCGACAATTTCCTTGTAACTAATGGGAAAATCATCTTGGAAAGTACTTTATGGAATGACTGAAAAACTTAAAATTTAGAAGAGTTTATGTGCTATCGTAAGCGATATAAAACTCTTAGCAAATGGCACTTTTTTACCAAACCAGCATTTTTCTGAAATCAACAATTTGCGAAGAATTTCAAAACTGGCCAGGAAAATGTTCCTCAAAATGATGTAAATCAAAACATATGTTAAATAGACTTAAAAGCTGACTGAACTGGAAATTAATGTAAACAAAAGTATCTGGAGGTCAAAATAAATTCTCAAGTTCAGGGGCAAAATGGTTGCACGTAACAGTATTTTGCTACCTTTCATTAATATCGTAGTTTCAACTGTTCAAACATTACAAACAAACGATCATTCAAAAATTAGACTTTTGTCACCATTGCATACTACTGGTGAGTTCCTCTGACTTTCAGACCGTCGTGGAAATCAAGTTTTTCCTGTCGTTTCGCAAACACGAGTAACTTGCATCTTCAGAGGTGTTTCGACTCTGAAGCTTAGATTGCAGTGCAAAAACGTTTAAACCTCGGCTGCAGGCCAGAACAACTCAACAGTTTAAAAAAACATTTTCTAATAAATCATATGTATTTGTATTGTATCACAAACCATCATTTTTTTCCGGGTTTCAGATGAATTACAAAGAAAATATTTACTCGAGCAAAATGTCTAATAAAAATTTTCTAAATTGGTTTAACAGTATTTCATTTTAAGTTGTTTGGTTCAGAATGTTTCATTCGAACCACTATATCGAAGGTAATCGGATTTGAATATCTGTCGTTATATTGAGATTAAACAAAAACAGGAATGTTGGCATTTTTACTTTTTGAATCGTAATTCATCAAGAACTACCATTCTGCGTAGCAAACACACTTAGGATTTTCTTGATGAAAAAATTGATAAATCTATCCCTTTCCTGAACGATTTCACTACTGATTAAGTTTTGCGTCAGTTTTATCACAAAATGTTGCATCTAGTTCTGAAAACAGCAATCAAGTCTTAAACCTGAATTTAATGAGTATAATGTCCTCACATTTCTAATATAATCTTAATAAATTAATAAACAATTATTTTTTTAAAGAAAGACAATGTCAGCTTAAACTATGTTTATTGTTACTATTCTGCTTTTCTTATATTTTACAATTGCTTTCGACCCCATAACTAATAAATAAACAAACATTCATATCTGAGTTATAAAAAAGGTGAATTAGAACAACTCCAACCCAACTAGAGCCAGATGTTGGATGATCATTCATCTTTCATCTATTCAATGTAACACTTTAAATCATCTGAAACTATTCTAACGTAAGGAGGTCCAGAGCAGTGGACATTTATAATTATGATGATCGCAACACGGTTATTAAATTCGTCGGCTAGTGAACATGAAATTATATCCACCAGACTGTGGATAAATATAAATATAATAATACGTTTATATCTGAGTAAGTGCGCATTATTAAGACAAATTGAAACCGTCTAGTGCAGTCGCAATCTCGGTCTCACATTCCCAAATGACAAACAGTTTAATTCTGGAATCGTCCTTTTAATGGCCATTCTCAATAACAAGGCAGTTTGGACACGGATTTTTATTTCCTGGAATTCACTTGGGTTCCAAACTTTTACATTCTTTCAGTAGTTAGTTAGAAGAAAACAATAAAAATTCAACGAAAATTGAAATCCAAAGAAAAAAGTTTCTTCTGGGTGCATGAACCCAACTTTGACTAAATTATTTCGGCATTACGCGTCATATGACTTTTTTAAATGATATAAGCCTGGATTGGAATTATGTCTGCAAGTTCAAGATTTTTATTTCCTTGAAAATGCTCATTGAGCAGTTGCTGTATTTTTTTAAATTCAGATTTTGACGACCGATTTGAACGCTGACTATACAAGCACGGTTTAATATTGTCTTAGACAACGAACCATGAATCTCTACATAACCTGCTAATATTTCTTTTTGGTAATATCTAGGATTTGTGGAATTTTCTAGTTTTCTGTTTATCTTTTTTGTATTGTACTTCTTTTCAGTCTTTGAAACAAAAGAAGAGGTGGTTGGCCCACAAAGTGCACTACTTAAAAAGCTGTCAGGTTCAAATTGTTCCCGAATATATAGAGGAATGAGCAGTATTTGTGTTCCGAATGTTAGCTCAATTGAACAACTGGTTCAAATCTGAAAAATTCGGAAAAAATGTATCGCCGAAAGGATGCAATTTAGGGAAAATTACTTTATTGGCATTTCTCATTTATATTTTTATTATGTTTCGCAGTTTTCTTGTTGGCATATTTACATGGTTTTTGTCTTAATTTTGTGGAACGTTATCTAGTAGGTAAGTTGCGTTACACATAGTGAGCGTTCCCAACACTGTTCCAAATGTTCCAACACGTTCCTAATGTCTCTGAACAAAGCAGTGTGCTACGTAAGTTTTTCTTTTACCGTTAAAAGCCCCTAATTTTTTAAGTTTAAAAAAATCTGCTTAACGGAAAATATACAGTAAATTAAATATCGAATAACGTTAGTCTAAAAGAGTAAGTATACTTTTTGATCAAGAATGTGTTTCTATGGAATAGACTATACTTAATCTCAATTTTGAAAGAAACCTTCTAGTCAACAACCCGATTATGAAATATTTTACCATTTCATGAAGTTTCATGAGTTTTTTTTATATTTTACTGATGCGACTATGCATGATCACCAGTAGTAAGAAAAACTAAAGTTAAGTATCATAATTCACACTCTCTACCATAATCGATTTAACGTTTCTTCAATAATTACCCCGATCTTAATTTGCGACTTTCACTTTGAGCATTTGAGAGAGAGAATTTAATGCTGAATAATCAGAATGTCATTTGGTTTACATCACAATCAAACTTTCTAGTATTGATAATTGGTTCTAACACACGCATTGATCATAAAATTGAATCATTAACTAACAGTGCTGATAGTTGGCGTCGTGAAATGGCATAAGTCCCATTTTGAACGTGGATACTAACAGAAATGCTAAGGTGAAACTAAAATCTTTAGAGCATTTCGTCTGGTCTTTTGTTTGGAAATATATACTGTACAATAACATTTCGCCACCAGGAAATAATGTGATCTATATAAAAGTTTGCTGAACGCATATGAAGCAAATCGCTCAAATACAGTACTTGTCTTCACTTGTCTACAGGTCAAGATCAAGTGGGTAATGCCATATTTAAATTATTTTCGCAACTCTGAGCTTTAAGGTACATTGGTTTGCGTTAATTTTGAATTAATTTTATAAATTTAGCTGTTAAATCCACTTATTTCACCTCTCGATAAATTGCGTCCAATTCTGCTGATATTTAACGGAAATAAATTCGGGTGTATGTTTAAAACAATTGGTTTAAAAATTAATTTTGTTAAAAATCAATTCAACCAAAAATTCCGTTTTTGCTAACGATTTTATTTAAACCAACCTTCCATTATATCCGTTCACGCGACCGTCGGCGACTCGGCCCATTTAAACTAATTTGAAATGTCCCAAAGCCGGGAAACAAAATAACCAAGTGCAAAACCAGAGACATCAAAAGAACCATCTAAAATTAAATCTAGACTGGATTAATTTCTTGGAATATTTCTTATTAAATTCAGCATCCGTTGGCAAACCTAAAATTATGCCAGGTCTCTTTAATATCTAATGTTTCTCGGTTCCCACTAAAGAAGCGTCTAAACGCCGGCTTGCATGTCTTGACATCGTAATATTATTCATAGGTTGTAATGAGTAATAACTGATGGTGTAAATACTTGCAAGTGAAAATCTTAAAGGCATTGCATGCATCCAGATTTTCAGGTAAGCTAACAGCGCGATTATTCGCTTAACGCAGGGACTTACCATTTTTCGATTATTTATCCCTGTCTCCGCTGGCAAATAGTATAATAACATAGTTTGACGATAGTAGTAATGCAACCCCTCTATTATACTTTTCATATACCATACCTGCAAAAAAAATAAGTTAGTTTGAAATTACTAATACCAATGGAAGAAATTTTTTTTTATAGATAGAAGAAAGCTTTGTTATATCTGCAAGCCTTCACACTTCCAGCAACAGTCATACTCTCACTAATTGCCATCAACGAAATGTCTGTTTGGAAAATGAAAATAGTATTTTATTTTGCTGATAAATTTTACTTTTACTGGACTGGGTGTTACTGAGTGATTTATTTACTACGAAAATGCCGTCCACTTTGAGTGATTTAAATAAATAATTTTCACTAATCAAACCAAAAGACTGCGCAACAATTCTCGGGGACTTAAAATTTTTGGGACCGATGAGTCACGCTGTTTAGTTTAATCCAAAAAAAAGGAAATACAAATAAACGAACCGCGATTTATAAGTGCGATAATTATACAAATAACAGTTACTTAATATTGAATCAAGTGATTAATAAATAAGTAATTATTTATTTAGTGACAGTCGTATTAGTTCGTGACAAGCCTCTAATAATAGCATCGCATACTACATAAATTTTATTCAAGAATTAATGTAAATCATTAAACTTTTTACCTTAGTAAACGTATTTTCCAAATATTAAATTGCTTTAGTAATCTGGTGAGTTTATATCAAACAAGAAACGGAAAATAGGAAACCCTCAATTATTAGAACAGGTATTCATGTTTTAGGCATAAGCTAAAGAAGAAAAATTAAAAGATAGGAAGAAAACTACAGAAAAAGTAATACAGATTTAACTAAAATTAATCAGTTACTCCAAGATTCATACATAAATGCAAAAGCAAGCCATTACTCATATCTATACTTACAATGTAATTGTTCTGATGCTGACACGATCGTTGATATATTATCATATTTAATAACAAATAAATAAATGTGATTACCAAATACCAATAAAAGTAAGTTTTGTAAGAAACAAGGACAAAATTGCTGTAAAACCAAGATGATTATATTAAGAAAATATATGTTTATGTTGAAGTTAATGAGTAATTAGTTTTGTTTACGGCATAAAAGGAATTTATGTGATATAAAGTTTATGATTCGCGTTGGACGTTAACATGGCTTTATATTAAAATGTAATTAAATTTCAAAACCTTCTAAGCAGACATAGCATCAACTTAGTGGTTACATGAATAAAAATGTTCATAAAAACACCAATTGGAAAAAAAATCGGTTGTTATATTGAAAGCGACTAAATAATTGTACTAATGTTTACACCACATTGCACAATTTTTGGTATTATATTGATGTTCTTACTGCATTGAAAGGAGATGTTCTAATAACAGTATAATGCATGCAAATTGCACTATCCTCAAACTTTTCAGTCTAATTAATCCTAACGAAAAACTATTAATCAAATATACTGATTCAAAACCAGTTCGAATACGTTGAAAAATAGAGAATTCTCCCTGTAATCGATTTTAATACAATTACCATGCAGTTGTTCACGTAGTTTTATGGTTCGAATGCCATTAAACTACATCTGAAAAGTTTTACTACAACCACGTGCTTGAAAATGTTTGTTAACAGAAAAGTAAAACAAGTCGTTGAATTGCAATTCACAAGTCCTTTTATGATGCTGTTTTGATTAGGAATGCATTCGAACTGGAATTTAACTAATTTGGATCAGTGCCAGATAATTAAATGTTCTTAAATAAATTGCCGCAAATGATATAAAAATGCAGACTGTTGGCGTGTTTCCAGTAAATTTACTTTTTGTTTTATGAGAATTATCGTTATTAAATTAGAAATTAAGTTTTAACATACTGTTGCTTTCATTACAATGTTGTGATTTAAAATTTAACCGAGAAAAAAACAGATTTAAAAGAAAGGGAAACTGATTTATTAAGTCGCTGACAATAGATTAAGAAAGTTTTAAAAGAACGAAAAGAAACGAAAATCATGGGTTTTGAAGTGAAATTTAGCAAATTGTATATTTTCTTAAGATGGGTGTAGTTAACTAAAAATCAAACAGTAAATGCAACAAGCACAAAAAACAAAAATTAACAATGTGTCTTCATTAACATGAGTAAAATTGTAATTACAAGTAGATATCTTGGACATCACACCAAAAATAATAGTCGAATTAAAAATCTTAAAAATTGCTTCAAGTTGTGGCTGACATTAACACATCTTGAAAATTTCGTTTCCTTAGCTGTTAGATTTTGCACTATTTTTTGTCGACTTCCTAATGCGCAACACCGTAATTTGGTTGATTTTCATTTAATTTGACAAGTTTTTTAATTTGAGCCCTAGCAAAAAAATACATAAGCCTGAAAAAACTGAGCAGGAAGTTTTTCGAAGAAGCTGTTCTGAGCATACATTTGAATTTATGTATAGAATGTGTCTTAATAATTCGAACAGATGTATACCATCGATGACAAACCCCACGGCAATTAATTAAAATAGTCTAGGCTTAAATGCAACAGATTCTCGAATCAAAGCCGATCTCAAACAGATAACTGGGACCCAACAGTTGAAAACATTAATTGTAACAAATCTTTTCCAATTAGCTACCGCATAGCAACTTCGGTAAACGCCATCGAGACAAGAAAATAAAACAATCCGCTATTATAATGCGGGTCCCACATGTGAAGAAATCCATCGCATAAAGACTGGACTGCAAAACTAATGCTTTCAAACTATAATTTAGACCACTTATAATATTTGGAATTGAAATTGAAGGAAAATGATGGTCTTTGTTAAAGTCTGGGATGGTACGAAAGTAGACTTGGTATGTCTTGCATGTGTTTTCAGCAACAGTTGTTAATTGATCCCTTATTGTACTTTTTTTCAGTTTAAATATTCTAGCTCTATATTAAGACTTAAGTCTTAAACTTTGTTGTGATATTTTTTATTATTGACCGATGTTCTAATACTTGAAATATGGTTGATTTCTTGGGGATACGGTCAAGGCAGTGGTGAAAAAAGCAAAACTTTTTCAGCCACCACTTTCGGCGATTTATTACCGCCTTCTTCAGGGCTAGAAAAGTTACATAAATCCAATTAAACATGAGTCAAAGTAAACGAGGTACAAAAACTTAAAATACATATACAGGGTACTTACTGCTTATTGTTCATCATGATAAATTAGGAACCCTCCAGAATCGTATCACTACTACAATCCGATGAAACATCCAATTTTCATGGTGTTCATCGTGTTGAGAAGATACAAGGGTATAACTATTTTTTTACTATTGCTCACCTGAGTTATATTGCTGGGTTATAAGTTGTCATGGATTAAAATTGTTTCACAATTACATTTTACGGAGAGACAAAGGGACGAAGTACAGTAACTGCACACTACATGATGGGCTGAAGGCCCCGTACATCGAAATGATTTATTTTCATATTTCCTAAGTTAATCGCAAACGCTATTCGTTTCAAATAGCAAAAGTTTGGGATGCCTCCAACATTCACCTTTTCTTATGTTAAATTTTTGTGTTAACTAGGTTTTACTCTGAATTATTTGGGTGCTTGTTGGCTGATAAAGTAATGAATGGTTTTTTTCCTTTTTCCCTTTGTTTTGGTTTTGGTTTCTATGGAAGAATTATTTTATTTTATTTTATTGTTGTGAATAGTTTTATGGTATAAATTAAGGAAAGAGAAATGTATGATATAAGTTATGTGCAACCAAAGTGTAAATAGAATCCTGCAAAAGTGTATTGTTATTTTGTTAATTATTTTTATTTTATTATTATTTGTTATGTGGACTACTGCTAATCCCGGAAAAAAAACCATTATTTTAATTGGTTTGTATTTCTATTGTAGTAAGAGAGACATTATCGAAAACCAAAAATTGTTATGGAGACACCATTCCAGTAATTGTGTCTTAATGCGTGGTTCCTATCGAGCTTTTCGTTTTACAAATATCTATTAGGTTGGCATAAATAGAGCTGAAATTTTCAATAGCTGTTCTTTTGTTAATCGATTTCTCTTCTATGGAGATCTCTATCATTTCAAGGAAGAGCCTCTTATAATAACTCGATTCGCCAACCAACACTTTTACCCCGTTGAAGTCCATTATGTGACCCAACTTAGTGCAATGTTGATCAATGTGATGAATGTGAATGATGAATCAATGAATGTGAAAATATCAGAAACTCCTGTAAGGCCAGAACAAGAACAAACTCGACCATATGAATGTGCAAACTCGATAATTCATTAACATACCAACCTGAATATCCATCAAACCATCCAGATATAATAAAACGCGTTTCTAGATTACGATATTCACAAAATGAAATGAACTAGTAAAAATGTGAACAATGAATCATGGCCTTTTGAAACAGAACTTTTCAGAGGATACCAAGATTTCCCGAAATGTTTCCTTGCTTTAGGACAGATGAGTTATCGTGGTCCCTGAACTTGGTTCTTTTATATTGAGCGAGTGAATTATCGTCAATTCCACTAACGTGGTCGATAAGGTGGTCAAGGTCGGCCCTCATATTCATTGGGTCAATTCATTTTTGAGAGAACAAAAATGGAGCAGTCAATTTTATGCTTATAAAGTCGGTCCGTATCAATGAAAGAAAATCGGTAGAACGCATGAATCTCAATTGAATTTACCTTCCAACTGAAGGGTTTGTTACCATTGTCAATCCTAAGAATAGAATCAATTAGTTTCGGTGAATGATGATTGAATCGGACCATATTGAATACTGATGAATATCAGACTCACGGAGAGTCGCGATTCTTCGGTCAGATTGTCTAAATCGAGTCGGTTGTTTTCCCGCGTCCGTATCTGACAGTTGATATATTTCTTTCTTTTACATTATACATAATAATATCGGTACAAATAAAGAATGCCCGATGTTCGACATAAATCACACGACATAACATTCCTGGGAGATATCATTATTTGTATTTAATGGGCTCTGAATGGGCTGCTTTCTGGTCAGAACCGATGAAATTTTTAGATATCTGACTTATTGTTATAGATATAGATTCGAATTGGAGCCTAATGGCGATATGGGTGACATCGAGGAAATGTATTAATATGATTATAATGTTCTGACTGATAATGACTACCTGGCTGACGCTGTTTTGTTTTAATATCTCTCTTAATGGAATTTGTGTAAAAGCATCTAGTCCTATCAAAAATATGCATTTGATAATCAAATTAGCTTAACCTTACTATCTCTCCTATCTTATTTTCGATCGTTTTTTGGATTCAAGCAACTCATATAATTGTTTTTGCATTTACGCCTAAAGACATTTTATTATCATTGTTCACTATTTCACTTCTCATTCTCCACTTGGTGGTTCAAGAATGTTATTTTTAAGAGCCTGAGGAGCGATAACTCTATTATTCGTATCCGAAATTTCTGAGTCTGAGGAAATATAGTTGGTTCCATAATCTAGTTAAAAAATAAAGCTTTATTCAGTAACATGGCCGAAGAAGCGCTAAAACATTTAATTAAGAAAAGAGCTGTGATAAAAGGCGAAAATTACAAATTTAGATAAAATCGTAAATTCCGTTAACCCAGCTAAGGTTATTGCGTTAGGCAATGTTGTCCTTGACAAAACGTCCGGCAGGTCAAGAACTATCTGGTGGAAAATTTTTGCTTAACGCTCTTTGGGAGAAAATGTGAAAACATGCCAAATTTTCAACTCTGCTTTTTTTTGCTATCCCCATACAGACCTCCCCAAAAATTATTTAGTTATTTCATATTTATCTGGCGATTGATTCCTAATATGTGTAATCAAAGATGCTCTAATTTATGTTTTCGTAGTAGAAACCTGCTAAACCATTGTCTGATCCTTCTTTATTTACTTATCTATAAAAATCCAACACAAACAACCCTCTTTAACTGAGAAACTATGCTTTAAACGTGTTCTTCGTAATGTAAACGTAGATAATAATTTCCGCATGCAAATAATTTAAATAATGCAATAACGGTGGCCGTTTTTGTATTTTTATATAGCATTTTTCATCATCATTTTAATTAACGTGTTCGTCACACTAGGCTATAAAAGCTGTAATGCGCTTTATACTCAAGAGCAAAGATAATGGTAATTAAACCCGTCATTATACATATTAATGAATGTTGAAAAAAATCAATTATGCACTGGCGGAATCTTGATTATTATAAGATTTAATAATTGAAAAAATTTGCGACTTCGTATTGATTTTGCCTTTATGATTGTATAGCACTTTAACTAATAATTGAATTGTAAAAGCACTAAGACGACGTGAATTATGTTCGAATGCAAACACCTGACTGCATTCTCCTGTCGTTCTTCAACAATACATAATAAATAGTTGTTTTATATCTTTAAAACGCTAATTATTTCCCTGATTGATACATGAATTGACTCTGGAGTTGGAGGAAATATTTATTTAACAAACAAACAAGATTCGAAAATAGTCTTTAAAACGAGCAGTAAGTCAGGACATGTCATGCGTATATTAATTGACTTTAGATATGAATAAATCAAGATATGTACGGACTGAGATACAAAAGACTAAAGAAGTTTCCAATAATTTAAGATTTTTCCAAAAATTTGCATCTTTAATCTTGAACTAAATAAAAATTTTACCTGAGCCAATATTATCAAATGAATTAGCTACGTTTTTGAGATAAGTATCTGTTCAAAGCGCCTTTTGCAACTATCAAATAATAACATGTAACTTCTTATCAGACAAACAACTCTAGAAAACAACAAACGAACAAATAATAAAGCATATGAGTTCTATTCAAAATTTAAAATATGTTTGGGTCTTTTTTTACTTATGTCTGTGTGGTCTTTCTTATGGGATCGGGGGTTTTCATCGCCATTTTCTTTTAAAATTCAATGAGCTGTTGCAATCTTATTCACATTATTTATCGTATTTCTCCATATATTACAATGACCACTGTTGATGCCCGCAAGTTAGTAACTACATTTAATTGTGGTTCGAGGAAAATTGCAATTGCTGTAATTATGCTAAATGCTTGCAATATTAGAATTTTGCTTTATTACTTTCTACAATTGTACTTTGCCATTGCAATTAGCAATAAAGTTGATTAGTACTAACATATACATTTAATTCGCGATACTAAAATTGCAACTGTCGACTTATAAACGGTTTCTCGACCTACCTTTCAGGCATATAGTTATGCTTAAAAAAATTAAAATTGTATTCGAATCCGAGATGTTTAAGATTTAGAATAACTGTTTAGAACTACGTACATTTAATAAGCCAATTTCTAATGGATAGTGCCTAATATTGTCAAGGTGCATTTCAGACGAAAACGTAGTTTAATTTAAAAATTGCCGTATAAATGGGTATGAATTAAAATAAAAAACGAAGATCATATAGATATATTTTGCCTCTCTGAAGCTACCATGAATTAAGATAAAATTTTCCCTAATTTTAGTATTTGATAACTTCTGGTTGTTGTGAGTGATTTGATTTCTGTTTGAAGTCTTTTTTAGTCGAATATCTTTTAAGTCAGAAAGTGTTAGTGTGAAAATTTAGTGCTGCAGATATAGTTCCTACAGGGTGGAAAATAAAACAATGCAAAATTTATGAAAATTCGGCACGCTTCCAATTTGGAAAAATATAGTATTTTCGGATTTCCAGATAAATGGCATAAAGACCTACAAGGTGAGCTCAAAAAATCAACATTTTGGTCTTGTAGTAATGACATTTTCCATATTGAACTGATTTTTAAAATATCGAACTCATGTTGAAACTAAAACTTCATAGTCGACTTAAGACGAAACTCCGATATACAGGATTGCACCATTAAAGGGATTATCTGAAAGTGGAGTTCACTTTAATTAAAGGTCTGCCAGAAGCCGAGACATCGGAGACATCGTTTTAATGCAACCCTATATATTGAACTTGTATTCTCAGTCGATTATGAAGTTTTCGCTTCAGCTCTGTATTTTGAAAGTCGAACCAAGAGGAAAAGTGTTATCACATCTGAAGGAAAAAGTTGATTTTTTTGAACGCCCTGTAAATATAAAAGAACGAAAAATTAAAAAACCGTTTCGAGATATAAGGTCTTTCTTTATGCCGATGGTGTTGAAATCCATAAATATATTTTTTTGCACGAGGAGCATGTCAAACTTTCAGCAAGTTTGCGTTATTTTATTCTCGACTCTGTAGCAATTTTATATGAAGCATTAAATTTATGCAAAAACACTTACTAACAGAACAACAATTGTACAAGATAACGCTTCAAACAGAAATCAAATCGCTCACAGCCATCAGAATTTATCCAGTTCTAAAGTTAGGGCAAATTTGGTTGTTCAGCAGTATAGATAGAAGCCACAGAATGAACCTCTATCATGCAACTATATTGAAGTCGTTCACAACTTCAAGTATGGTGGTCGATGGGGAACGTCCAAGAATTTTATGAGAACGTTTCCTCGTACCCATTGGGAGCAAGTAAGACCATTAAGTACGCTTTTTCATAATTACAGTTCGCATAAAACCTGTTTGGTGGTCGCACAAAAAGGCCTAAATTCGGAACTGCTTTTAATAATGCTAAAAGCAAAATGACGCCACCTCTTTCGATGTTGATGTTCGGTCACAGTCCGATTCCAGCTGAAACCTTAACTTGTAATTAAATTTGGCGGTTTATTATAATTCCCCAAGAGTCGTAAAACAAAAGTAAAACGGGCGCGGTTTCGATTGGTCGGCGACGACGGTCACGCCCCCACCTTATTGTTCAGTTTTATCACCGACAAGAATCCCCTCGCAAATGCTTTGCCTGTCGGTTTTCATATTGTTACTTTTATGATCAATTCGAGGAACTTCTGTTATTTTTAATACGACCTGAAGAAGTGAAACAGCATTTTATTTCTGCCGTACATACATTTCATTCGGCTGATGAGGCAATATGTATTTTAGTAGCGAACGAATACATTTTCAACATTTTTCTTTTTTAAACAACGGTGAAGAGCTAACCGGGGATGGATATCCACATTTATCTAGTTTTGGTTCAGGACATGTCATTTAGCCAAAGAAGTAAATTCAGAAGTGTTAAGTTTCGCCTGAGTCAGCAAAATGTTTAACCAACAACACTGACAATAGTAAAACACTTCGTATTTTATTGAATGTAGAAATTTTATAAGATGGAAAGATAATAATATTTTAATAGGTAGAAGGTTGCTTCGTGATCATTTTTCTCTTGTTTCATGCTCTATGCGGATCAATGTTTCCAAAAAATATTAATATACATGTATACCAAAGACCCTGCATATATATTTCTGATATTTTTTCTAGATTCTTCAAATGCATTAAACTTCAAAATTTCATAATCAGTGGTAAGAGCAGTTCACTTTTTTACCCAACTAAACTTGATAAATTAAACGCAATTAATAGTTTTTTAAACTTCAATTTTATCTTTATACATGTTTTCAAATAGGCGGAGAAATACAGTTAACTTTGCAGGGTATTCTTTTGTTAACAAGGTGTTTCAATATCAATCAATTTCCTTTGTCCTGAACAATCAATCATGCTGTACATTAAATAATGACATCGACTCCTCGGTTGCATCTGTATGATGTAACAAACCAATCGTAAATTGCAAGATTACAAGATTAAAGAAGATGCAAAGCATCAGATGGAATAATTTTCCTACTAAATACTGATTCCAACCATGTAATTAAAGCCTTACCATCAGTGCATTTAAAACTGAAAGGAAAATTTCAGAATGTAATTTTCCGATATTGAAAAAGCTGTTTATTTATAGCAATAACCCGTAAACTAAACTCTACCTAGGTGTTTTAAAAGCAAACAGTAGCTGAGAAAATGCGCTCTTCAACGCGACCAATTTGTGTTCATTTCAATGGACTAGACCAGACATATTGACTCTGGTCAGTAACTTTTGACCTGCTCGCCTTGTTTTGCTTGATGTTTAAGGTGTTTGTTGCGAAACATCGGAACATCGAACCGAAAAATGTAGCATTCAATTATAATTATATCATTTGTACCTTTTCTTAAGACACGCACATGATAATTTCGAATTAAAATAAGGCAAGAAACCTAAAGAGATATTAAAATCACAAATTAATTATAAAATAGTTAAACTTATATTATCCATTTGAAATACAACTTAAAAAAGTAATAACCTGACCGAATCAAACCACTTCTTATTACGTTTACAATGAAACTGGTCTAGGCGAGTAACAGATCGTTACCTACCTCAAACGCGTGACAATCGATAACCTACTACAAGAAATATTTGCATACTACAGTTGGTTTACCAGCATGTCTCGCGATTAAATTATACTCATGCCTAGATAAAAACGTTTAACAACTCTGTCTTTGTGTATTCTGTCCTAGTTTGAGAGAAGATGTTACGTTATACGTACATCGTAAAAGTCTCGTTTAATTGTCTAACGTCCAAAATCAATACTAAGGCGTTTCTTGTGTTAGATTTAAATGTGAATTTATCAGGTCCTGGCAAATCTGCACAGGACACACACCAAATATATTGTTCAATTAAATAATACGCATCTTATCCGTAAACACAGAAATAATTACGAAGACAGATAAAGAACAGGAGGGGAAAATGTTGAAAGATAGTAGTCAAACTGCAACGAAAAGTGAACCACACAACGCACGTTTCCTAAAGCAGGTATTACACTACGCACCTTTTTCCTGATTTATTGGCCAATAAAGTGGACCTATTATTGGACCACAATAAATTGGTGCAATTTCAGTAAAACCAATATACATTTCACTACTTACTTTAGTAAGTGGTTGTTTTGTGTTATTAACGATGTGTAGATCATAGCACATGAGCCAAGAGCCAAATTCTTGCCTCCAAAGCAGTGACAGATTTTCTTTATTAATTTGCAAAACTTATTGCATTCAACATAGATTTTTTCAACATCCGAAACACAATTAAAATCGGAGGAAAAGTACGTAGTATAAGACCGTCAAAGAAGTTGTTAAACACAAAAGGCTGGTTACAGAAGCAGCAATTTGAAGAGACAACGCCAACAATCCCAATAATTGACATTAAAGAGAAATACAATCGAATGAAACATGCATAATTGATTAGTTAATTAACAAGACCAAGAAACTATTGAAACGGAATTATTTATTAAAATAAATAATGTATGAAATAGAATCAGAAACAGTTTGCACAACGTGCAAAGACTAGAAGCAAAAAAGGCGACATCTAGTTATTCAAATCCTGATATCCTCAGGGCCACTTTCCACTTAGCATCACTACGAGGGCAAAAGAATGAGAATCTTCACTTTAGCACCGTATTTGCAAACATGCTAAAGATAAATAATAAGGCAAAAGAAACCCTAATGAGGTGTTTTACAAGTTTTAGAATTACAACGACAAGAAATTGATCAAAATCTACAAAAAATATACATATACACTTATTTTATGAGTGTTTTCTCTTATGAGGACTTTATCGTTTCTTTTAGTAGAGTGAAGTTTTTTTTCTTTTTCCTTTTATTTATATTATTTCACTTCAAACTGTACCTGCCAACATGAACAAAAACTTCGTTGGTTGATGAAGATTGTGAAAATGAATGACTCATTTAGAACTTTCGAAACAAAATATAAATCTTGAAAGTAATTTGAAGCATGATAAAAGTCGATATAAATAATCATAAAAGTAAGCAGGATGATTTTTCAGTGTTCTCAGAAGCCAAACAAACACTATTGAGTTTAAGTTAGTGCTGGCTGGCAAATTAAAACCCAAAATAAGCAAATTTAATAAATTTATGGAAGAGAAAGAGCTAAACAATGATCCAGTTGAGTTCTGAGCATGTCGGGCATGTCGGCAAGCGCATTTGCGATAGCGGACGCGAGTTGGGGAAAGCTCTTTGATATCACATTATTGGGATCATTGTGCCTTGACGAGAAATGCCGCCATGCTATTGGATCAAGCATCCGAATGGTCCCCGCCCTTTTATATCTTCGCTGGGTTTGGTTTGATTCTCCGGTAATTTTGATAGAGCAACTCCCAGCAACCCAATAACAGCTTTGTCAGTATTCTGCTTAGAGCAACCTCACTACAGGGGTTACGATCAATTTAAAAAACAATTTTAAGGATAAAGACCGCTGGTGAAACCATTATGTTGACTGAAAATTCACAATTTGTATGAACTCTTATCCCCCTATCGGTCAAATATTTTAAAATTATTAATTAATTTATAATAGTTAGTAGAAATGAGGTGCCGAAAGTAGGAAATCCCCTTTCGAACCCTGTGAAATTTTGAATCCACGCAACAACATTGATTTACGTTAAAATGAGGCTGATTTAGTGTAGTTTCGTGTCTAGTCATGGATATGAAAATTGTTATTAGAACATGAAACAGGAATGAAAAATGTGATGTAGAAAAACTCTACTCTCCTCTATCTAACGCCTGATACCATATTCAATTCTACATTTTATACAAGGTGGTCCTCAACTAACGTGACAAAATTCGCTGACATAGAGCTTAGGCAAAAATATTGCGTTTAGACAAATTTGTCTTATACGAATGTTAAATTTCGCTTATTTTTTTATAGATTATTAACCAGTTTTGTTATTACCCAAAAAATGGTCTTTGGGGTTGTTTAGATCGATAAAACCAAATTCTCTATTAGTTTGTAGTTCCAACAGGGTGCTAGCTGCAATAGTCTGCAGCCATTTAAAACATCAAATATTTCTTGGGTTTTAAAAAATCGCTTTTGTTATGGCAACATCTCGTTCTCCGATAACTCTTAAACAAAAAATGTGTACTTGGTTCAAGTCGATATCTCTCACCGTTTTCGAGATATTTCACATTAAAACTTCTAGTGATTTTTTTGAACTAGGTGACTCAAATTGGATGTCTAACTAAAAGAAATTCTCTGCTCAAATTTTCAATAAAACTAAAACTAACAAACATTAAATGACAAAATAACAAAAACGACTGAAACATGAAAAAAAATGCCATGTATAAGATCGGACACGAATGTACTGTGAACCTACATATATTTTTAATATAAAATTAGATTCAGTTTTCCTTGACTTGAGTCGAAGATTACAACACATCTGTAAATTTATCTCTAAAGGCCAATGTCTCTAAGTCATTTAGTGCTACTTTAAAAACTGCTGTTTAAAAAATCGCCTGTTTTAATGAAAAATAAAACTGCTAACTAATCGAGCTTGATCGGGTGCTACTGGTAACTAGTGATAAAATATTTGCTGCTACAGCCATTTGAAAAATTATCACCTTCTCTTAATATCGGAATCATGTAAATAACATTAACATGTTTAAAGCATTAAATTAACACTAGAAATTGGAATTTTATAATAGAACTTATTTACAGCTCGGGAACTTTATATGGTTAGCTGTTACTTGTTTGTATACGTGGGAAATGTTAATAGTCGGCCATTGCAGGTCATGCTTATAAGGAAGATTGCCATTGATTCCACCAATATTTAGTAATGGTCTAGGATGATTTTGATCTAATATTATGCACTGAATGATGCTGATTATTCCCAGGCATTTATGTATTTGTTTTGAGCGGGAGGGACTATCAGTTTCCATACCTAGATGAATGGGGAAAGAGGTAGAAGAGGAAAACATTCCATAACTAATCAAATTTAGGTAACAAATATTTTTATATCTTCGAGTAGAACTTGACAGCCTACAAATAGACCTACACGATTTTCTGCACGATTTGCCTAATTTACTTTATTTGAAAATTTATTTAAATTACTGATGATGCTGCTTCATAGCACATAAAAAAATACTCAACAGAGTTTTATTCTGGTAGTTGTAGATTGGTAATGGATACTGCACGAAAGTAGGTCAGTATATTTCATTATTAACTGTTTATCATAAAACACGCTTAGATTTTCTAAATTTCAATTGTTATTTTAACAAACCAATAAACTTTTATCCTATTGTTTGTTGTTTTGTATTCAATATATTAGCCAGATTTTATTAGCGATCCGTTAAGATTTTGGAGCAAAAGACTCGAATATAAGGCCATTTGAATATAAATATAAAACTAAAGACGTACCCATCAACTGCAACTTTTGCAACTCTTCAATTTCATTGATTAGGGTAAATAGTCATTTATTTGCTTATAATCATATTTGAACAAACATCAACGGAGTTGAGTGCAACAGAAACATTAAGACAAAATTATTTGCTATTTGATGTAAATAATTGTTTTATTGGGGTCCAGCTCAAAAAGTTCAGAGGAAAATATACAAGTTATTGTTCCAGATAAGACTCATAGTAGATGATCAAGGCGATTTCGAGTTTCTCGCTTATCTAAAAATGTTGTGGTTTGTGACAGGTTTCCTAGTACTAATAGTGGTGAATGTGTAAATTGCGTTCAGTAATTAAAGAAGACCGATTCTTAGCAATTTCAGCCAAAAAGGTTTTATTAGGACAAAATTATCTATTGAACTCCAAAATAAAAAAGTACAAACAATAACAGCTAATTATTATAGACTATGAATAATTGTGACAGACAAATATTTTATCCTCAAAACTTCAATTAATTTTCAAAACTACTGGGGAGATTATAAAACATTTTTTTAAAATTAAATTGAGAGTTGCAGATAAACTCCAATAAACTTGACACAATCAGATTATTTCGGTTTATAAAATGTATTTCGCATGTTGTCTCTACCTTAAAGAACAACCAAAGATTTGTAAAAACATAATCGTTTTCAGTATTTACTTGTTCTAATTAACTAATTGGAAGAAAGAGAAAATACTAATAAACTGAATAATTCACATGTTTAGTTTGGAATAAAGCAAATCATTCTGAACAAGTCTGGTTATTGTTGTGTATATTTTCCTGACTGTACTTCAATTTATTTCAAAAAATTCCTGGGTTTCAGTCAATTTTATTGTTTATTATTTAAAATGTTACAAATACGTTTCGGTGTCTTTCTCCACCATCATCAGTTTGCCTAAAATATATATTTACAGTTATCATCAATTTAAATTAAAAACTTTCACCAAAATTCACATATTAAAATACAAATCACACACATATTAAAAAGTACAATTAGGGACATTGGTTTTCAGGTGATGAGACGGGATAAACATGTTCGGGAAAAGACTAGAATCTATTGTTTAGAGATTTAAACTTAACTTACGTGTATAGTTGTTTCTACCTTCACATTTGACTGGTTATTGAATTCCATATTTTATTCGATATCGAGCGAGAGAACAAAAAAACTGTTTATACTTCGCCTTTTCTTTGCATTCTAGGAATTGCTCTGCAATTCCTCTATATCAGGTGTTTATATTTCATTTACTTGGTCCAATCAGTTCATGCATGCGATCATTTAATTAGTGTGTGATACACTGAGCTAAGATTGTCTGTGTCTGATCAAAAATTCATTGCATTCTGATGTTTTTTAATCTGAATCATTTCATGGATTCTTCTCTTATTATAGTGAAGTAATGAAAACAACTATAATAAGAGAAGAATCCATGAAATGATACAGATTAAAAAACATCAGAATGCAATGAATTTTAGATCAGACACAGACAATCTTAGCTCTGTGTATCACACACTAATTAAATGATCGCATGCATGAACTGATTGGACCAAGTAAATGAAATATAAACACCTGATATAGAGGAATTGCAGAGCAATTCCTAGAATGCAAAGAAAAGGCGAAGTATAAACAGTTTTTTTGTTCTCTCGCTCGATATCGAATAAAATATGGAATTCAATAACTAGTCAAATGTGAAGGTAGAAACAACTATACACGTAAGCTAAATTTAAATCTCTAAACAATAGATTCTAGTCTTTTCCCGAACATGTTTATCCCGACTCATCACCTGAAAACCAATGTCCATAATTGTACTTTTTAATATGTGTGTGATTTGTATTTTAATATGTGAATTTTGGTGAAAGTTTTTAATTTAAATTGATGATAACTGTAAATATATATTTTAGGCAAACTGATGATGGTGGAGAAAGACACCGAAACGTATTTGTAACATTTTAAATAATAAACAATAAAATTGACTGAAACCCAGGAATTTTTTGAAATAATTTGTCTGGTTATTACAGTTCAAAGGGAAAAGGGAAAAGAAATTTGCAAATCCAAAGACGCGCTAAAATTAATGGATTATGCCCTGCAGCTATAATACTGAAAGTACAAAATGATGGACAATGTAAGGTCTTGTATACAGTTACACATGTGCGACATAAACATGAATTACCACATTTAAATCTGACGCGTACTGAAAGAGGGAATATTGCAAAAAAATTATCTAACAGAACATCCCCGAACTGAGTAATGTTCTGTGGTCGCTACTCAACTGGAAATTGCATATGTGATAACGGATAGTCTATCTTTGTCTCTGCCGGATAATACTAAACAAATTACTACTTTTTGGACAACTTGGCAATATAGCTTGCTTTTTCACCGAAAAGCTGTGGATATCAAGGTTTTGTTAAACTGCCTGGGAAAGGTCCATTTACACAACATAAAGGCGCCCTGTGATATCGCCCCATTAATTAGTTCTACCGTTATTGGCTTCAAATAATCCTATATATGTAGAATAGAAATAGATAGATTGAAACCGTCCCAGACAGGTATTAGTCGAAATAACGGGATCCATTCCAAATTTCTTAAGCGCATTGAATTTGCAAATAATAGAACTGTCAACCATTATGTCTTTTTTAGCACATCTTTTCCTTTAGCACGCGGTACCTATACAGGGTGTCCCACCGGGAACTATAATCAAGAGAAATTTGAAAATTGGAGATGTTTCAAGTTTATTCGTAATCACATTGGGGCGGAAGAATATCCGCCGGAAGCGATATAAATAGATGATCGGTTTTTTTAATTATATATATTATTAATAGTAACATTTAACTACCTGAAAAACTGCCGTTTACTCACATACCGAAATACGTATACGTAAGTCATTGGGGGCAAGCGACCTAAAATATTTGCAAGATGGTCACACTTGATTGGTTGATTGACTTGAAAGATGGCAAATATCATATCCTTAAGTCTAACCGTTTTTGATATATTTGAAATTTTATGTAAAAAATGACAGTTGCAGCCACTCGAATAATTATTCATTTTTCCTATAAGGGAATATGTGCTACTTAATTTTGAGCCGCATTTCCTGTTGAAAAGGACTTACTTACTGAAAAAATATAAGTAAGTGTTTTTCTTGAATTAGATTTTCAGAAATGTATTTTTAATATCCCTACTAATATAGGAGATGTTCTGTTCAAATATTTTCATTTCCCATTTAGTTTTATTGAAAAAGTCCAACTTAAGTCTTAACTGGTTTTCTGCCACAGATACCTAATTTAAAACAGTTAAATTGGAAATGGAGGAGTATATTCTAAAGGAGTCATAATTTTTAAGACAGCGATTTCTGATTTCGAAACACCTATTTTTTAAAGTGATATTTAAACTGCGTTTCTCAAAAGATTTCTTATATTTCTAAAATGTTTTAATTATATTTCATTCTCAAAAATTGTCTGGCGTAAAGGGTGGACCAGGTTTTTCGGGAGATACTTTGACAGTATATAAAAATGTTTTTATGAAAAAATATTCATATAAACATATTTCGTAATTTCAATTTCGATTTTTCCATAATTTCAAGAGCTTTATTACTAGTTTTGCCACAAATGTTTTGAGTATTTCCTTTTGTCAGAATTTTTACTAAATTGTCAACTGCTTTTTGAAAATCGACGGAAACCATGGGAGACAACCATCTTTTAAATATTACTTGTTTTATAATACCCACTTCTTAGCACTGAAAGTTTCAACATGAAATGGCTCCGAAACACTGCGTGATACCGATTTTCGCAAAGAATATTTTTTTACGTAGAAACTATCAGCAAGTGAGACGCAATAGAAAAATCAGTATTTTAAAGCACATAAAAATTATTTTGTTTCAAGCTACTGCCAGCTAGGCCCTCAGGAGTCCCAACCAAACTAATCACAAATTTTAATTTCTGAACTCAAATAACCCCCAACCTGAAAATTTTGTGCCAATGGCAGAATTAGCAAAGAAGCTATTGAAATCAACCAAATATTTCATTCAAACTTTAACTCCTCGTATCTTGAAAATAATGCGAATTTGCGAATATGTTCATTTGAGCTTTTTTGCATAAAAAACATTTCCTAAAAGCAAACAAAGTTTGCCACAAATACCTTGTCCACCTTGTGCATTATATTAGAGCAAATGCCCATACCAAGCTTCCACATTTAACTGAAAAATTATCAGAAGGCAATACGGATGTGGTAACTGATTAGATGTATTATAATAGTTTATCTTGGTGATACCACAATCAATGCCAAAGAGTGGCGATTTGAGTATACCTTCAAGTAGAACATGGATAAGCCGCATCGATGTATATTTTGAGCATCAAATTATCAAAAGATAAGATAAAGCCACATTAAGGTCTTAATAAATACAGACTTAGTTTACTCTTTTTTTTATTAGTTTGTTATAGCAATCTAGTTTACACCATGTTTTTGTTTGTTTTCCACCATTGTTTTCCATAGTGAATAATCAGTACTGGCATCATTTGTTAGTTTCTTCAAATATTCGCTAATGGTGTTATACTTAAGCTGCTTAATTTCTTCTTTTAATTGAGCAATGAGATTATTTAAAATAGTTTTATCTTGCGAGGATCTGGTGTGTTGCCATTTTTTTCTTGCCTTTCGCTTTTGGGCAATCAATTCTAAAATTTCTCTGGGATAGTTACTACCTTTCAATTTCTTTCTTATTTCAGGGATGTTTTTCCATGATTGGAATTGATGGATGTTGAAGATTTTTGGATGTCATTGACGAACTTCTCCACTTCACAAATTTTATTTTTTCTTCTAAGGTTAACCTAAAACCCTCCCAATCTGTTTTTTTGACTAGCATGGGATTGCAGGACTTTTCGACGATATTTTCACTTAAGGTTAAAACTATTGGGGTATGGTCTGAAATTAGCTCCAAGTTGTCTTCTATTAGTATATAGTTGCAAGATGTTTTTGGTGACTTTGGTCAGTTTACTCTGAAGTGAACAAAATCAGTAACAGACACATAATTTGAGCAACAACATGGCAACTAAGACACTTTTCAATGACTGCCTTACTGATTTGCATTTGCAGAGTACATAAATCCGTCAAGTTTTCAGACAGAGACTCATTTCCACGAAATTAAGAAATATATATTTTATTGTAGGAAAAGAAGTATAGTATATAGTGTAGTATAGTATAGACCCCATATCGAACTGCTTATGATTGTTTGATTTTTTCTGTATTGCACTCGTATCTATTGTAAACTATGGTGTGTTGTTTATTAAAAATCACTTCTGTATTCTTAGTTTGAGGATTCTAATATAAATCTTTCAAGTGGCCCAATAATGAGAAATCAAGGGAAATCAGATCAGGAGGTCGTAGAGGCCACCACGTCTGTTCAAATAATCGCAAAATTATTGATCCAGTGCACAATCTACCAAAAATGCTGATCGAATTTTTCGGTATGTGAGTAAACGGCAGTTTTTCAGGTAGTTAAATGTTCCTCAATTTATGTATGTTTGGTCATTAAAAAACGGGCTGCAAAAATACCGATCATCTATTTATATCGCTTCCAGCGGATATTCTTCCGCCCCAATGTGATTACGAATAAAATTGAAACATCTCCATTTAGTAAAGATGCCGTTTAAAATACCGTACTTAAATTACACGACGAAAATGTTTTCAACAATTGCATATAAATTGATTTTATCTAACCGATACTATAATAGAACCGATACAAAAAGTATAAATGGTTAAGGGGTTTCTATTCTACTAGCACGACATAGATTCAACATTTTTATTTCAACGTTGATTCAGTAAATTAAAAAAGACGGTAATTATAATAACACCCAAATTGAGCAACTGAATGTAAAAAATTCCCCAAAAAATAGACAAATTTTTCATCAGCACGAGAATTTGTGAATTATGCAAAATGCAATGATTTCATATTTATGTGAAAAATACTACCGTTGTGGTGTGATTTGGCATTCAGATATCTTTTGGCGCTACATGGATAGCATACTATAGCAAAAATATTACCATTTGCTCCTCGCCATTCCTGTCTCCTCGTTCCTTATCTGAAGGGTCCATATCTTCAGCGTGAATCGCCACCGGTTCTTTGTTTTTAATACGTCTTTTGCCTGTTTGATTGCAAATCGCGCACTCGGAGATTCACCAGATGCCAATTGGCAAAGGAATAAACTAAAGTATAGACAAACCACAGTAACGTCACAACGATTCTACCCGGTGAAAAACACAGAACACAAACTAATTGAGGTTATAATCAAAATTGTCACTCAGTCTGCTTGAATAGCGTCTCAGGCCTCAACGACTATTGCGTCCAACAAATCCAAACTTTACAGGATGAATGAGCGTCTGGTGATTCGATTAGGACTCCGTCATGTTTTCCCCCAGCTAAAAATCGGATTGGTCCAATCGCGTGGCCAGGAGGAGTTACGATAAGTGGGAGGGTGGAACTTCGACTGCGCGGCACATAATTATACGTTTTTAATGTATATATTATCCAATCGTTTTCCATTGCATACAATGTCGATTAACTGAGCTGGATTTGGACTTATGTGTGAGATATTGGCATCTCTCTTCAATTTATGGACGATATTTTATGATCACAGGTCTGAGGGGCACTCTAATCATAATAAACCTCAATTTTACCAAAGCAATAAATAATTGTTCTTTTAGTACGTCTTCTGTCATTGATTTCTTTTTGTTGGAAATTATTTTGGCGGCAAGCAATATTCTTGAAAATTACTAGATATACAAGATGATTAAAAATTGGCGTCATTCCTTTTAAGTGGTTATAGGTTATACTTAAAAACAACAAACACACATAGAAACAACAAACTGTTGAAAATATGTAATTTTTAATGTCCATGCTTTAGTATAATATAAGATCGCTTTCTCTTGTACTGCATGCCAACCTTTAGGTCTTCAGGTAACATCATGAACATACAAATAATCTCCGCGTATAGACCGCCCAATAAAACCACCACTATGGAGGATTACAAAATTTTCTTCCCCTCTGGACAATCCACCCTTTTAGCGGGGGACCTAAACAGTAAAAAGTCCTCATGGGGCTGTAAAAGGACATACCCAGAGGGAAGAAAACTCTTATAAATCGCGGAGCAATTAGACTTACAAATACACGCTCCGGAAGAACCCACCCACTTCCATCTACAAACGCCAGATATCCTGGATATAGCAGTTTCAAAAAATCTCGCTCTTGATTTGGCAATTGCAAACTCAGACTTCCTTAGTTCAGACCACAACCCAATCAGAATCCTACTAAACGAACACTACATACACAACCGGCTACAACCACTAACATACATGGACTGGGACGCCCTATCACACTACCTTAACAAAATTACAATCCCAAATTCCCAAATAACAAACCCCCACGAACTTAACTCTCTCACAAACTCCCTCACCGAGAAAATCACCCAGGCTATGAAAAAATCAACGGTGCTCAAACCAAACAGAAACAAAAACCCTTTCGGCCTTCCAATCCACATCAAAAATCAAATAAAACTGCGAAATCGCCTTAAGCGATTAGCTAAACAAAATTCTGACCCTTATCATAACTCACAGGCTAATAAATTAACAAACCAAATCAAAAAACAAATAACGGAAATCAGAAATAATAACTGGCAAACGTTTCTGGAAAACCTAGAGCCCGGTGAAATTTCGGTATGGAAAATGGCCAAAAAATTCCAAGGAAAATCCAACATCAAATTTCCCCCCATTCACAGCAACAACGGACTGGTCTACACCGACAAGGAAAAAGCGGAAGCTTTTGCCGACTCGCTGGAAAACCAGTTCAGAGTTAACTACACACTAGGCGACGATCTGGACTTTGAGGAACAAATTGACAAACTAGGACGATCCATAAAATCCAGGCCACTAACAGAACAAGACGAAAAAATCCCCCCCGTGACTTTAGACGAACTCAAAGACAAAATAACGTCACTAAAACCAAAAACAGCGCCAGGCATTGACAAAATCTCAAACAGGGTGATTAAAATGCTCCCTGAAACACTTCTGCTACTACTAAAAACGATAATAAATAGTACTTTCGAACTTAGGAAAGTCCCGACCAGCTTTAAAACAGCGGCAGTGATCCGTATCCCAAAACCGGACAAAAACAAAACTTTCCCCCAAAATTAGCGCCCAATAAGCCTTCTACCCACTTTCGTCAAAATAACAGAAAACCTTTTCAAGGAAAGACTCCAAGAAAAACTCTCGCAAAACGCCAAAATCCCAAACGAGCAATTTGGCTTCATGAGAAATCATGATGCCGAAATGCAAGTGGCCAGACTTGTGGAGGACGCAAAACTAGGACTTCGGGAAAAAGCGTCCACGGGGGTTATTCTCCTAGATATAGAAAAGGCGTTCGACAAAGTCTGACACAAAGGACTTACTTGGAAAATGGAGAAATACTGCAAACTGCCAACCTCCTATGTGCAGTTTGTGGCAAATTTCCTCGAGAACCGAAAATTCCGAGTACAATTAAATAACAAACTGTCCTCGCAAAGAAAGGCGGAAGCGGGAGTGCCGCAAGGATCCCCCCTCTCCCCAATCCTCTATAATATATATACTGCCGACATCCCTAAAGATCCATCCGCTAAAATCGCCCTTTACGCCGACGATACTTGCCTCTACTACACCAACAAAAACCTTAAATACATACACGCAAAACTACAAAAACTACTAAACGAACTGACAAACTGGACTAACACCTGGAAAATAAAAATTAACACAGATAAAACACAAGCCCTAGTGATCACAAACAAACAAACCAACAAACTGAAACTCTTAGCCCTACACAACAAAGATATAGTCTGGTCAAAACAATTAAAATACCTCGGAATTACACTCGACAAAATGCGGTCTTTCGCCCCCCACATCAAAAACAAAATAGCCAAAGCAAGAGCTGGAAAAGCCGCCCTCTTCCCTCTTCTCAAACGTACCAGCAAGCTATCCCTGAATAACAAAATCCTATTCTACAAACAAATATTCAGACCCCAAATCCTCTATGGCGCTTCCGCCTTTATACAAGCAAGCAAGTACAATCTCTCCCAAATCCAAATCTTCCAGAACAAATTCCTTAGATCCATAGCAAAAGCCCCCTGGTATGTTCTAAACACGGCAATACATGAGGACCTGAAAATGGACACCATCAGGAAATTCCTCACAAAAAAGCACAGCAAATTCAAAACAAAAGTCCAAAACCACCCCAACCCAGTGGTAAAGTCCACATTTGACACAAATCATGGCGAATATCGAGGAAATCGGGCCCAAACCTCTATCATGGCTCCCGTGGAATGGGATCTCCCAACTTAAAACCCCTAAGCTAATCATCCCACCTTCCCCCCTTTCCCCTCACCCAACCCTTGACCGCTTCAGCGTTGGTTTTTTTTTCTTTCTTTCATATACAAGGTACAAGCGCTAGGGGGTGCAATTTGCACCAATCAAAATTTGAACTCAAATCAAGCCAATCATTCCATCAAGCGAACAAGGCACCCAGAAGGAGCCAAAGTTCGTAAGAACTCGCTCTAGAATAAAAATCCACACACACAGGTAACATCATAAATTTTGTCATGTGCTTGCAGCTGCGACGATTAACAGATGCGACAGAAGCTACCATTGTAGTTGGTAATGTCAGGAGATTTGTCAGTTTATAACTGCGTTTACTCGGTTGTCGCGTTATTCCTTAGGTTTTATCGTTCGTGTTTCATCTATAATTCAATAAACATTATACTACATTACTCTGAGTAATCAATTGAGTTCCTTGCCAGAAACTCAATACAAACAGCAATAAATAGTATTTAAAAAAAACTTAATCTACAGTTTAGGGAACGTCGGTAACATCTAATTTTCTTTTTCTTTTGCTAAACCTATCAATAGCAAGGCTAAACCTATTGTGGAGCGAAGGTATGGTTTTAAACCAATGTGAAAATGGCTCTCAGTTGCCACTGAAATGGGTTTAGTGCATAGAATTTGTAAACATTTATGAATAAATGGAAATTTCCGTTCAGATATCAGTAACAGTGCCTCCACAACACAATCGGCTTTATAATCCTTTGAATTAAGCCGCTAAACTATATGCAGCATTTATGTTGCTCACTATCGGTCTCAATGGATAGTTTGCTTTGTGAAGCTTGAGCTTTGCGTTGTAATCCATTGAGACCGATAGTGAGCAACATAAGTGCCCCAACGTACCAATTCCCTAAATACCTGTCAGGTGTAGTGAGTAATATATTGGGAAAGTCACAATGTCACGTTAGGGACTCATGGGGTTTTTGCGAATTTATAAAGAAGCAGAAAACACCTTCGCATGATATGATATCACTTGATGTGGTATCGTTATACACAAACATCCCGATAGATTACTCAATACAGTGCATAAGAAATAAATGAGATGAAATAAAAGAATATACACCATTACCCGAAAATGAATTTTACTTACTTCCAATACGAGGGCAATTTCTATTCACAAATATATGGAGTAGCTATGGGACGCTCTGGACACAGCCGCGAGGAAGCCTAAGTGTTGGTTTCGATATGTTGATGACACTTTCGTTGTTTGGGGCCATGGTTTGGTTGAACTTAAAGACTTCCTGAGGCACCTCAACTCAATCAACTCAAAAATACTATAATACACTATGGAAGTGGAGAAGGATGGGCGACTGCCATTTTTAGATGTCTTGGTAACCAGAAAAACCAACAGAAAGCTGGCCCACACGGTGTACAGAAAACCGACACATGCCGACCGGTACCTGCACAGTGCATCAAACCCTCACCGAAAGAGCCAGAAGAATTTGCGAACCATATGAGATAGAAAGAGAATTGAAACACCTAGAAAGAGCCTTTGGTTGGAATGGATACAGCAAGAACGAGTTTAATAGAGCAATTCGACCAAGAAACAGTGGAGGTCGTCCTGAGGAAACAGATACGCATGATGAGCGTAAGGGTTGGGCTTGCCTCCCATACATACATGGAGTCACGGACAGGATCGGCAGGATACTGGAGAAACCCAGAGTGAAAACAGTTTTTAAACCAACTCGAACAATCCAACAGACTGTGAGATCGGCCAAGAACAAACGGGATCCTTTATCGGCACCAGGAGTCTATAGGGTTCCATGCAGTTGTGGCAGAGCATATATCGACACCACAAAACGTAGTGTAAACACGAGATCACTGAGCATAAAAGAAGTAGCAGATTAGGACAAACAGAAAAATCAGCAGTAGCGGAACACGCACTTCTAGACGGCCACCAAATACGTTTCGATGAAGTGGACATTTTGCACCAATATCAGCGGTATTATCCGAGACTAACCAGAGAGGCCATGGAGATCTCCAAACATGAAACAATTTTAACAGGAAAGAAGAAGTCACGGTCCTTAATCCAGATTGGAAACGCGTTTTGCGGCAAACAGCGTGTACGCCAAAACCATTGAAGCGCCTCCCACTCCTCACGCATGAGCTCACACGGCTGGACCGCATAAATAGGACAAAGAATCCAGTAGTTGAACGAGTCTTAGTCGGAAAGCACGGGAGATCACTTCGCCCACTGCCTCATCGCCTTTGATAATGTCCACCGCAGTTGTGGACGAAACGTCAGGAAGAAATTCCCATGGACCACGGCTTCAAAGCCCGAAAAAAAAAATTCTATATGTTATTTGACCGGCCGTGAAAGCCTTCATAGTATGATAAAGTAAAGATTTTTCAATAGTTTGTTAAATGTGAAGGTAGAAACAGCCATACATGTAAGTAAAATTTAAATCTCTAAACAATAAATTCTAGTTTTTTCCTTAACATAATTGTCCTGACTCATCGCCTGTCAACCTATGTTTTTTAATATACTTTTTAATATGTTTGTAATTTGTAATTTAATATGTATATTTTAGCAGAGCTTTTGTTTTAAATTAATGATGACTGTGAATGTGTATTTTAGACAAACTGATGATGGTGGAGAAAGACACCGAAACGTATTTGTAAAGATTTAAAATAATAAATCCTAATATTGACTGGAACCCAGGAATTTCTTTTGGATTAAATACACATATTCTCATCAATCGAATCTTAATGTACATTAGATAAACTGGGGCAGCTAAAGCCAGCAGAGTCGCCCACAGCAGTCTCAATGGCCATCCAAGTTTCCTCCTCATCTCTATCAAGTCGCTTTTCTTTTAATATTGAGTTATATTCCCTTTACCGTTATCACTCTCACTTTGTCGCTTTAACATTGTTATATAACTTATTGATATAGATTTTGAATAGGGTTAGATTAAAAAGTAAATTTCAATTCAAATAACTACAAACGGCATACAGAACAAAATACGAACTGACGTCCTAGAGCGCTCGCTGCTCAATGAGCAGAGACAAGAAGCTCTGCTCCTATTGAAAGAATCCTGTTGAAAGAGCTGGAACGAATTCGCATAGGATACAATGAGTACGATGTAGGATAACCGGTAGGGTAATGATCTAACGGGTAGGGTAATCATCGGTCCAAAATTCGATTTTCGTGTGCATGGCGGCACATGGTACTCACGTTATATGTTATCATATAACTCATGTGTTGTATGGCGCAATGCTTTCAAAATCGTGTTTGGGGCTTGATTTACGCTTATTGCGAAGAGAAATACTCTAAAGAAGTATACAAAACATGTGATTTTCAGTGCTTTAGTTAACGGTATTATTGGTGAGTTGCCGGATTGTGATTCGTGAAATCGGGTAAACCTACGAATGTGTTTGATTATTTTGTAAACAAGGTATTTTGCGTTTGGGAGTTTCCTTTAGATTGTTTACGACTTTTAAGTGTCGGTTCAGAAATATAAAAAATGCGGTGTGCAGTTTACGGTTGTATTAGTGATACGAGAGCTAAAACTCTGGAAATAAAGTTTCATAGATTTCCAAAAGACAGTATTTTAAGTAAGGTATGCCCGAATGCTTGCTGTCGTACGGCCACAATTAATGTAGCCTATGATAGGATATGCTCTAAGCATTTCAAAAATGATGATTTTGAGAGGAATTTGCAATGTAAACTTTTGGGGTACTTTCCAAAAACAGATTTAAAACTTAAGCTTGGGGCAGTTGCCTTCCTTAAATTTGCTTAAAGTTAAAATCGCTAACAAAATAACAGGTAGATCGATTTCAATATTATTAGCGGCACCACAAACCACCTATTCCGGGGCAAATAATAAAAACTAACATTGGGCGTCATTTCGTCTTTCGTTCTTGTACGGTAATGTACTATTTCTGCAAGGGTACATGTCAAGCTAACACTATACTTTATTGCACATCTACCAACTATGGTTCCTTTAGCCTCTTACTGCTCCTACTCTACACAATCAATTAATTTTTGTTACTTTTCATTTTCAAGCTTAAAACCCGGTGCAAAGCATTTTACATTTATAACAAAGATTTATAAAAAAATAATGGAATGTGAGAAAGACTAAATAAGCTATATTTAATCACATTCCTCAGACAGGAAAATCACACGACACTGCAGTGAGTACCACGTTGACGTCACACAAATCGACGCAATATCCTACCTTGTATTCATTGTAGGCATGGGTAACACTGAGTTGAATCTGGTTCAATGGCGCTTTCACAGCGCATTCCCCTTAGAACTGCAACTGAATACGAGTAAACTGAGATGCTGTTCTATGAGTTGCGGTTTGGTTTAGATGGCACCACCATGCCGTGTTGCAGAACAAATACCTTCTCTTTTATTGACATGATATATTTATCAGGCTGATAACTGTTTGTGAAACTTGCAGTTTTCGGCCTGATAAAACTTGATGAATGCAATAATCAGAAAACAATTATTGGATAAATTGCTATCATTCCAAACATTTCAGGTTTCGCGCTTCGAATATAGGTGGCGACAAAAACTTGGTTTCGAAATCTACCTGGTTAATTACGGTTTGTGCGCCGATGTCTCCAGATGCGCTGTGAAACTGCCATTCAACTCAGTGTCACACATGTCTACGACATGGGTTCAGCAGCATTTCCTTTCATATTGCGTGGTTGTCAGCTTAAGCTTTTGTTCCCGGTGATTTCAAATGGTTCATTTTTGATGAATCATATATTATTGTTATAGGTAGCACGGTTTTATATAAGTTTGAAAAACTGTCTTTACTTTTCATTTTTGATAAATTCGTCATTAGTATTGCTTAACGTAAGTGTAGAAATTTTATTTATCTTGATAAAGTACCAATTCATTTTTTACGAGAGCAGTCGACAATATGGCAAAAGTGAGATTAAATTTCCAGAATGTGAACAATTAATTGGGAAAATCACAATGTTTCTTCAGTATCGTTATTAATTTGCTTCAATTGTACAATACTTGACGTTAACTGTGAGCAGCGTGAACAAGTTATAAAGAAAATGAAATGAATGAATGAAAATGAGGATCTTAAACAAGATCTAATTGATGATGGTGAAGATATGAGCAAAATGAACCAGAAACTGCCAACACTCGTCGAGAAATCAAATCAATAATTTAAATATTCTTCCACACTTCCGCAAATTGTAACAATACGATAAAAGAGATACTTAAATAACATCAAATTTCCGTTTTTCTGGGTGGACAAGTAATAGAAAAGAGACGACAATTATTGCGTCGCTGCCAAAAAGATTGAGACAGACTTAACATCTCCTAAACAATTTAAACGATTCGATAGTTTTTTGTTCGGGTCAAACGAGTATTTTAAGAACATTTAAAATATATTTTTTTGAACTGTTTAGTTTTAAATTTTGCGGTTTTGGAATTTTTGAAAAATAATTAGATAAAGGGTGTTCCAATAAGAACGATGGATTAAGTTCGAAAAATTTATTGAAAAATGAAAAACTTCCACCACTTTGATAATTATTTTTCACAATGAAAATTCGTTGTTGTGCATTGAACCGCTCCATTTTACTTAACCTCCTGATGTCTACTAACGAACGGCCTTTTTTTTAAATGTCAAATCAGAACACTACAAATAGCGCGTAATTCAAAACCGTCGTTCTTATTGGAACACCCTTTATATCGGTACCTTCTGTTTCACAGACCTTTAGACAAATTGAAATTACTTCAAATCTAGTGAAAACCGCATTGCAATATTTCCATCCATTTAAATAAGAAAATATCAAGGTTCCATATCGCATCGATTATGGTAGTGGAACAACATGTAATTCCTATCCGATCTTTTAGTAACGTCTAACATGTCCTACCTTCGCTGGCACTTTATTCTAATCTGGTACTGGCTAGACTGATTCAAATCGCCAATTGCTTACCTAAATCCCGAAAACAAAAAGCTTAAAAACAGCACAATTCCTCAAAGTTTATCCAAAAATATGTTTGAAATGGGGCCTAAATTGAAGTATCTGTTTTTTGTATTGACCACTAAAATGTCCGAATGGGAAAAAGGAGCATGACCTCCGAAAACCTAATCACCCTATATGTTTTTAAATCCTTTACCATTATGTCTAAACCTGTGTAGGTAATCTGGGGCAACACTTTCAATAAAGTATTACACAAATTCTAGAACCAGTGAAATATTATTATTTTTTCCCTAAAACTTGGATACCGGAAATAGGGTACCAAGAATGCATATGTCTATATGACCATAAACTCACTTATTCTGTGTATGGTTTGATATCAATTTCGGGAGTAATTTGCGCTGTTGAACGCGATTATTATATTTATATAATATATTAATATATATTATAATATTATTATTATATATACAAAGGACAAAATATTGCCTAAATCAAAAAAAAAAATTAAGAGCAGGTCGATGTAGATTTTTCCTCAAAATTTTGTACAATTTAACTACCTAACCCATCCTCATGTCAAGTAAACTTTCTGTGCTCTCAAGATGTGTGCAATTAGATATACTGGGACACTAATCTATCGACTGGGATCTACTGGGATCTACTGGGATCTAATTGCACACATCTTGAGAGCACAGAAAGTTTACTTGACATGAGGATGGGTTAGGTAGTTAAATTGTACAAAATTTGAGGAAAAATCTACATCGACCTGCTCTTAATTTTTTTTTTTGATTTAGGAAATATTTTGTTCTTTTCATTGAAAATTAGTTTAGTTTTCTCCAATGTAGTATCTAGTAATAGTCAGATTAATTAACATTTGTAGAATTGAATTAAATTAAATAAATTAATATACCCGACTGAAGTTAAATAAATAAAATTGAATTCAAAATAAAAAGTAGCTTTTTCAAAAAAAAACTGTCCCATTACTTACAGTTAATAGCTTCTAAAATTACTCAGGTAATCTCGGTTCTGCTTAAAAAGTGAGTTCTAATTGATTTAAGCGGGTTTAATGTTTTATTAATTAGTTCATGACTTGTCATAAGCTTTTCATAAAAGCAATATAAAATATATTTGAAATTACAATATTTTTTATTTTTTTTTAGTTTTAAACGCGAGTAAATTTACTAAGTTTTTGATTTTGCCTAAATGAGGCAGAAATCATGCCAGAATAACCGACTTACCAAAACCAGCTACTTTCTTATAGTACAAACTTCTAAAAGGGCATCTACGATTTTTTCCGAATTTAGAATTTTCTAAAGGGGTTCGATTGATGTATTCTAGACCTCAGATGTAGACTTATGCCTGAGTCATCTGAAAAACGTTTTCCAGTTTCATTTGTAATAAACTCGAGATCATCAATGAAATCCGTCTTTCGGCACATCATTTATCTGATCGAAATTGTAAAAACATTTGAGTCGGGCCTTTTCGGAAACTATTTCACGTTTTCCAAACTGGCGCTATATCCCGATAATTACATTCAGCGTAGGCATTGCAAGATTAACGATGCTTTTCCTGACGCTGCTGATATTAAACGCTCTCCATCTACTACAGTAGTCTGCTTACACGTCTCATCAAAGGTTATCCGTTGCAAATGAATTAGAACAAACCGAGACAGACCTAACCGCTAGGTTACAGGCCAGAGATACATCTGCTGTATTCGATACGAAACAATTTGTATTGGAAATTATATATTTTTTCGGACTCAAGTCCCAGCAGAAACTGACTAAAGAACTAACTTTTATTTATTATCATCAATCAATCATTTCGTTTGATTGTTTTTGCATGGACTACAAAAAACCCGTTTAAGATTTTTGGAATTAAATGCAAAAGCATTTTTCCAAGATGAATTTTTCTCTACTCACACTGGTGCTTCCATTTGAACAAAATAAGTTGATGGCCGTGACTTATTTTTGGATCACCCTGTATAAATAAATTTCTTACGAAAAGAGCGCATTTAGAAATAAAAATAGACGAGTTTGAGCATTTTTTCCCAAAAATACACCGCATAATTTTAAATCAATTTACACTTTGCTTCTAGTTGTTTCACTGTTAGTTTTCCATAAACAAGTCGTCTTTGCACCTACTCAAACTTGCATTTGAAGTTAGTTTTATTGAGAAGATAATAGGCTCGTGCCAAAACGAATTTGATATTTCCAATTGCCCGGTTTTGATATAAATTATTTAATTTTGTTTGTTTAAAAAAGTTTGTATTTTTTGGTGCTGATTAAGCAATATTCTTTTGGAGTTCAGGAGACGACTAGTTTTCGAGTTATATACATTTTTCAAAAAAAAAACTACCCTTATCTTCCACGAACAATTGTCTTGATCTTTTTTTGCATTTCGAAAGTGTATAAGTGGTCATTTTAATCGTTGTAATGTCTACTTTAAAATGGTCTATGTGACTTGGTGGTTTATTTATCGTTAAACCGCTTTTGGAGACCAAATGCTCTTCTTTGCGCAAATGCTGTATGATTCAATAATAAAAAGGAAGTTAGAACTTCTTACGCTCAAAAAGCATCAAACTACGCAGCTCCTCAAACCCCCCAAATCGACTAAATCTTGAATCTCAAACAACAAAAATCTCGTCAACCCCAACTTCTCCCAACCACATAACTCATATTCTAAAAATTATCTTAGCCAAATTCTAAAAACATTTATCTAACCGTCATTCCAACATTTTCTATGGCAGTTTCTTCCTCCCTCCCGCTTATTGTGCCCTTTTATTTACTTTAAAATATAATGACAAAAATGCAGTGGAAAAATCTCAGAAGTTTGACTTGAGTGCATCCAACCACACCATTCATCAAAAGCATTTACCCAGCTACACGCGATCAGGAAAGAGCAAAAGTTCTTAACAAACAAACTATAGAAACACAATCATCAGTTTACGTTAGTCAGAATAGTATGTGTATCAAGTAATTATTTAATAAGAGAGAGATAAGATAATTCTGTAATCAAGAAATTATTTTTTTATTAATAGCCATTGCTTCGAAAAAAAATATGGTTAATTTACTTGCGAAGTTTGGGTTTTACTTCTAAAGATTGATGTTGAGTATTTCGATTAGAGACCGTCATAAAATACAGTGAGTACCTCTATCTCTATACGCCCATAAGTTGAATGCCCAAAGTTTATACGTTGAACTCGCTATTTTTTTATTTTTTTGATAACTTTACTAACAACTCTACTCAAAGTAGAAAATATTTAGACTTCAAATATTGTTGATTGTTCAAAATGCCTAAATTGATTAAAGAAAATCAAGCCGATCCAATATAGCCAAACCTGAACTTTCCAATTCTAAACTTTTTCAAATCAATCAATAGGTTTGTCCTGGCCTATGGGAACATATAAGGCCGGTTTCAGAGGGGATCAAATGAAACTGGCTGCCTCTTTCGGAATCTGAAAATGCGCCATCTCCAACGAGAGAAACGGAGCGATTCTGGATCCGGAATTCTGTAATTTGGCGTGGTTTGGTGCTGATTGATCGTTGTGCTTGTCACCGCGAGAACGATATAGAGAAATTTCCATTAATTTCCTTCACAACTTTGACGGTTTGCCTAATATTAGCGGTAGCCGCTCTTTATCCATCACTGTTTACTCGAATTTGAACTAAATATATATACATTTTAATCAGTTTCAGCTTTTAAACTTAGAATTTTTCTAATTGGTGTCAGGATTTGAGATTACTGCTATTTTTGCACCGTTTTGCATACAATTATTCGGCTGATAGTAATTATGACATATATATAATATATAAACAATCTTTATTTTCTAGAAAAAGGCTATCGACCCACGGTCTTTCTGCCCTTGTATAATACAATCTATTATTTTATGCTTAAACTATTCTAAACAGTCCAACTTAATATAAAAAAAATAAAAAAAAGGTTGACAATTAAGTCTTAATGTTAATCTTAATCTTAACCAAGCCCAGCAGGTTGGTTCAGTTGCGTTGTAAGTGTTCAAGTAGGGTTTCTGTAGGGAAACGGAAGCAGGATTGTCTGGTTGGTCTTGTAAGGCAAAGGGGATTCAGTATGGTCCAGTTGTGGGGGTTGTTTGTCCATTTTGTCTGTAAATGTATGAGTCTTTCCGAAATCTTTGTCATGTTTGTGCGTTCGTATAATAGTTGGGTGTAGGGGTTGTGTAGTGGGTTTTGGGGGTGTCTTATTCGTGTTACCCTGCGTTTCGTCCCGGGTCTACCTATTGGACTCGTCAGTAAGGCTTAGTGCAATTAGTCTTAGTGCAATTTGTTCTGTTGTATGTATATAGCGTTTTGTCCTTTCTGTTCCGTTGGTCATGAGTATATGTCCATAGTCTAGCAAGGGTCTACGAATAGCTTTATATATTTTGGTGGCGGTATTTGTGCCAATTCCTCTGTCTTTGTGGGTTAGTGATCGGAAGTGTTTTGTTCTCTTTATTGTTTCTGCCCTGATGTTTCGAATGTATTTAGTGAAGTTAAGTTTGTGGTCAATTGTGGTTCCTAGGTATTTTATGTCATTCTTTGGTTCTGTCGTTTGGCCGTCTGCAATTATTGTAGGGGAGTCAGCGTTGAGTCTGTGGTTTGTGAGTAGAAGTTGATTTTTTGACGCGCTTGGTGTTAGTCTCCATTTATAGAACCATGACATTGTATTGTTCGTTTCTTCTCTTCTGTTTGGAGTCTTTCAGTCGCTTTTTCAGTGGTTTTGTCGTGTACTATTAGTGCAGTATCGTCGGCGTATAGTAATATGTACGCTGATTTGTCCATTTGGTTTTTGTCTGGTAAGTGGTAATTGTAGTTATCATGCTAGTATATATTATATAGGAATGGTGATAATTATGACATTTGTTGATAAAGCTGTGAATTGTGAAGGACTAGCACAAAAGAGGCACAAAACTGGTTGAATTTACTTTTTTGCAGATTCCACTAGTAGGTACTTGTTTACTTGTGCAACAACAAGTTGTAATATAAAAATCGTGTTTTATCACAGCGTATTCTAAATACATTTCGTTTCACTTTCACGTGCTTTTTTCCTTTTTGAAGTAGTTTTGCACGGTTTAAACCCTAAAATTATCCATCAGAAATTATTTTTTCAATCTTATACGGGGCTTCTAATAAATATGCGATTGGCTAAGAGTAAAATATCTTTCTGTTTGACAATATCGAAAGTTGTTATAAGAAAACGTTGAAAGTAATTCAAAATATGTAATTTTATCCATCCACCATGAAAAATCAGGTTTCATAAATTTCGAAATATTTATTTTACAAGAAGCAATTTGCATGTAGTCCGTGATTACTATATTTTATGTTTAATTTTATAGTAAATGTTAATAATTTGAGATAAAAGATGTTATACATTTATTTCGGAGTACCATACTTAAATATGTAAAATCGCTAACAAAGTATATGTTGTTATATTATTTTTATATGATCAAAAACCTTTTCTTAATTGAGAGTTTGAGAATTGTTGGAATTGTTGATCATATGGAATATTTAGTTTCACTACCATTAGTTTATATCACAGTCCCGTAATTTTTTTTCGATATGTCACTTTTTTCTGTGCTCATTAAGCATTATTTATACAGATTGTGTGGAAATGACGTCCATATATTTTGTGAAAATAATAGCCAAGTTTCTATAAACATTGCCCCAACACTGATGTCTAAAGGAGATAAAAACCTCGGCTCGCGGAGATGTTTTCTCGTAATATTTTCTGAATGGTTTGCATCCATAATTATGAAATTCGATAGTCTGTAGTGGGTGGCAATTGGAATATAACCAAAGCTCTTATGCAGATTGCCAAAATTGCTTATTATTCTCTTTTATAATAACTGAGAAATGAAATAATATTTTATATAATGAAAACCATATGAACTAGTATATAATACTAATTTAATACACCAAATTAGTCCTACTTCTCTTTAACAGATAAAAACGGTTAAATTGGAAAAAATGTGTGCATGTAAAAATTTAGTAAAATCAGTTTTCGATGCTTTCTGAAAATGTCTAAATCAGAACTGGAATAAAACTATTTTCTATTCCAGTGGCTTTATTTTATGAATTATTCAAGAATACACTGAATAGCATTTGATAATGGCTAGTTTAGCTTTTCATTAAGATAATGTGATAAATCTTATCAGAACTTAGTGTAGAAGTAGAAATTAGTTTTTAAAAATTCTCCCTCTGCATAAGGATGCGTGGCACTTTAATTGAACAATTGTAAAAACAACTAAATATAAAAACTGTCTGTCTCAACGGATACAAGGTACCGATACAAAGTCCTAATATGCATCTCAAGAAAATACGATTTAATCCAAAATTAAGAGAAAATATGATTTTTTAAAAATCCTGGCTATAGTTTTGTATTATAATAGCTAACAATATTTAACCTATTCCGTTTCCTGATAGGAATTATCCATTTTTGCCTAAAAATTATAAGTTAATGAAAAGAAAAATTTGGCTACAATTTAAACACATTTTTTTGTAGTTTGCAGGGGATGCGTTTTTGAACCCATCCTTATGGAAAACACAGGATTATTAGTACCAAAATTCAAATCATCCTGTATGTTTTAAAATCGGTAATAACAATTTCAAGAACAAAAACCATTTTTATGTAAAGCATAAAAACAGAAACCATTTGGTGGTTTGGTGACTTTGACTGTTTAGAATTTAAAAAAATCATCGAATAAAAGCGCGATGAAAAAAAAACTAACGCAGCATATTGAATTAATTACAAATATAGTTAACTAGCAAATACAAAATAAAAGTGTATGATCATGTAAACAGCAAAACCCAATTAAACAATAGTTAAAGTGAAGAGTTAACAAGTAAAATAATTTTTCGTCACTGTGCGTAAATGAATCAGCAGTGCTTTTAACAAGATTACCCGAAAAGAATTCAACACCACAACTTTATTTCGATGATTCAAGAAATATGATAATGAACCCCGTTATTCAACTTGTACTCAATATTCAACAGCCGAACGAAAAGAAGGATCTTCAACTACAGCTACCTTATTACGTATCTCGAATCCACCCACTTAAAATCTTCAGAAAGACGCCGAATGACCACACGAATTAAAAAACAACATCGCGGTGTACCATACATGCATTAATACAAACAAGAAGACTGATATAAACTAACACAGAGCGTCTGATGTTAAAACAAAGTTAATATTGATAATTTTGAGTTCTTCGAGATATTCTCAAGAAAGTGAAGGCCAATATTGACACAGCATTTATAGTCCGGACGTTTGACTCCACAAATAGGTTCGCCTCAACCTGTTAATTACCCAGATATGTGGTTAATGCACACAGATGACCACTTATAACTTGATTGATATTTATCTTTGATTCCCGTATTGTGTTCCCCGACTGCACTAACACTATTCGTGTTTATTTCTTATTTTGCCACACTGTTTACTGATGGTGTGGTTCTTTCAGCATGTGCATGGTCGAGTTGTAGGCTGTGGTTTATTTGTGCTTTAATTAAATGTACATAAAATCTCTTTTGGTGACTTATTAGATTATGCCTTCCGAGAATCTACATGTCATGTTCATGGACGTTATATGAAACATTTATTCCATGTTGAATCTCATGGGAAAACTCGTTGAAGTCCAAATATACTTATATAAGCGCAAAGCAAAAATTACTATCTTTAAGCAAATCCAATGTCCAAAGTATTCGTTTTCTTTAAGAGAAGTCACACAATTGGTCAAAATATCGCTGAGGTTGGTGATAAACTTTTTACAATTTGGGCAACTGTTGAAAAAAAATTTTTTTTCTTAAGTACTAGATGTTAAAGTATGCACTTTTCAACTGAATATATGTAGTTGAACAAAACAACAATTCTACTCGGAGATCAGAGTATTGTTAATATTTCGAGCAAAAATAGTTTGCTTCGAATTTATTTATGATAAAAGATCATTTTCTGTGACTAAAATACCTTTTCCATAGAAGAAGTTTGAATAGATTTTGAGTAAATAATTTAATTGTTTTTAGTTTGTCATGAAAAGCATTTACATGTATGCATGTTATTAGAATAAGTCACAAAATATTTCAAATCCTTGTGTGAAATTGCTAATATACTTTATTTTTATGCTTTCTGATAGAACTCTCTGTTTCTAAAGGTAAAAACATACCTACAATTATTATCAGTGTATTCAGAATCAATAATTTTTAAACCAGAATTTCTTAATAAAAAACAATCTGTTTAAAAATAAATAAACAACATTACAGTTAATTGCACATTTTAGAAGACGAAAAAATTAGGAAGTTATCTAATGACCAAATTATGAGAACGGTCACTGTTTTTTGTTTAAAACTGGAACGAAATATAATATTATCAACAATAACAAATAAGTCCAAGTTCTAAAGTACTTACGAATTTCTCCGGCAAAACTGTAATTGGTCTTCTGCGTGAGTCAAAACTAATGAGTGTTTGAAAAAAATTATATATTATTAAAAAATACGTTTATTATTAGATGCATTGAACATATCACAGGATATTTGGTCACATAATGTATGTTTACAATTAAATAAAAATATAACAGTTAAAAACATATCACATTCAAAACGATTAAATAATTCTAATATAAAATGGTTAAAAATGTCACCTAACTACCATTGATCCTAAATATATAAATCTCGAGTGGAGTGTAAGCAGTAATATATTTATAAAGGTTTTTCAATTAGAATATACCCACAAGATCTATGAGCACCCAAATTGGGGTTGTGCCTTAATCATCAAAATTACTGTTTAGTAAATATTCTGAATTTGCATGCATTTAAAGGCTAAAACAAAAACATTTAGCTGCTGCTAAAAATCGTAAAAACCTGAATTCGGATAATACCAAACTTCAACTGCTCACTACTTTAAAACAATTGGGAACATTTTGACATCTCCAACACTCGGAGTTCCACCACTTTAGAAGGTATTCTAATACGTTATCAGAATTAAATTCTGATAACGTAACAAATTAATATAGAACTAAATTACAAAAATAAATATAATAACGTTAATTTTTTGGATTAATATGATTCGTCTGTTAATAAAAGGTTTGCTTGATTCAATTCAAGTTCATTAATATTTTTGTTAATTGTTACAATCAGAAAATAATTATAATCTTTTACTAAAAATAAGATACCTGCTCTAATAATTCAAGATTCAAAAGCGTATGTCAGTATACAAAAAAAAACATACTAACGACAACAGAAAATAAGACGCTTTTACAACTAGGTTTGCACTAAATTTCAAAAAATATTAACTTTACCGAGTGCCATGTCGGTGAACAGAACTGCACCATATCAACGTTTAAATAAATTATTCATACTTGTAACATTCATAAAATATACGTATTTGAAATCAAATAAATTTGAATTAAACAAAATATCAAACATATTGTGTTTTATCATAAAGGTAAATAAAATCAGTTCTATTTTAAAACGGTTTCCACTTCACATTTTTATGTGACTATCTGATTACGAATACTTGGATGCAATTTGACCTAAAACAATTTTCATACAAATTAGCTGGTATGCGATTTGAAAAGGATGAATGTAGAAGTAACTGCGACTTAAAACTAATTTAATAAATCCCGCATCGCCAAAAAATTACCTTTTCGAAGACGCTTAAAATGCTATAGAAATCAGCATGTTATTTTGATTAAATTAAAATATTCATTGAATCACTACAGAGTGTAATTTTTTCTGTTTCTTCTGCAGAATATTCAGTGAATAGCACTGCCAAACGCAGTGACTTCTGGTCGATTTGTGTGTAATAAATGAATACGCTCTCTTAATACAATATGGAAAGTCACTCACCTTTGTACCCGCTTTTATATACAGTGTCTTTCAAGTAATAGATTTGGTCACTATTAATCACATCATTAGCCAACCTGCTGAAACCGAATTCACTGGCCAGGAGATACTTTAGATGTAACGACTCAACTTGTTCAATCATATATTTAATGTTCTTCAGTTGAGAGGTATTCAGTGATTGTAATGGCTGGCACTTTCTGACGATATCCTGTAGTAGTTCATCAGTAACACCTAACGTTTCCGCAAACTCGTTAAAATATGTTATATTATCATTTTTTATAACTTGTTCGTATAGGATTCGCTGCCATACAGGAAATACATTGTATGCTTGGGCAAGTATATTGGATTGATGAAAACTAAAAATGAAACACAGCGTATTAAAATACACAAGTGTTGCTGTTGTTAGAAATTGTACGAAAATAAACCATCAGTAAAATCATAAAATCAATAGTTATTGTAATAACTTTTACTGGCGTTCACTCAGGCGAGTCAATATGCGACCCCGCTCCGCGACTCTTGGTAGTCCAGTTTCGTCTTCAATCCCCAGTGCAAATGTAATTTAATATCCGCATTGTGCTTAAATTTTGTAAAATTTAGGAATATTTTCAGTAAAAATCTACTAACCCACTACGAGTTATAAGCACGAAACGCAAATTCGAATAGTAAACGATTACCTAGTTTAAATAAGCGTTTTTATACATACCTGAGTGTTGTGCACATCAGTTTAATTATTTTCCTGGTGGATAGATTCAATATGGCAGGAACTTCCTCTTTATCTTGAACGGAGTTGAAAAGAGATTTTTGCAGAGCTATCAACTCAGCTTGACGAGCGGCATTCATTGCGCTAGACAGTTTTTCGCCTTGAACATGGAACTCAGCAGCATGAATGTATTTATTCATTGCCTAAAAAATCAATATACATGTGGAAAATTAAATTTATTAATCAGTTCGTGTACAATATGTAAATTACCTGGTCTAGGAGGAAATCCGTGTCGGACGCTTTGATCAAGTTAATGAATGCCATCGGATCACCCGAATTCGGATTATCGTTCATTATTTCCGACACAAGCAACAAATTTTTGATATGTCCCTGAGCTTCTCTTTCCCAAAGTGCTGCTACATCCGAAAATAAGTTGAAATGTATGGCAACCAATTTGTACAATTCCATATCCTGCGGACAAGTTTTCTTCAGGTATTCGATACATGCCAATTTGAGTCTTTCATCCCGCTTAGAACCTTTACTAAGCAAAAACTCGAACTGATCATTCTGTTTCAGTTTATCGAACACGTACTTAAGTTCTGTATATCTTCCTACACCTAGAAGTTCGTTTTCCACCATTAGTTGAGCAAAAAAGGTGCGAAAAAATAAAAACCAGGGCAGAAAGAAAGTAAATAATGAAGTCAAGCGTTAATAAATTACTCAATATCCATTATTATTGATCTATATTGCCTTTTGTGCATAGAGATTGGTACCTGTCAGTAGTCGCACAATAAGTTTCCAGCTTCTAACTTCCAATAAATTATCGATTACTTTTCGGCATTTTTTTAAAATGCTCGAAATTCCTTCCATGTTACAATCCACAGTGAAACAGCTATGTGCAGCAATCAGCAATTCAACTACTAGTGCCATTTCACTTATTTTGAAATGTAAATCGGCAAACATCTAGTTAAAAATTGCAAATTTTCAATTTTTTAAAATATTCAGCGCTTCACAATAATTTAAATTGCACCTTACCTGTTTTTTATGGAGAACAGTGGCGTAGTTGTAAAATTTGTTTCCCAAAGTAGAGCACTCGTCTCTAATTAAGTTCAGAATTAAATGATATTGATCAACAACGTTAATACCCCACATTGTAAAAACCTCTATTTTGGATTGGGAATACTTAGTAGCAGCCTCAACAAACCTATCGCATATCAAGTCTGTCATCTGTAGAAAAACTTAATTTTCAAATGATCCAATTTCAACAAATCCGTTACAAATTACCTGTTCCTTTGACCAATGAAATACCTCAAAACAGTCATGAACGACTTCTATGGTGTTAAAAGAACCGTCCTGTAATGCCATTTTTAACATTATCATAGGATCGACATTCGAAACCACGACATTATATGGCAATTCAATATTGTAACTGATTCTATACTTCATAAAAATATAATACGCCAATTCTGATCCATGGCGTAGTTTCTCTATGAGACAGTGAATTAGGCTTTGAGTAGCGAGAATAGGTTCTTCTTGTTTGTTCTCTTCTTCTTCGATTAGTTCCAGATAATTTACATCTGAACATAGATATCAAGTTAAAACAATCAAAACAAATTTGAAGTTAAATAAGATTTGTGTAAAAACATAATTCAAAGATTTTCAAAAGATATGCAAGTTGATGTATAGATAGTGCAATTCTAGAAAGAAAGGCATGTTTCATTTTAATGAACTATAGGTATACTCTAGAATTCTAGAACACAAAATTGTGTATATTAAATAGAAAGGTTTTGGAAGGTTTAATATGTAAAAAAACAAAACATTATATGTAATGTATCAGACATGCAATCTACTAAATCGGCCTGAAAAGTTGTGTAAGCAAGTTTTCACTCTAACATTCTCTAAAGCGCTAGTAAAACGTTGATAGTTTCATAATCTGGAAATAAACCAGCAAAAAATAATTTTGCTTTATATACTAAGAACGTGAATGCTAAATAAACTTTGAATAAACAATGCTTAAAAAATAAACCTAAGTCCATCCCTGGCAAACTGAAATGCTAAAAATGTTTTCATAGGCATTCAGCAATGATGTACTGTTTATTGTATGAAAAAATAATTAAATTGCATGAAGTATTCTGAAAGTTATTTAAAAAAAATCTGCCCGCTGGAAATTTTTTTTATAGAAACTTGTGATTATTTGTGTTTTTTAACGTCCCCTGTACAAATCCAAGAGCATGCCCACATATTCCGGGACACCCTGTATAAGTATAGAAATATTCATTTTCTTTCAAAAACTTAATCATCTATAATTCTGCAAAAATCAATATATTGTAAAATTATTTCGCAGTTAAGTCAAAAGAAAAATTTTAAGTGCTGAAATTCTAGAAATGGGTTAAAAACAAGCATATATGATATTATTTTCACATAAAAAAATTTTTTGAATTTGGTGTAGTTTTGCAAACAGCTATAATCGACACAGTGTTTTATTTCAAACATCAGAGTTACGGCTGTTTTTTGGTACAAACAGCTACATTGTATTTTAAGTAAATAATACATCAAAGTGCATTCAGTTTAAAAGTACAATAGCAAAATTTAAATAAAGAGGGTTTTTACCTGAAGATAAGCTGTTGCTTTTATAGGCACTCCTCCTCCTTCTAATACGCTGTATTTCCTTAACTCGGGCAATAATATGTTGTTGGTCCTCGTTAAGCTGATAAGGCATTAACATCCCTTCAGCTAGTTCATGACAGAGTTTGAGAATTTCCATATCACTGCTCTTGCACCCGAACATTTTCTCCAACTTTAACGCCAACCAAAAGTCTCTTTGGTCTAGTGCCTGTGTGAAAATATCATCAAGTATACTCATTTGCTCAGGAGTGACGACAATGTCGAGCGGCTTGATTTTGTCTAGTAAATCTAGCATATCGCTATATGTTGTGAAGTCTTTGCGTACACTTCCGTCATCTAATTCGCTTATATTGATTGGTTGGTCCAGGTTGGTGTAGGAGGATATTTTTTCCTGCTCTAATTCATATCTGTTAGGCAACTCGTGGGTCACCGCCCATTTGTGACTTAGTTTCAGTAAGCAATATTGGTGAAATTCGTTCGCGCTGTTTCTCTCCATCAAAAAGGCGACGACTTCTTGTGGGGATACGTTGTGAGTTTGAAAATCTTTGTCGCATTCCAACAAATCGCCCTCAAAGTCGGTTGAGCATTTAAGCCTTTTCTCCCACTTATTTAGTAATATTCTATCAGTAGTGACATTGGAACATGTTGCAATTATTACTGCATCACTGAACAAATTTAACTCGATCAGCTCATTGATGCATGTCTCCACAGCATCCTGCTCTTGCTTTACGTTTAAAAAGTTAATCAGATCCAAATGCACACCTGTATCAAACATGATTTTCAAAATGACTGCCAAACTCTTGAAATTCGGTATTGGACAAGAAAAGTACGTGTCAATGTTCACTAGGCATAGCGCTTCCACGAAACATAGCCGATCAAACAGCGAATTTGTGTTGTAAACGAGCGCAGAACATACGAGCTGAAGCGCTGTTTCTTCCAGCCATACTTTGTTTCTCAGGTAAGTCAATTCATAATCGGTTTGGCTTAGTGAACTGGGACGTCTACTCGTCTTCAGCTTATTGAATTTGCTGAGGTTTGCCACAAGATATTCAATTTCATAGTCTCTGCATATTAGACGATTTAGAAAATCGCAAAACGATGTTAACGGATTTTCCTGAAAAAACAATTGAGAGACGCAAGACATGAGTCATGGCTTTCCAAGTATGTAACTACTTACGGGTATAAAAATAATGCAACTTTGCAGCAATGTTTTCGGAAACTGGTGTTTCATACAGCTATTTAGGAGGGAAGTAACCTGGTGACTAGAAGACGACATTAGGTCGAAATTTGAGAAAGCCTCGTACAATTCAGTAGACACAGCCAACCAGGTTAACCAATTCGTTATCACAGAATCCGGCTAAAAATTGATTAGATTAATCAACCCTAAATTATTTTCCTTCGTTCATATTTCTAAATATGTTTTTTAGAAATCTTTAATGCTTTCTAACAAAGCTTGCGATCAGGTGAACTGGGAAGAGTACTAAAACGATATTTCAGTCGAAAAGTTGATAAATATGTTTAAAACTGACTAACAGCTTTCATCACCCTTTTATTTACTTACATATTGCTTCTTTAAAAATATATTGAAATAAAACGTTGTAGCCGGTTTGCTACATTTTGACAAACTGATTTGTCTTTGTATAAGGATATCACGTAAACGAGTAATATTTTTAAATATATTTTATGTATTGCCTTGCCAAAATTATATATAATGTAGAATGTAAATATTGTAATCTAGAATGTAAAAATCTGTATTAAATAATACGTTCAATATTTGTGACAATGTTTCTTCAGAAAACTTAATTTAATAACAATCGATTTTTAAATTGTCAGTATTTTAGTAATGACATGAAAAACTTGAATAAAAAACTGCGTTTTTTGGCTGAAGAAAATGATCAAAAAATAAGTTCTGCAAAAATGTTGAGTGGTTTATGCTTATTTTCATTCATAACATTTTCCGAGATTAGTTTAAAATCTATTTCTTCCGAAGTCTGAAATTTCACATAAAACTAAATAGGGAATACAGTTTTTGATGCATTTTATCAAAAAGTTTATTATCTCTGATAAGATATGTTAAATAAGTTCCCTGACTATTCTCATCAACCCTGATTCGGCTTAAGATTTCGGGACGATTAATCGGATAATCTCTAATGATTACTTAATGATGATTAAAAATGTATTACGGTTTCGGGGAATAAATGAATAGATTATATTCAAGACATTAGGACTATTTCTTGTAACCATTTCCGATGATTAATGGAAGATTAAGCTTCTAAATTTGCCTCATTCTTCCTTCCCTTTGGATATTAAGAATTGGTTTTAAACATAGTGAAAGATAGTTCTCGTGAAGGAATAACAGAAAGGTCCTGACGACAGATTGAATTGAATTCTTCTATTTTTTAGTTAATAATTTCTGAAAAAAACTTAACTTACTAAGAATATTTCTCAAAGCGAGCTACCGAAAAGCTTATTAGGACTGTCCAGATATTTCCTACCATTTTGCAGTTATGCCGTTTTCAAAGTTCAGGACTTAAAAGAGATTGAATCTGAAGATAAAATTTATCTATATTGGTAATTGAAAATAATATAACTTAAATACTTAAAACACATGTCGCTATCCTACTTCTGATAGCTCGTAACCCACAAAATATACGTTTGTCTTTTGCCCTTCTCGATATAAAATTTTATTATATCAAATGTAATTGAACGTAATACATTTTATTAAATAAGCGTTTCTTCGTTCTGTATTAAAAATTATACTTAAGACTGACAAAGTCTTGAATAAAAATGAGAAATGATGAAAACGATAAATTATTTTAAATAGTATTAACGGGAAATATAAATAAAAAAATATAAAAAAAAAATAAAAAAAACGGGAAATAAAAATATCTGAAATTCTATTAAGTACTATTTTTACAGTGGATCGAAATCTGCCAATAGATCGAAAACATTGGGTCTCATTTAAAAAAATGGAACTTTTCATCGGAAAAAATCACCGTGGAAGCAAATAAAATAAACAAAAATCAAAATCTGCGTGAAGCAAAAGGGAGCAAGACGAAATATGCTAAGAAGCTGCCAGTTATTGTAGAATCGAAATTCAACATTTTTTCTAGAATCAATATTTAAGAAAAAAAGCGATGATGATGAAATAAAATCAGAAACAAATTAGCATACAGCGAGTGTAGAAAAATACTTAAAAAAAAACAAGCAGAGATATAGAAACAAGTATAATTAATTTTAGAAAAAAGTATCACTCAGACATATTGATTAAAAGTGCATGTAGATTTTAAATGAATTCATTTATAACTGCTTTTATAATCTTTGATTTTAAGCCTTTGATTAAAAATACAATACAATAATCATCAAAAACAAAATTGCGACATAAACACAATGTCTTCTAAATACTCACCTCATAACTAGAAGCAAAAATGGCCAGTAACGGATATCGATAAAGCTGGCTCGCTTGTAAAAGTGCTCTGGGTGGATCAGCACTATTGTGACACCTGATCAAGATCTGAAGCAGGGTAACTTTCGTGTTCGAAGGATCGATTTCCAAAAATTCTGAGTTACTGCTCGAGTTGCTTTCCATACTTCCACATAACAACAACTTCGAGTCACTTCCCTGGTCCAGGCCCTTAGGCACTAATTTCGATAAGGGATACTTTCGAGAATCTCTGTCTTTCATCAAAATGTTGGATTCATCAATTTGGATAACATGTAAAACGCTGTGGACTATGTGCTCGAGTAGATTGGGGTTCTTAAAGTGGGAACAAAGTTCCTTGATCTGATCGACAGGGTAGTTTTTTAATTGGGCAAACAGTAGAAATGGAAACCATAAGTTGCGTTGTGCCAGATTTTTCAGCAGGCCATCCGGTAAAGGTGTGTTATACAAAACACTGAAATTCACTACAACATCATATTGTTTAACAGCTCTAACAAACTCTTCTCCTGACGACATCATGTTGGTGAAATTTATGGATTTCAGCAGGTTATTTTCCAAAAGTTTCATAATTTTACTTGGGTGTTGCTCCGCGCGTACAAATAATGAGATCACATTATGTTTGTTCATGCCTGATTCGAACAATATATTCGCCGCCTTAATACTGACTCGTATACACTGGGAGCTGGATTCCAACATTTCCAGGAAACAAATACAACTAGTGACCAATGGTAGATTTTGAAAATTTTTCATAGCTATTTTATAGACTTTCTGTAGAGTCATTACTTTCGCTTCATCATCATGACCAAATTGCTGATTAAACAGCTGGCTTGCAATGCTAGGACGACAATGCTTCAAATAAAAGCTACACGTAACTTTTTGGAATAAACAGAGCCTGGCCTAGGCGCGGATGAACTGAATATTTGCAACGGATCAAAGTAAAACGCAAACACTTTTTTAACGTCAATACCCAATTTTTTCTCTAGCAAGTCCATATAACTGAGATTGCATTTAACTCCTGTGTGGCGAACATATAAATCAGAGAGCATTGGGAATTGGCCCATAGCATTTGATAAACAATCGTAAAGCTGAATATTATGAAAAACTAAAGATTTCTCCTGCATTGAATTTATAAAAGTTGAGCCATCAGAAAAAAATAATAACGCGAACACTATCATAGGATTATCACATAAGAACTCCTTCAAGTCTTTGCTGAGATATCTAGACACTTTAAAAATGTTGATACCCAAATTTTCCTCGTCCAACTTCGAATTTAGCTCCATAAAGTTGACAATCAAATCCAGATGAGGGCATTTACTCAAACTATCGGAAAACGATAAATCAAGGTTAGCAGCACAAGCATTCAGGACGACTAATAGATCACTATTTAGGCAGTGATCAATAAGCATGAACGTGAACTCAGTTAATGATAAATTAGAGAAGGGCTGTCCTAGAATTTGGTAAATATTTATAAGACTATCAGCAGAATTAACTCTCGATAAAACTTTGAAAAAATCCATTCTTTCCGAGTCAATAAAACGCCCAAATGAGGCCAATTCATTCAAGATTTCTTCATATTGATTGCTTGGCGAAATTAAATCTGAAAACTGGTCAATCATTTCGTCGGTAATCTCAAATGATTTTAATACTAATAAGAAAGTTTCGGGAATGTTAGGGATCTTCGTATGTGTCGAGCAAGCAAGTTGAATCCATGCTATTAAATAGTCGAGTTCCTTAGTTCTCAGTAGATACTCCCATAGTACATCCGCCTTAATAAGCGGGATTAGTCGAGCGTCTAGAATTAAAAATTACTCCTTTAGATCAAAACCGAACTCTAGGAGCGAAACTACCTAACATTACTTTGAATAAATTTTTCGTAAAATTCCTTTGAATAAAGGCAACATTATTATATAATTAAATTAGCTTAAAAGATAAGTATTGATGGCCGAACTATCTAAATCACGTTTTATACTTTTATAGTCAAGTGCTCAAACTGAACCATACTTTATGCATAGTTTTATCTCGAATTGCACTGTTTTCTCAACACAGCCTTCTTGTTATTTGCTTGGGAATCAATTGCAAAACAGCAAATACCAAAGAATTATAGAATGTGTCGTTCTCAATCGTTGCAGTCTTTGATAATAATTGTGTATATTTTCCTGACTGTATTTCAACTTAATTCAAAATAAATTCCTGGGTTCCAGACAATTTTATTGCTTATTATTCAAAATATTTTACAAATACGTTTCGGTGTCTTTCTCCACCATTATCAGTTTGGGTTAGTTTGGGTTTTCAACCCAAATGGCAAGCCATTGAAATGGATTCAAACCATTGAATCCATTTCAATGGCTTGCCAATGGTGAAGGTGGAAACACCCATACATACAAACTGATAATGGTGGAGAAAGACACCGAAACGTATTTGTAAAATGTTCTGAATAATAAACAATAAAATTGACTGGAACCCAGGAATTTCTTTTGATGATAATGTGAACATTATATTGTTAGCGGATTACCCAGCAATTTAAATTAAAAGATAGTTAAGGCATCGAATACACATAAATACTTGAAGCAAATACATAAAATGCTCACACACCTTGAGTCGCTACGAACAATCTAACAGCAGTCTGATCCCTCCAGTCTTGAGATACTTGATCCAACACCTCAATACTATCATACAATAAACTATATTGTTGACTCAATACTCTATTATCCAGGATAACATCCAGGAACTTCCAAAGCCCTTTATAATTACTAGACAATTCATTTTTGTCGCTCAGATGATTTCCTATATATTGTCGCTTATCTGAGTCTGTTGTTTCATAAAACATCCGTTGCAGTTCACGAAGCGGATCTAAACCGATGTGTTTTAAAACAATTGTAACTCGCGATATAAGTTTTCTATCTAGTAGTTCATCCACCCATATTAGAACCTATAAAGTAAAGAACTCCTGTTCTAGTTAAAAAGAAAAAATATGTAGCAGAGTTAAAGTTGGTGAGTTCTGAGTCTTAATATTATTATTTTTGTGTTTGTATGAAAGTAACTAGATATGTTGTAAGAGCAAACCATTATTTTATAAAAATTGTGATGTTCTGCGAGTTCGCGTGTACATTATTTTTTTTATCGTTTCGTATATTTTCCTGACTGTACTTTAATTCATTCCAATGTATTCCTGGGATTCAGTCAATTTTATTGTTTTTTATTTAAAATGTTACAAATACGTTTCGATGTCTTTATCCACCATCATCAGTTTGTGTATATAGTTGCTTCTACCTTTGACTGGTCACTCAACAAACTGATGATGAATAAAATTGACTGAATCCCAGGAATACATTGGAATTATTTTTTTAAGTATTCGAATACTGATCCTACTCTTACATTAAACTTCCGCTTATAGATCAGAAGTATCGATAAAAACGTAACATAAAATTTAAAAAATGCTGCACCATCGATTAGTAGTAACTCTCTACACCAGCAGTAAATATTTTTGTGGCACTTAACATGAAAGATGGATTAAAGTTGTATCACGTAACTGCCCAAATATTTCAGTATTTTTGTTATTATTTATCAGCTAAACATTTTCAAGAATGGAAAATCTTTGCGTTGAATTTACCTCAGTGTTGATGAAGTTTCTTACGATATCTTCGTCAAGGTTTCTCCGGAGATGTAAAAATTGAACAGCGAGTTCTACAAGTCCTTTTGAGGCAGCTTCTCGTACTACTTCTCGATCTCTTTTATATGTCCATGCTACCCAAATACCTGCACGATCTTTGGGAATGTTTTGAGGAATAGGTGGTTTTACAAATTGCTGTAAAATAAGGAAAACTACATGTCGAGTGTCTAGAAAGAGGACCATAAGTGACTGTTAAAGACTCCTCAAGTTTTATCAAATGTGTTATGCTTTCGCGACCATTTCATAAAACTGGTGAGTTTTTTGGGTTTTAGGCTTAATTTCTTCCTTCCATCTTCATAGGCGATTCGCTCGAAAATTTATTAGTTCAGTGTCAGCTTGCGAATCGCTTTTGCGAGTCGGGCTTGTTAAAGGTCATGAATAAATGTCCCACGACGGCCTAAAGGCCTGAAAATCTCACCAGTTTCTAGTTCAATCTTTACATATTAAATCATCACCAAACCATCACCACATAAAAATAAACAGAATTATTTGTGTGGTGTTATTTTGTTCAAAAGGACGATTCTTTCCCATTTGATTTCCTTTAGATTTTGTTAAAGATTTTCTATTGTTTATATATTTCCCAAATAAATATCTCTATTTATACCTCTATCTCTATTTAAATACCTCGAATTTGAAACGAAATTATTATTTTATATACTTTATTTACAGTTTAATTGATTATTAAGTTATCGCGAAAAATTTCCCATAATGCAAAAAATTAAAACAAAAATTATCTCATATCTCCCTAGAGTGAAATAAGATTCGTTAATTACCTAAAAAACATATTTTTAAGCCTCATCGACTGACTTTATCATTGCTTATAGCTATGAAACAATGCTAATCATTATTTGAGGAATGACTAATCTACTAATGGACATTAATTTACGATCGTTTCCCGTAATGAGTAGACATTATTTGTGTTCTTTAGCTGATTGAACTCTTAATTGTTATAGTTAAGAATTAACACATTAATTTTGTTAAATATCTATAAAACGAAGTAGAATTTGGGGACACAAAGTGATAAAGTTGATCATACACAACAACGTCCATTATTAGTTTCCGCAAAATTACTCCAGTTAAATTTATAGAAATTGTAGGCGTTTAAAAGTATAAAATGGAATTATACTACCCTGGATATATATTCCGTAGCGCATACATACAGATGTAAGATTTAGACTGCTTTATCTCATTTGGTAATGTTCTATGAGCTTTACAGAGAAGATTTGTTTGCAATTTTTTTAAACATCCTGTTCATCTACATAGGAAACATTTCATAACTACTTAAATGTATGCTTGGAAAAATAGTTGGTAAAAAAAGTACGCATATAAATACGTATTGATTATATAAAGTAGACATCGACAGATTTTATAGTTTATTATTCAGACTGTTTTATAAGCACATGATTAAAAATATATCTTACGCTATATTTATTTTTTTTAAGAAAGGTTAACGAAAATGCAACCGCATTAGCACAACACGCACAACAAAAATTGCATAGTTTTGATTTCGATAACACAAAAATTCTAATCAATGAAAACAACTATAATAAGAGAAGAATCCATGAAATGATACAGATCAAAAAACACCAGAATGCAATGAATTTTAGATCAGACACAGACAATCTTAGCTCAGTGTATCACACATTAATTAGATGATCGCATGCATGAACTGAATGGACATAGTAAGTGAAAAGTAAACAGCTGAATTGAAGAATTACAGAGCAATTCCAAGAATGCAAAGAAAAGGCGAAGTATAAACAGGTTTTTCGTGCCCTCGCTCGATATCGAATAAAATAGGGAATTCAATGTCCAACCAAATGTAAAGGTAGAAACATCTAGACATGTAAGTCGAATTTAGATCTCTAAACAATAGATTCTAGTCTTTTCCTGAACATGTTTATCCCGACTCATCACCTGAGAACCAAGGTCCCAAATTGTACTTTTTAATATGTGGGTGATTTGCATTTTAATATGTTAATTTTGTGAAAGTTTTTTTTTATTAAATTGATAATAAATGTAAAAATGTATATTTTAGACAAACTGATGATGGTGGAGAAAGACACCGAAACGTATTTGTAACATTTTAAATAATAAACAATAAAATTGACTGAAACCCAGGAAAATTTGAAATATTTTTTTAGTTTTTACCAATTGATGACTTCTGTCTATTTACACTAAGTTTCGCAGATGACCAGGTATTATTTGCCCAGGATTGTCTATGCTTCAAAGGTTATACCAACCCAATACCAGTGCTCAGTTTCCTATCTTTGTATCGGAAAATGAAACCATTAAACATGTATATCAGTTCAAGTACCTTGGGGTAATTATACATAAAAATGAGGGACTAGGCAAAACGGAAATTAAAAATCGTATTGAACAAAGTATTACAGTTATTGGTTGCTTAAATTCAATTTGATGGGAGAGGCACATTTCAAGAGAGGTGAAAAGGCATATAGGACGGACAATGGTGGAGACTGTTCTCTTCTACGGACATGAATGGGGAAATCAAACGAAAAATAAATACCGTACAAATGGACTATCTGCGGCGCAGTGAAGGAATATCTAAATTGCAGAGAATCAGAAATGGGGACCTAAGACAAAGAGCAGACGCACAAGAAACAGTTCTGGAAATGATAGAAAGGAGGGGATTAAAATGGTTTGGACATACGATGAGAATGGCTGAACAAGGAGTACCCCTAAAAATGCTTAAAAAGAACGCACCAGGACGGAGGAAGAGATGAACACCCAGAATATCATGGAATGAGGGATGATGAAGGATGGATGAGGTTTAGATCATGAAGACGCCACAGATAGAGACCGATGGATATTTGGAACGGAAAGACCACGACTCGCTGTATAACACCCAATTCACACAATATAATTTTTAAAACTAATTATTCGTAACACATAGTGAGGTTCAGATATACTACACGTTGCAATTAGAAAAATAGTATGCATATCTAAAATATTAGGTACCTGGCTCTTTTTCACTTCCTCTGATTTGGAACCACTTGGAGTAGTTTTAATGGAAACATTTTCACTGGAGCTGTTTTCTATGCTTTTTGTGAGATCACTTTGTGGAATGTAATAACTCTTTGAAATATATCTATGATACTTAATATTATGCATTTTATTTACTTGACACTCAACTCGACTAGCTGTATGATACTAATATGGTCTAATGCTATGCAGAATCGAACTAAATTTCGAACTGATCGAATCACAAAAGCTTAAAAGATTAGTTTTTATCTAATGTAAATAGCTAATGCATATGATACGTACCTTATTAAATTGCCTTGGTTCCATATCAGTAATTGATTGCCTTTGTATCTCGCTCTGCCACATGAATCATACTCATACTTAACAAATTAACAATAAATTCCGAAGAATAACAACAAAAAATTGGAAACAGGAATTTCAACGTAAATATAAACAAAAAACATCTGCAATCTGTCATAATATGACCCAGACTCCAAGTGCAAATTCCACCCGGCCACAGAATAAGCAACTATATTTTGTGGATGTTATTCTGTGCCCAATTCAAAATTTATATTTTCATTTCTTTATTGGAATTTTTACGCAGAAATACCTTTTTGACTCATGGAATTTGTAGCTTCAGATTTTTGGATATTTAAAATAATACAAGCACATTCAGTACACTTGCAATATGGTTAAAAATGTATATTTGGCCATGTTATATAAACTATCGAGTGCCATTGGATGACAGTATCAGTGCGATTTCCTAATTTTGATTTGCCTTTAATTTTAAGGCATCTAAAACTTCATTAAAAACTCCCAAAAAACTGGAGTTTGGACAAGACTGTACATATAAATATTTAGTAGTAATGGAGCTGCCTTGGTCGCATCCATGCAAAAGACAAAGATGCAACACTCTGACGTAACCGTCAACAATTGAGCAAATTCCCAAAACAAGTAAACGTCAATTGTTAGTCTTCAGGAGTGGTGTACATCAATAAATAAAATTTTCTCTATGAATTTACCTCTAATTTCGAATCTCGGGAACAAATTGAGTACATAACCGATGGCTGGGGAGGCGAGCTATAAGAAAAAAGGAAAGCTATCTCGTCAGGAATCGAATAAGTCTTCGAAAGACCCGGAAATCGAAGTGGACAAGTTCGGAGTTGGGGCCAGCAATAACCAAACTAAGTCTAGAAGTGGAAGTAGAGTCTATAAAATTGTTGTATTGGGTGATGGGGGTGTTGGAAAATCAGGTATTTATTATTTATAATCGACCAGATCAAAACAGCTTGTACTAGATTGTTTACAAATAATTGTTTACACTCGGCCAAGTAAGCCCCAGAGACATCGACTGGTTCTGGCTGTAGTAGTTTGGTCAATTTATTTAAATTCAAGCAACACATTAGCATATATTTGCTCTAATACTAGATGAAAAAAGCAAGAAAAAAAACAAAGTTTCAGTTATAATTTCGTTATTCCTAGGTGAACACTTGCCTTAAACTTTATAGAACAAGAAAAGAGTTAGTTTCTGGTAAAAAAAAACCCATTGGATAACTTAATTTTTGCCTAAAAACCTCATGACAATCGATATGCATTTGAATACTTTGATTTCAGATGGTTGCGCTTAATAATAATGTTTTTACATTGCCAGCTACAAATATGAATTGTCAAAGACATTTTAGTCATAAATCAGTTAGAGCATGTGATAAAAGTTAAATTTAATATAAAATAAACTTGCGAACAGTTCAAGGTACAGATAAATAATGACTCAGATTTGTTACTGAAAGTCAAACCTGCTAAGCAGATGAATGAAAGCTGGATTTTATCATTTTTGTTTCAATTCATCAATGTGGGGCAAGACAAAATTGTTTTCCACATACAATATTTTAAGGATAATTCAAAAATTGGCTTGTAACTGTAAAATCATACGAAATTTCCATGAAATTCGTCTAATTGAAGAAACATAGTTCTCTAGAAATGATTATTTCGATACTTTTTTTTCGACAAGATACGGTCTATTTTTCTAGAGGGTAGGAATTTCGCTTGACTTGACTAAAAAATAGGTCTTGGTACGTTCTATGGAAATGTCTCTCAAGACCGGTCATATGGTCATATATGATTTTGACCGTTTCCGAGATAAAAGCCGTTTTAAATTGTTACGGTTTCTTACTTTTGCCTTCACCATTTTGGCAGCATCTCTTCGGAATTTCTGATCGAGCCTATGGAGACAAAGACATTACTCAAAACGTTCTTTCTAAAACGCAAATAATTTGAATCGTTACTGTTATACATTTTCAATTATTGCTTGTATAGTTATTTTTCTTTGTAACAGTAAAGAATATCTGGAAATGATTTATTAAGGAAAGATCCAAAATATGTTAATGATTATTTCAATATTCTCAGAGTTTGCGAGTAGTTGAAAGTGTTCATTAATTTATTAAATTTGTTCTGTTATGGATCGTAGAATTACGTAAATCTTTTACATAATTTTTTTTGTCACTTGGAGGCATCTCTGGGAACTTTTTTAAAAATTATATAACTTTTCAAGTGAAAAGGCGGACTTGCTTTTGTAAAAAAAGTCAAATTTCTTTTATTGATAGTGAATAGTGTTTTGCAGTTTTGTATCTGTATAAAAATTATACTGTTTTGTTTAAATCCTTTTTTCTTCTCTAATATACAGTGTGTCCAGTATAAAATGATGTACATGGGGATATTGGAAACCGTTAGAGTTACAGGGTGGACCAAATGGGGAAAAAGTTGCGCAATCAAGTGCCTATAAATAATCTGTCTTCAACTTCTTAGAACTCGGAATAGTAACGGATATACAGGGAAAAAAAGAAAAAAGTGCGTTTTATAAAATCCTTTATATCGTGTTTATTATAAAAGATACAATAACGAAATTTTCAGGGTGGGGGTAAGAAATGAGCGTGAATTTGAACATAAAGTAAAAAATAATCTAGGCCCACTATGTTCAATGAGGCCGAAGTCAACTTTTGTTTTTCTTATGGGCGCCATATTGAATTTCTACATTTTTAGATTCCCCTTTAAATATGCTCTTCAACCATGTATAACATGTTTATGTTCGATCAAGATAAATAATTAAAATTAACAAAATTACGATTTCGTGGTAGTAAGCATTGATATTTCTATTAATTATTACTTTAAATTATTATTGTTCATACATCGAACACCGCAAAAGAACAAGTAACATTTTAGGATTAAAGTAGGTGTTCAAATAAGCCACCGTTTTCTCGCACGCACAACGTACATCGTCTCATTACTGCTTCACAGGATTTTCTGATCATTTCTGGGGTAATTCTGTTAACAGCATTGCCCCATGCAAAAAAATCAAGCGGTGTTGTGTCAGGGGATCTCGCAGGCCATCTTACTGGTCCCAGGTTGCTATCCACTTATTGGGAAATTCGTGATTTAAAAATTCTGTGATAATACGTGCATTATGTGGCGGCGCGCCGTCGTGTTGGAAATACAAGTTTTGCAGGGTAGCTACTGGAACATCCATAAGTGCTTCCGCTACGTTAGTTTGTAAGAGGTTCATATATCTCTCGGAATTTAAGTTCTCATTAAAAAAAATGGTCCAATCACGTGGGTACCCACAATACCTAACCAGACGTTAAATCCAATCCTAACTTGGTGCCTAACTTGACGAACTAGCCGTGGATTTTCATCTGACCAAAAAACGGTATTTTTACGATTAAATAGTCCACATTTAGTAAATTGCCTCTCATCTGACCAAAGGACTTTTAAGGAAAAGTTTGGTATCTCGTTATTTCTTTGAATAAACCACTGACAAAATGCCATTCTTCTAATCGCATTGCCATTCTGAGTCCCTGGCAGGACCGTTCACGATAGGGGTGATATTTATAACGCTTTAAAATACTATTCGCCGTTGACCGCGCAACACCTGTTGGGGCTTCAATTTGTTGTAAAGACGTACGAGGTGTCTCAACCACGCTTTGCATTACCAAATTTTCTTTATTTTCGTCTGGAATTTTGTTTTTCTTTACCTTAGCAAAACTCTCGTAAGCTACAAGGTTGTCTTTCAGACGCCTAAACATAGTTCTACCAGGTTATCGCCTTTCTGGATATTTATTTAAATAAATTTCTTCAGCTTTCGCTTCATTTTCATTCATTTTTCTTCATTCATAATTTGAAAAGTGATTCATTTTGAAACACACAATTAATTACAAACACTTGACACTGACAATAAATTCTACTTTGACAGTTATCTAGGTAATTAAAACACACAACAAACGTCACTATGGGGAAATTGAGGAGAAATATCAATGCCTACTACCATAAAATCTTAATTGTGTTAATTTTAATTATTTATCTTGACCGAACATAAACATGTTATACATGGTTGAAGAGCATATTTAAAGGGGAATCTAAAAATGCAGAAATTCAATATGGCGCCCATAAGAAAAACAAAAGTTGACTTCGGCCTCATTGAACATAGTGGGCCTAGATTATTTTTTACTTTATTTTCAAAATCACGATCATTTCTAACCCCTACCCTGAAAATTTCGTTATTGTATCTTTTATAATAAACACGATATAAAGGATTTTATAAAACGCACTTTTTTCTTTTTTTCCCTGTATATCCCTTGCTATTCCGAGTTCGAAGAAGTTGATGATAGATTATTTATAGGCACTTGATTGCGCAACTTTTTCCCCATTTGGTCCACTCTGTATCTTTAACGGTTTCCAATATCCCCATGTACATCATTTTATACTGGACACACTGTATAATACATATTTTTATTATATTTTTCAGCTATTACTCTGCAATTTGTAAGTCACAGTTTTCTGGCTTACCACGACCCAACAATTGGTAAGTAAATATTGCGACCCATTTTCACAATTATCTGGATATTAATATCATAACGGAAATAAATGTTAGTGTGTTATACATCGTGGAATTGAGAATAAGAAGTGACTTGTAATAATTTCTTGAAGACAAAGCTTTAAAGCAAAACACTAGTAAATTTTTATTCATTCTCATTTAAGCAACTCATGTCATTTGCGGTTTTTTTTTGCAGATTTTATGTTTATATTCTCCAAAAATATTCAACAAACAAGTGTTTATTTATAGCACATTTTATGAATCACCAAAATCAGAATAATCACTTGGCGCAATAAATATTTACAGACTTTTAAGCGAAATTTAAAAAACCATATTAAGTATAATGTAAAGTGTAATGTACTATGTAATCGAGTTAACTTTTGTAAACATTGCAATGACACAAAACACACATTAGCAGCTCGTTTCTTGCTGAAAATTGCAGCACCATGCACGTTACATAGAAAATATTAATTAAAATGGCTCAAATTATTCGAAGTTGTGCAAAATATGCATGGTCATTTGTTCTGTCCTTTTGCAGAAGATTCTTACCAGCAACAAGCTGTAATTGATGGTGTACCGGCACTTTTAGATATTTTGGATACTGCTGGACAGGTAATTACATATACTCAAACGAATTTATTCAAATAGTTACAAAGGTTATTTAATACCTGATCACAAGATTCATATATGCTATTTGATTGATCACTATAGAATATATTTTTGCGTTTAGGTCGAATTTACGGCGATGCGTGACCAATACATGCGATGTGGCGAAGGTTTTGTGATTTGCTACAGCGTGACAGACCGTCACAGTTTCCAGGAGGCATCTGAATACAAGAAACTTATCCAAAAAGTACGCGCTTCTGAAGACACTCCAATAGTTCTAATAGGCAACAAATTCGATCTTCATTTACAGAGAAAAGTTACTACAGAAGAAGGTATGTTCATTTTATCCGCGATTTTTGGTACGGTGGGCGCAAAATCCTTAAGTGACTATTATAAGCAGTTTTATCATTTGGCCTCCGCGGTTTCTCGTGCAAAGTTAATATTTTTTTTCTATGAAAAATGTGTCTGACTAGATAAAACTATTTAATTTAAATCTATAAGTGAAATCAACATCATTTGTTGATTTAAAAAAAATTTGAGTACTGTACTTGGTTTATTAGTACAATAATTATAAACGTGGAAATTATGGATATGGAATTTTCATAATTTGATTCTTCAAGGATATTTTAAGAAGCAAAAATTGGGAAGACTTATATTTGATTCCTGTTGTCGTAAAAATCTGAAATAGAAAGAGTGAAATCACGGATGGCAATGTTCATTTTAGGTCAATTTCTGGCTCAGCAATTTAATTGTCCATTCTATGAAACGTCGGCCTGTTTGCGATCATACGTGGATGATGCTTTTCACGCTTTAATCCGACAAATTAGAAAAAAAGAGGAGAGTTCAGGACTACACAGCAACGAACGAAAACTTCGACGACACAGTAAATGGTGGCGATTACGAAGTATTTTTGCGCTGGTTTTTAAACGAAAACGACCCACGAATTCTAGTTCGTAAAAGTTTTTATGACTGTAATATCATTTTTTCCTGGTAAGAACTCGTTTTGGCGATAGTTGGATCCGGGTTTTCAATTTTATGATTTTCTTTGAGATCTTTAGTTCATAGAATTTCTTGAATGAAATGAACCAATCGGATTTGAAAGTAACGACAAGAAAAATAAAATGATGTGAGGATCCAACAGTTTTGCTTTTAGTGCTTGCTTGCTAAACGAAATCTATATTTTAACATTCCTAAGCGAATATACGACCTGAACTGCCATTTTGTTTCTCATTATTTTAATAGGATTCTTTTTACCTTGTCCGTATAACAAGCCTGTTTCTTGTGTCGATATTTTCAAGTAAAAGTTGGGTTTGAAAAGCAAATTATTATATTTATATAATATAATTAAAAATCAACTTCTTGTTTATAACAAAACTTGATTTTTGGGAAGCAAATGACATAATATATATTATTTAATTTAATATTGACTGATCAAGCTTAATCCTTTGTTTGCGTTGAGAGCACTCTCTTATTAATAAAATTGTAATAAGTAATCGTTTAACTAGTTTTCCGTGAACAAATTGAGTATACACAACCGATTTTTTTTATTTGAAAGTGTCGAACCTTGAAACATAACTAGTCAGCTTTAATGGTTAAAAATCTCATTATATCAGGGAGGCTCAATAGTCCTTCGACTTAAATCGAATATCTTGTTACAAAAGCAGTATGAAACTCGCTCCACTTATTTTTCGTAGCTATTAGTAATGATAGAGCTTGTAACTTGTACTTGGCAGTAGTTTAATATAGGAAAATAACATCACTTTATTAATTTACATTAGAATTTCGTTAAAGTGAAATGTTTCGACCAAAATATAAAATTGTTACCAGTAATCAGAACATGACCATTCTGAGACCAAAAATGTTGCATTTGTATCTAGGAAAAGTATTACGTAACTGATTCTTTTGGTATTATTAGTTGTAAGCATTTTTAGAAGCGAAATGAATTCTACGAGCTTTAAATATTAGCTTAATAACATATAATGATAGGAATTGTCTTGGTTCAAATAGGAAGCCGGACCCCTAATTAACTGAAATGAGGAGCCTTTCGTATGATTTCGGTAATGCATGCAGTTGTTTTGAATTACATCCAACGACATAGACAAATGCGTATTTTAAGCCGAAAATTAAAATGATGTAATATAATGTATCATATTATGATAAAATATTGCTGTTAGAGAGGTTTACTGATTTATTTTTATCGTTTTTATTTGTACAGTACGTAGTTTATAAAGATTTTGTAAGACAAATTTCACTTTTCTAGTCATTTATGTTTAGAGGCTTTATTGCGGTTAGTGATAACAAAGATTTATATTTACAATTCTTATTATTTGAGGTATTTGCCTCAAGAAAAAAAGATTCGATCGGGTTGTTGAAAAGATTGATATTTAATTGGGGATTCTGTAATCTGGTAATCCCATAATATAACTAAGAAACCTATTTTCGGAGTAGATGTTTTAGAAAATTAATATTTCTAAATAGATTTTCGCGTTTGAACTACAGATATCAAGTAAGTCTATGGGGTTAATAGTTTTTTTGAGTAGACGTTTATAGAAAATAGACAAGCAAAGCAATAACAAAACGAAAATCTAATAAGATGAAACATTAATTAATTGGTTGCTATTGCAAATAACTATGCCGTTTAAGAGTCCAACAGGGTGTTTAATTTTGCGTTGTAGAATCGAAATATTCAATCACAAATACCTGATATCATTTTCAATCAGCGAGATTGACTTTTGGACATAAGGACAATCATTTATATGTTTATTAAATGTAACAAAATGTATTTGTCTTGTTTGATATATTTTCATGAAGAAGTAAACTCGAAGTAATTTTATCAGGAATGTATGTGTTAAAGGTTTAATTTTTTATTTTTATACATTTATCACAGCGCGACATTCAAGCTGTAGACATATTAAACATTTATCCATAGTTAAATAACTCTTGGGATGGTTAATAAGAGGCGAAAAAATTTTTAGTGAATTTTATAAATGCTTTAACATTTGTTTCAACGTCCCTCTTTTAAATCACATAAACATCACTGATTACATATTTTGGGTTTACTTCTGCAACTATTGAAACTCTCGCCTTTCACACTGTGTTTTGTATCAGTTTCGATTGCTATCTAACTAAATGTAAGGTAATTAGTAAAATAGGTGAGACAAATATTAAGCAATAACCATAGAGGTACGTTTCAAAAGAACTGTATAAATATACCTTAGAATATTAAAACTGTTGAGTGGTTCTAATATTAGGCAAATACGTATATTAATTATGAAATTGAATTAAAAAGTTATCATGCTTGAATGCAATCTTTTGTAGAATAACTCTTTAATTTATTAATTTTTGTTGCCTTTGTTGCCAAACTGTGAGTGACTATATTTTATCGAATTGCTGCTAAGTAGATTAAATATATTCATATTTATCTTATTTCATAGTTGTTGATTGGTAGTGCGCGCGTTCCATCAGATGCACTATTGAAATATATTTTATCGGTTATAAACATTTTTTACATTGATTTTTATTCCAGATAAAAAATTTTCAAAGTATTCAAATGGATAATTTCAGGTCAACTATTATCAACACAGGCTATAAAATTTAAAAACTTTGCCAAATAATATACATATAGCTGTTCAATAGCACATTAGGAGAACATTAAAAGTGCTTTTTACAAGAGTAACATAATTTTGAGATGCTGCATTTTTGTAAATTTATATGCAATAGGTGTTTCTTGGATGTGTCTGAACAGCCTGATTTTTTAAATTTGTAAAATGCGGCGGGAATTAATGGAAAACTAGAAAAGTTAATGATCACTATGAAGAATAAATATAAACGAGGCGAATAAATATAAATGAAAATGATATATTTGGTCGTGAGGGCGCCCAAATTCAAATAATTTCCGCAACATTTGAAAACGAAGTAAATTAACGTGATTTACGAGTTGGCCAAATTAAGGAGTATTCGTCATAGAATCGGGACAATCCTGTGCATTGAAAGCTAGATTTAAGCGTTCTAATGTTCTGCTATGATTTTCAATTTTTTATTTTGTACTTTAATTTGTTTGTTTACAATCGTTAAAACAATTAATTTCTGGAATAGTATCGCGTTTAACTATTCCAAGGCAAATAAAATCTATATATTTAAAAATTGGTTTTATTATTATGTGTATCAGTTATTATTATATTAAAGTCTTATTTTCATTTTATTTCCGGTTTAATATTCTTTATCTTCCACTGGTCTAATGCCATTTTTAAAAATGCCTTTTCCTCATTGCTAGCAAAGGAGTACTCGATAGAGTTGTTGGATATTTCCCATAACTTCAACTGGCTACACTTGAAATTTTCATGAAGCAGCTGAAATTCATTTGATAGTGCTGTCTTGAATACTCCCTTGTCGTCGGTCTAAAATATAATACTTTTAAGAAACATTTGTTAACTTAAAAGGAAGTGAACAATTGCTATAAATGCAGAAATACAAACGCTTGGTTATCGAGCACAGTGTACCTATTCCATAAAGTGAGTCTTAAAGATAAATTAAAATTTGTCTTCGATTTTGAGACTTGCTTACAGTTATTGTTTTCTAATTGTGTATATTTTCCTGACTGTATTTCAACTTAATTCAAAAGAAATTCCTGGGTTCCAATTTTATTGTTTATTATTTATAATGTTTATAATCCAAGAGTGGGTGTATATTTATTTAAATATCCCGTATGGCGTAGATGTTTGAACACAAAAAATGTACTCACTGCAAGACAAAATGGTAGCTGTTCCTTTATCCATTCTTGAACGTGATGTTTATCATATGAAGTCGCCGATAAACATATTACGTTGGAAGTCATACAACACTCTAAAGCGCAAATCACATTATTATTGATAAGTTCTTTTTATCCACTGACTGGTTTGTATCTACTAAAGATTTCTTACCAACTGGAATGTTTTGTGCTAGATACAATTTCCATATTTCCAAGCTACCTCCATAGTTGGGATGGAGGAACGTGCCATGGCCGAGCCGATCCGGTTTGAAGTTCATTATTTCAAGAACTTCATCGTCGTTTTTCAATTCCGCGCAGTGAATTGCTTAAGAAACACCAAAGCATATTTAACTGGACCTTATTGGTGATCACCTGTTAGTTTACCTGTACGCAATCCGTTTTCTCGAGCCTTCACAAATAAATCATTAAAAAACTTCCCTTTAGCAGGATCCCCGCTCAAATCCACCCCTTTAATCAAATTGGGGTATTGATTTTTGTACTTGATAATCAAATCTAAAGTCCTGGCTTGTTCCTCTTTCGCCTTGCTTCTATCCAAAGACAAAATAAGCTTGACCATAATTTTAGAAGATTCATTATCTTGAATGGCTTTGATAACCGTATCGACGTACTGATCTAGCGACATGGTTTCTTCAGAACGTGGAGTTGTTCTCAGTTCAAGATAAACTACATTATCTTCAGCAAACTCTTCGATAACGCTCTTGGTAGCCTCATAGAGATTTTCAATGTTATTTGTTGCGTCATGGGCAATTTTGAATACACTGAATACTTCCTTTAAATCGGTGTTGATTGTTTGGTATTTGTCAATGGCCTCTTCGATACATCCTAGTTTCTTCAAAGTGGAACTGCTTAGTGATCCGTTAAGGTGTGCGTGCAATTCCTTCGAATAAGAATAAGAGCCTCAACAGTACGGTCTTTTTTTTTGATATTTCAAGTACTGGTGCACATATATGAGAAGAACAATACACTAGACAATGTTTCAAGACAAAAGCTGGATCCGATGTTGAAAAGGGAAAGAAATTGCGACAGTCAATACCCAGATTCTTCCTGGTGCTTAGAGAAAATAATAACACTTCAGGTAAAGAATATATAAACATTGTACATGGCGCAGTAAGCGGAATGATAAAAGAACAAGTGCAAAATCTGAAGATCTGAGGATAAAATGTGACATCAGCGGTTACCTAAGTTGCTGTAAAATGCTATTGCTTTGTCTTTATTACAACAGTAGAAAAGATGAAGCAGTTAGGAATCAACACTTTACGAACAAAGTCGATAGTAAAAGAATATAAAAGCGTTAAGTTGAATACTATGGATGATGCCTGATAAAAACGATCAGATAAATTGAAGATAAAAGATAAGAATAAAGAAAGAATAAATTGAATTGAAGATGCTAAAGTAACTCCTAGACCTAATTAGTTCTTTTTTGGTCCTCAACATTAAGCGGATATAATTAAGTATTGGGTATGTTTCTTAATCATTATCATCTGCAGGTCGATGTGCAGGAGGTTTCAATCGGAAAAACTGGTTTTTACTTTCAATTACATTTATAAATACCGAAATAATAGTACGAACTTTATACCGGAAAGTTACGATATGTTTATTTGCCACGCTTTTAAAAAACAAGTCATGTTTCTGAGAGTTTTTCTAGCTTGCGATTTTTTTGAAATCGAGGCTTATTTTTTGGCCAGATAATCGTGCATTTGTTGCCAAAAATTCATTTATTCATTAAAACCTCAAGCAAATATTTACGTAGAATTCGCCTTATTAAAACAGAAATTTCAAAATTTTTGCCCAATCCGTTTCGAAAATATGAATGTTGAAAATATGCTCAGAGTTCTGAGATGGCAACTTCAGGCGACCATCGATTGAAACTGCAGATTAAAATTTAACAAACCGGATTGCGTTTCCTTTAAATTCATTCACATTCTGACATATATTTAAAAACTTTTGTTTTGCATTAAAGGAAACAAGAAACTTTTAGCATGAGGCATTTTTCAAAAACATTTAATTACCTACTCACAAATTGTAAAACATTTTTTTTATCAAGAATTTGGCCATTATTGAAACCGTGTATGTATGCATACATAAAAATCATGATTTTTGGGTATTTTATCTGCATGCATCTGTAAAATCTTAATTGTTCCACGCTGAATTACGGTTTGACGAATATTATTCAAATGTACTATTTGGAGGATTTTTTAACGTATGTCTTCTACATTTTAATTTTATCGCTTTGATTTCCTTAACCATTTGATCTGCATTATCCATATTAATATGATGTAGCATTTCGTGTCGATGATTTGTTAGCGCAATTTATTTTTCATTTCACTATTTCTAATGTGTATTTTGTTTACATATATTTTTTATTCTTGCCTAATTCGACCAGATATACAATCGCAGGTCACTCAGTAAACCATATTTGATCTGTTCAGTTATTTTACAAGTTCATCGTTCTTTTCTGGGCGATATGATGATCGTTTAAACTTTTCGTTTTTTTCATTTCTTGTTTTTGCTTGAGCTCCGTTAATTGTTCACTTTATTATCAGTTCGCGATATAAGATGAACACTCATTATCTAGTCAACCAGCAAAAACGCCTACTATTTTTCGTTCTGCTTATTTTATTATCACTCTTTCAGTTCCATGAAGAAAGAAAACAAAACGAAGAAAAAACCTCCTTACACTCTTAGGTGCGAATAAAGTTTATGTATTACTGGGCTAGTAGTTCTAAATATTCCAAGAAGTGGTGGAACGAATGCTAGTGCCTTAATTAAGTAATCAGCAGAAGATTATATTACGTTAATGGCGAGTACAGACAAGCAACGTTAGAGATTTAGAAAATTTCTTTTCGGGCATATGAAAACAGGATATTAGAGATTATGTTGATATTGTAAACCATATGGTCAACATCTGCTTAGGATCAGATTGTTTTAAACCAGTTTTGCAACGTTGATCTCTAATCTGAAAGAACTCCATATCCATGTCCAGGGAGACAAAGAATATTTTTATTCGCCTTAATTCTGTGTTATCTCGAACAATATCCAGTTCTTGTGAGAGTTTAAAGTACGCAAGTAAAACTTCAACTACAATATCTTGTTATTTAGCCCCAGGGTTTAAAATAATTGACATTCTAATAAAAACTTAACTCAATCATCAGAGAATATTTAAAAAATTGTTCCTCTAATTAACCTCAGAAATTTATAAACTCCTCTAGGCCATCATTTAGCTTCCTAAATCTCCATAACAGTTGATGTTAATCACTGGTGAGCCTACCATTCGTCTGGATAATAAAGGTTCCACGTTCTACACTTACTTGTGCAAACATGCCAGATAAAGTTTCGGCCAGGTTTGTTGATCCAATTAAGTTTGAAAGGGGGCTAGAGGAGTGCTATTTAAATATACTCACAATTTTGGGAAGTTTACGGCAGAACGACTCCATTTCGTCGGGTTTCGAAGTTGAAAAGCTGGCCTTACAAACCGATTTGCAAGTTACGTGGACCGTTTCATTTCGCACTATGCGACGATGTCAATTTAATATTTTTTACAATGTTTGCAGGTTTTTTTCATTCGATTTCGAACAGTTGACTCCAGAAAATATTTTTTCAAAATCAAAATGCATTTTTTAAACTTTTGTCGAGGCAAATGACAAGAAACTGATTAAAGAAACGACAAATTATTGAAATGAGAGGATTAAATTTGATGAATTTCAAAGATCCATGTAGTGCGCGTTAATTAAAGAACTAACATAACAAGTAAAAAGTGGTTATTTCATCACCAACATCTAAACAATTATTCTAAATTGCTAAATTTTTCTTAAACTTTGTTATTAAATTTCGCTTATCTAATGACAATATTTCATAGTTTTAAACTTCTAGATTAACGAGGTCTTTTATAATCGTCACTTTAATTGTAATGTTAACACAGTTTTCTAAAATTCATTTTGCAAAAATTGCATATTAAAGTATGATGTGGAAAATCATGATTTTTAGAAATAATTTCTTTTAGCGAAATTAAATTGGCTTTACACAAAAAACTGCTCAACAAAATCAACGTTACACTCACAAATTTGGAACAGCTTTGGAACCGGAAAAATTATGATTCCTGCTAGCTCTTCTATTCCTGTTTGAAGCGTTATTTAGTGCACTTTTTTTTCGGTTAGTGAGTGTTTTTGCAAAAAAAGGACGCTACCGATTTTTTTACAGGGTGGAAAATGAAACAACGTAAAATTGGTGAAAGTTCCACATGCTCCCAGTTGGACAAAAAAACGTTTATAAAATACAGAAGTATTTCAACACCACAGGCATCAAATAGACCTTGTATCTCAAAAACGTTTTTGAATTTTTTGCTCATCACGTTTATTTACAGAGTGGCCTTAAAAAAACTGCTTTTTGGTATTGCAGTGGTAAATGTTTTCTTTTGAAGCGATTAGCGAAACCTAAGGCTTATGTTGAAGCTAAAAATTCGCAGTCGACTAGCGCAAAAGAAATAATATACTGGGTTGCATGAATGAACGAAATTTTTGAAGGTATACTACACTTCGTTGAAAATCTTCCAGAATCACAGATTTCGAGGGCAATTCTGATTTGGGTGGTTTCCTATGCAACTCTGTATATCGAACTTTCGTCTTATGTCGACTATGAAGTTTTAGCTTCAACTTGAAATGCTTTGAAAGCATCCTGTAAATAGAAGAGATGGCCTAAAAATTCAAAAACCGTTTCGAGATATTTCGAACAAAAAAAACTTTATTTTGTCCAACTAGGAGCATGTGGAACTTTCCCCAAAGTTGCATTTTTTCATTTCCCGCCTTGTAGAAAATGTATCTGAGGTGCTTAATTTTTACCAAAATACTAACAAAAAACAAATAGGCCTAGATAACGCTTCAAACAGACACCAAATCGCTCTAAGCAATCAGAATTTAAACAGTTCCAAAGTTGGGGCAAATTCGGCTGTGTTTTGTTGAGCAGTTTAGTTAAGAATTATTCCTTGAAGTACGTTTACATACGCTAATTGGTTTGAACATTTTCAGAAAGTTAAATAGGCAGTTAAGTATAATCTATAAATAAACCTGAATACTTTTAAAGATTCATATAAAATGGGAAAATGTGTTTAGAAAAATTAAATTAATTTTTTGGGTAAAACAAGACGCAAATAATACAGACAAAAACCACTACAGAACCTAACACATGCAATAGTAATGAACATCACAATAAAAATCCATCAAATGATTGTAGCATTTAACAGTATAACAAGGAAATTGAAGAAACGCATCGTGATGGTCCCGTTTGGTAAATATAATAAAAAAACCGTCGAGTTAAGATATGATAAAATATATAATTAAACTTGAAATTTTGGTGAACTTGACCCTATTTATTGTATAAATCCCAAAATAAAACAATGAACTGATTTTTCGATGACAGAAGTTTAAATTTCTAAGTTTCATTTACTCCCCGCAACCACAAACTCAACCGATTCACCCTTCAAAGATGTTACTGAAATATTTGTTGATCGTGATAAATCTATTCACTTTTAAAACAAATATCTAATTAAAATAAGACGATTTACTTTATTATTACATTCTGTATTCTGTAACTTTTTAATATATTTTTCAAAATTTAATTTCCTCTTTAATCTACACGTTTATGCATATAGAAATTTTATTTGTTTGGGATATATTAAATGTGAAAATTATTAATTTTGAAAGAAATAAATAAATTTATATACTGCCAAGAAGCCGTATCTGAATGCTGACTGAAACAACTCATTTGTGTGTCATCAAGTGAAAATGTTAGTTTGATGTTCCAAAAGTTTCTAAGACTCAGACTAAGAAATTTTGAAATGTGACCTTTACAATTATTTAATAACAGTATTATAACATTTTTATCAAATCTCAGTAGTACGCTAATTGTTCAATAAGCCGAACGTACTACATTTTTCAGCTTTAAAGCTCATAATCTCAATTCGAATTTTCATTATTTCGACTTGGCAATTTGAAAAATATATTTTGGCAACATTGAATGTAAACTACGTATCTAAATAAGCTGCAAGGGTCTAAGGTCAATCCTCTCCTCTCTGTAATTCCTTTATTAAGATTGAATTCTCGAAGTCCTCTCTCTAATCTACTTTGTTTGGCTTTATATTGCGATCATTAGGGCATGTGATATTCAATGAATTCAATCGCTGGTTTATTGCAAGAATCTTTCTATTTAGTTTTATTTCTAAAAATGAATAATATAAAGGCAAATAATTTAAGAAATGTTGTCTGATTTAATTCCATTTTTGTTGTTTGATTTTTTTATATACACCTCTATCCCCTAAAACATTCTGCTGCAAGTTTCAATCATGACCAGCTCGTTACCTCCTTTAGCGTTACGTCATTTGCGATGAATGTCTATTTCTGCTCCTGATGTTTGCTTCTCGCCAGCTCCTTAAACATGCTGCTGCCCTGATACGAAGAAAAATTTCGTTTTGCCATTCAAATTTTACTAATACAGAGCTACTAGATCCACGTAAAAAATAACGTAACGTTAAACTCCTGCTCCTGATATCTGCTCACTACCTCCTTAAACATGCTGCTGCCCTGATACAAATAAAAAATCGTTTTGCCATTCAAATTTTATTAATAGAGAGCTACTAGATCCTCACAAAAATAACGTAACGCTAAACTCCTACCCCTGATACCTGCTCGCTACCTTCTTAAACATGCTGCTGCCCTGATACGAAGAAAAATTTTGTTTTGCCATTCAAATTTTACTAATACAGAGCTACTAGAACCACGTAAAAAATAACGTAACGTTAAACTCCTGCCCCTGATACCTGCTAGCTACCTCTTTAAACATGCTGCTGCCCTGATACGAAGAAAAATTTCGTTTTGCCATTCAAATTTTACTAATACAGAGCTACTAGATCCACGTAAAAAATAACGTAACGTGAAACTCCTGCCCCTGATATCTGCTCGCTACGTCCTTAAACATGCTGCTGCCCTGATACAAAGAAAAAATTCGTTTTGCCATTCAAATTTTACTAATAGAGAGCTACTAGAACCTCACAAAAATAACGTAACGCTAAACTCCTGCTCCTGATACCTGCTCGCTACCTCCTTAAACATGCTGCTGCCCTGATACAAAGAAAAATTTCGTTTTGCCATTCAAATTTTACTAATAGAGAGCTACTAGATCCTCACAAAAATAACGTAACGCTAAACTCCTGCTCCTGATACCTGCTCGCTACCTCCTTAAACATGCTGCTGCCCTGATCGGAACCGGATTTTTCGCAAAATAGGTTCTTTCGCTACTTTCTTGATAGTTTGCTGTTTTATCAGCAAGGTTTTGAGAATAGTGTTCCACTAATCGACAAAGGATATAACGGAATAAAGAAAAAACGTTATTTATAATTTCTTATTTTCAACAATTGATTCACATGCTTTCTGCTCTTTACTATGTTTGCTAACTTAGACAGCTGGCCTAAGCTAAAACTGGCCACGCCAGATGCAGGTCCATGTTGTACAGGTGTGAACTCTCGAATACCCGGGAATGCGACTGCGGAGCTCTAGAAGAAGATTTGAAGGAGAATGGAACGAGATTCTGAATACCACTCCTCCTGCCGTGGATTGATTGACCTTCCTGGATGTCGATTTATACCCCATAGCCTATGTTTCAGATATACTTTAGCCACATTTATGAGTAAAGCTGTAGATCGCCATACGATAAATACAAATTATTTAATGTACTTATCTTTTTTGAATTGCACCTGTCATTTCCACAACAATCGGCATTTTTTACTAGGCATGGGTAACACTCAGTTGAGTTGCGCTTTTGAGTTGTTGCCGCTCTGTAAGTTGATGAGTTGTAACTCATCCCGTCTGAGTGCACCGCACCTTTTATTTCGCTATTAGGCTTGTGGCGGACTTCACCTACAAACTCACAGGTCGCAACACCCACCCTGGTTGCAACAATTAACCTCAATCGAGATGGCAGACTTCACAAAAACAAAAATTCGCCAAAATTCAAGCATTTTTGGATCTTTAAGAAGCTTCTGAACTTGAGCCTACAGAAACGCGGTTAATTGCACCAAAAAACTTCCATAAAAATAAATCTGCATTCTAAAGCAGAGCAAGCAGCGTCTGTAAATTTCTCCATCCTGAAGAATCATAATCTAGCTCTCCAAAAACAAAATTTCTGCAAAATGGGGCACACTGAGGCATGGGTAACACTGAATTGAGTTGCTCTTTTGAGTTGTTGCCGCTCTGTGAGTCGTGTGAGCCCACGACGCATGACTATACGACAGCCCATTTACCGATTTATCGTCAGGAGTACGGCGTGATATATAAATGAGTTTACTGCAATACAAACAGCACCGGTGAGTTACTGCGCCGTTGCGTTGGGTTGGCGCACCAAGCCATTCCGCCGGCACTGCGCCGGCTCCTGAAAATTCACTGAGTTACCCATCTCTATTTTTTGCTAAACACGGTTCAGTGGACTTGACAGTTTGTACTGATTTTTTAAATGTATTTTTCTCAATTTGCATTAGTTACATTTTATGTTGTATGTGTTTATACAACACAGAACTTTGAATAGTAGTAATGTATCTTCTAATTACTAGTGACTTTACTTAACGTCCATCCTGAATTTAATTTCTGCTTTAGGTGTTAATCATTTTGCATACATATACTTTTGGTATTTAGGGAGTGCATAATCAAAAAGGTTTAAAATTCTATACAATAGTTACCATAAATACGAAAATTAAATCGCACTATAAAGATTAATTAATACTGCTTTGAAAAAATCAATAAATCTGGATCAAATAAATTGAACCAACGTGTAATTATTTCTAAAAAAATATTTATGTACGTAGCTTTTACGGTATTGAAATGTGTTATTACTTTTGCCGATTTAATTACCTATTAATGTGTTGCCTGTTACTATACCTGTGTTAAACAAATGAACCAAATAACGAAATATTGACTTTAATTTGCTGTGATTTATTAAATCCATATAGCAGGTTTTAATAAAATTAATTCGGTAGTATCCAAGCACATGAACCCATTTATTATAAATTGGGTATTTATTATTTTAGTATAATTCGATACTTTTACTTTAGTATTGTACCACGATAGCTTTTAAAGATTTTACTTTCGCTTTCTTCAGTTCTTTTATAAGTCGTATTTTCCCTATTTGCGGAGTCTAATTTCGTTGAGAGACAAATCGCCACAGAAATTTGTTTGAGAATAACGCAATTGCTTAAGTTCATTGTGTTAATTAGCTAATTGCAAAGAGAGCTGCAATAAATATGTTGGGCAGAAGAAAGGAAATAGCTGCAAAGCAAAAGCTGTAGTACCTGGAGTAATTTTATTCTAAGTAATTGTCCAAATTTTCACCGATTTCAGCAGCTTCGACAATTTAATATAACAAGTGAACATTGAAGAAAAACATGTTTAGAATTTGCGAATTATTCTATACCAAGCCAGCATTTAATTATTTTGGCAAACATGTATACTAAATATTGAGTTTCCGTTTTTAAACATCAGCTGACCATTAGGAAAATAGCTGAAAAATGGAAAAGAACTTTATTATCGTCGAACTTATAGAACGTCTTTGTTAGATCCCCCCAGCGTGTAGGAGATCGACCACGTCGTCGACCAGTGGGGGGATGGCCCTGTACAACTAGTTTCTCCATGTTGTCATTCCTGTGTGTCCAAAAATTGTCAGGGCACGCTTCAGTATTATAGAGAATAGGCGCCTGGGATTATCAATCTCATTCAGAATTGAGACGTCGGTTCTATGTGCAGTTCACGGAATCTACAGCATTCCCCTCCAGCACCACATCTCGAAGGCATCCACACGATGGCGATCAGCCTGTTTGGTAGTCCACGTCTCGGACGCGTACAGAAAGATGAAAAAACGAGGGATCAGACCAGAAATATTTTAGTAGTTTTGGTGATGTCATATTCACGCCATATCCTATTGAGTTTTGTCATGGCTTGGACGGAGGGCAGCGCAGGTTGTCAGCCTGAGAGCGAAGTGTTTCCGAGGCTTCACTCTAGCACATAGTCATGAGTTTCTCATGGGATATCCTTTTGGTCTTTAATGCAGTGTTTTCCCCTTTCCTTCTGCATATTCATGCCGTTGACCAATTAATGGTTATTCCGTCTTAAGGAACAGTTTCCTCTTCCAAGGGCAGGGTGGTGCCCTATCCCCTACCAGCTCTTCCGCCCGCGGTCGTTGGCTGATTAGGGGGACTATTTATACCGACAGTCGTTAGGTTTGGATATGGGATAGGAAGAGATGAAATATGGGATTTTATGGGATAGGAAGAGATGAAATAAGGGATTTTATGGGATAAGAGGTTGGGGGTCTGTTTCCTCCTGGAAGATGAAGGATAGGAGTGAAACAGTAGCTAGCGTGGGGCAGGGTCGCCAAGCCCTGTAGTAGTCTGTCCTTTACTGGGGTTGTAAAAGATTACCACCGGTTACCCCCGAATATAGTTTACTAATTTTTGGTAGAAAAAATTAAAAACACCTGGATTTAAATATAGAAAGTTTTTATATTAAGTTTTTTCTAACCCTACTTGCCAACAACCTTTCCGCAACATTTCTGTAAACTCTAACTTCTATTCCAATTAAGTTTTCCAAAGTAAATATCATTAACTTCTACCCTTCGTTCACATGCGGTATACAATTTCGCTTACCTTCAAACTTACCTACATCCAGAATACAAAACTTTTCCGAGACGAATAGCGCTTATCAGTGGGGCGCAACTCGTTCAAACTGTTCCCCCAACTTTTCAGACTTTTGCTTAGGAAGCGCGCTTTTGGATTCCAGTTTAATTTCGCGCTCCTACAACTAACCACCAGGACGTTTCGCGTCGATCCAGACTTGGATTTCTCGCGGAAAATTATCGTAAAATTTGAGAAGTGGATTAATTAATATAAAAAGTCACGAAAAATATTTGAGTATTCATTGAGCTTTAAAAAAAGGTGAATTGGCGCTCTGTGTTTAGAAAACTTGATGCACGTTAATGCAGTACTGAAAGTGCAAATTCACTATTCTTGCATTGATTTAAACTAATATAACAATAATAATAATGGGAATTTTCCAAATGGAAGTTTAGTTACTGTATTTCACCTTAAAACTGTATTTCACCAGGCCTTAGTAAAAGTTTTTTTTTTTTCATTTGACGCGTACTAGAAGCAATTTCAATATTGGCCGGAGATGTAATTTTGCAAAATGTCTGCAACTGAGGTGAAAAATAATCAAATTGCTCCCAAAGGAAGTAAACTAGCCGTGCACCAACTGAATTCTAGATACACGATTCGAGTGATTTGTTGTGTGTTCTTTATTTTCCTTACTGAAATTTTTCTAGCTCATTATGTGTACAGGTTAGTAGAATTTACAATTTTATTAAAATTAAATATACAGATTCTATTCCAATATATACATTCAGTGTTTCATGATAAAACCGACAAACATTTGGGGCTAGTAGGAAACATCTGAACAAGTTTTTTTGCTCTATATACATGTACCCTAAGCGTTTTTGAGATGCAGGATGTTGCAAAAAACTTCGGAATGTTATTTTTTCATGCAATAAACTAACCTGTTGCCCCGTGGGCCCGCCTAGAGGAAATACTTCTAATCAATTGTGATCCATCGAAAGGATGCCTAGTTTACTTAGTTTATAAACTGTGAAAAATTCAATGGATTTTAAAATTCATTGAATAGTTTATAATAATAAGAAACTATTTTCTTTACAAAATTTATAAGCGGTATCTCGAAAACGCTTTGTTTTCGAATATGTTATTATAGAGGAAGAAAGCCTGTTTTGATGGCCCTCACCACCAGTAAAAGTTTGTCGTCATATTTACGGAACATTCTGTGTATATTCAAAAAACTATAACTAATTTTTGCCATTAAAATGCATTGTTTTAACTTAAATATTGCTTGAAATATTTTTGAATTTTTATATTTCAAGAATTGAACTGTGAATTGCGACTATTGAAATGTTCGTTCATTCTGATGTATTTACACATACAAGAACGTGTTATATTTGTTCGAAACGATAAACAACAATTTATCATTTTAGTCGAATATAAAGCGAATGTATGCGAACATATTTCTACTGATATTGCAGCTGCAGGTGAAGCGTTTTGTTTGATAAATTTGGTCAATACCATTAAAGTTTAGTCTTCATGATTGAATTATCTAATGCATTCAAAGGACAGCTCTATTCGTAACTCAGTGGCCAGATAAAAGGGTTGTCTCAACGCTTAACGCCAAGCGCACTATTTCGGTTTGCTTGTATCGATTTGAAAAAAAACACAAATTTAACAGTGTTTGATATAATTTTGCTTGAATACATCGTGAAAAAACACAAATTTGAAAATTGGAGACTGTGTAAGAACTCCATTAATATCATTCTTAAGTTAACAAATTTAAATCGATGTTATCCTTTCGATTTGCAATTTGTAAAAATATGAATCGTGTCATCCTAATAAAATAATCTTTGGAAAAATAAGTTCAAACAAAGCAAGCAACAGTTTTTTCTAAGCAAAAGCCACAGTCCATTTTGTACACACCAACACCAAAAAGCTGTTTATACGTGATTATTTCTGCGCGACTAAAGGAGCTTTCTATTATCCCAAGAAACACTTATTTCCAGATTAATAATTTCGGAAATCCGAGAAAACTATCTTACCAAATCGGATTTTCGCCAGAATTTCCAAACTGAAATTCGAACAGAGGCATTTCGGGAAGAAGTGCTTAGAGTCCTCACATACCTGCAAGCTAAAAGAGATCCAAGCCTTGATAAAAGTACCAGTAACAGGGAAAAGCGTAGCGTTCGGAAACCTATCGAATACAATTTTGTCGGCAAACGAAAAAGAGATGAACCGCTCATCGAGTTTTTCCACCCAAAAACACCCCTTATGGACGAAAATGAGGAGGACACTCGACGGAGAGTCAACGTTAAAGGTGGAGCATCATCAGATGGTCAGTGGGTGTTGATGACTGGCTCTAGCAGAATTCAAGTAAGTTTAAAAGAAACATAATCTAGGCAGCATGATTTATTGCTGCGCTTTTCACATTTATTTAAACAAGAATATTATTTATCATCAATATCAAACTCGAATTAGAAGGAAAAATAACTCCTATGGTAGCTTTAAAACATCACCACAAATCAGGACATCCATATGTAATGTCTGCATACAAAATACAAATGAGAATGCTTCTTGAATCTTTCAAGTCATATATTCGTACAAGCTCTGTGCATTTTTCAAAGGTTTAAACCCTTCTTTCAAGATTGTACGCTGAATTAAGCTGCTTTTCTCGAATAGATTGCCGTTGGTTGAAATCTAAAGAACCGCTCTGGCCGACGTTATCATACAACAACTGTTAAATATTTCATACAAATAATTGGGCTATAAGTTTGAGTTGAAAACTTCCTTCGCGCCTAGAACACTGTTTTAATTGGTTAAATGAGTTTCCCAACTTCGGCCAGCTGTGCTTCTGCAACTTTGGTCTATTTATGTTTAACCGAATATTTTAAAGAGTTTAATATTACGAGAGAAATTTTCACTGCAATAGGAAAATGTAAAGTATTTTATGCTGCCTAGCGTCTATGAGAAACGAGCAGCGAGTTACACTTTAACTTATCTCTTGCTTATTTTAAAATTACGAGATTAAAATACTGTTTTACTCATGGAATGTATTTAGACATTAAACATTTTAAAGCTTTATGTTGCCTTATACAATGGGAAATGCTTGAAATAAGGATATGCATTTTTCCATCATCTTCTTGTTTTTGTTTTTTATATCATATATGAATAGTGGAAGAGTTCGCTTCCAAAGTGAAACTCAATACATTTCTTTCCTGATTGTAATTTATAAAACTTCTAGCATTTTACAAAAGTTTATATTTAAGAACTTGAAAGCTTTATTATATTATTCCTTTCGAAATAATTAATAATTTACACATTTATTGTACATTATTAAACACACCAAATCACATTATATTAATTCCAGAGTTATAAAATAACTTCCTTTAAAAATGAGCTGCAAATAATTGAATTATGTTCGACCCTTGAAAGTGAAGTCAAAAATGAAATTCTCGTTAATTTTGCTGTCAGGACATCGTCATTAAAACCCGTAAAATATGCTCAAATCAACGAAATTCTGACTGCGACTTGATTAAGGTTTAAAAAATAATTAAAGCACGGGTTCTTTATTTGGACGGATTTTATACAAGCGTTATTTTCTAGGGGAATGCTTTTTAAATAAATGACTTTTTCTAGCAGATCGTTTGCTGATAATAAATGTTTTAATTTGAGAAGAATACAACTAATATCTAAAAACGCTTTAATTTTTCTTATTGCAGCAAACTGCTTTGATTATTAATATTTGCACTCAAGATTCGCAATTAGATCGTTCAAAATCCAATTATCGCTCCTTGAATTCTATTCAAGTTACAACACCGGCTAATTGACCTCTTCTTTAAGTACCACTACAACCAGCACATGGAAGCACAATTTGCCTCCATCGACTTCTATCTAGCATTGTTTCCTGTTCATTTTCAACGCCCATCTTCCGCATATCCGATAGAACATTGTCCCTCCACCTCATTTTAGGTCCTCCCGGTGGTCTTCTGCTCGTCGGTAATTCCTGCCAAGCAATTTTTAGCATTCTGTCATCCGGTGCTCTGTATCTGTGTCCTGCCCATCTCAGTCTTTCTGACTTTGCTTCTCTCACAATTTCTCCCTGGTACAATTCGCTTGTAGTTTTAGGATTTTTTCCCTGTGCTGCTGTTTTTTCTTTATCTTTATTGTTTTTCGAAGTCGGTCTCTCAGTGCTCTGCATCTGGAAGTCACCTGTTCTGTGGTGTTTTGGAGCATTTCTAGTCTCGCTGCGGCTTTGAGGCATTGTAGGCTCTGACATTCGTCATCAAACCAGGATTTGCGATTTTGTTTAGGATTAGGCCCAAGTATTTCCTCATTAGTTACTACGATGCTTGCCTTAAGTAGTCTCCACAGCGTTTCCACATTCTCTGTTTCAGCTTCTATTGTAGAGTAACCTGCGATCTTCTCGTCGATCCTCTCCTCATATGTCTTTTCCACATCTGGGCGTTTTAGTTTATCGATGTTCACCTGGTGTTCCTTATTAGTTCTTTTGTTCTTTTGCATTGACGATAATATTGGAAATCTGACTTTAGCACTGACTAGTATATGATCCGAGTCAGCTTCTGCTCCTCTCTTGCTTCTGACGTCTTTGCACTGCTGCTGTGTCTAGAGTACACTAGAATGTGGCCTATTTGATTTCTAGTACGCCCATGATTGAAATCCACGTTTGTTTATGAATTTTTTTGTGTGGGAACATTGTATATACACGTAGGCTATTTGCCCTAGCCATGTCTATTGCCCTGCTTCCGTTAACATTTGAGAGGTCATGTGGGCTGTGTTGCCCTATGAGAGGTTGCGCTGTGGGCTCTTTCCCTATTTTGGAGTTGTAGTCACCTAAAACCAAGAGCATATCTTGCCTTGGTGTTTGGCTGATCATCTGCTCCAGGAAGTCATAAAAGACATCTTCTGTGTCTTCTTCTGCTTCTTCCGTTGGTGCATGCACGGATATCAGCGTTACGTTGTGCCACCTGCTGCGAAATCTTAATAGGCATATCCTTTTTTACTACTTTTTCCGTATTTATGTATTTTCACATTTCCTGCGCCCAGCCATCTGATTTCTTGGACTGCTGTTATTTCCATCTTGTATTTTTCGAGGGATTGGATCGCCAGAGTTGCTGCGCCTGGCCTGCACCAACTTAACATCTTCCATGATCCGATATTCGCGTCCTTTGAACGTTGCTTAATTCGTCGTCGTATATCCGTCCGTCCAGTTCCGGCATATATTGCGGTTTCATAACATATGGGTTTTTACGGGGTTAGGTTGTTAGCCTTACACCCAACCCTCCTCCTTTATCCGGGCTTGGGACCGGCAGTGGCACCTGATGAGCTACTCAATCCACCCATCCGGTTACCCCAGGCGGAGTTAGTAAAAAAAAGTAAAAAAATACAGCGCTTCAAAGAAACACCAAAAAATTCAATATCTATATTCATTCTTAAGTAGTTTATATTGAATATTAAACAATTGATGATATTGTAACTACAAAATTTATTTATTTTTTTCATTTCTATGAACAAAAAAAATGTGCTGTTCTTTCTATACCTATTTCAGATATAAAAGCAACAAAAGCAAAAACGAATTTATAATTACTTATGAAAATATGTGCGATAAATATATATTTATGCGTGAACTTATTAAAGCAGAGCAGAAGTTTATAAATGGTCGACCAATCTTTGAAGAATTATAATTTATAAAATAAATACATAAAGTAATAATAATAAATACATAAGCGTTATGTTTATAAAACAGGAAGATCTAAACTTTCTTTGGCCACTCAATGTAGCGCTGCTGCGGAAGAACATTGACTTATTTTAATACCGGAAACATTCATTTATTAAATTTGCTCAAGTTCAATCTGAATTTTACATTTAGAAATGTGCTGTTTATTCAAACGAGTTACTTTTCAATCAATAATATTGTTATCATTCACACGTATTCCTCTTCACCAGTCTAAAAAAATCCGAAGTTTCTTTTGTTAAATTGGACTGGATGGATAACTGAAAACAGCATTGCATAAACATTAAAACACAAAGAACATTTGTTGAGCTCTAAAGTATAGAAATGAGAAGAATTTCCATGAAAACTAAAAGCTTTGTTGTTCTTGTTGTATTGTAAGGCTGAAGCCAGAGAAATTCGGTTTTAATTTGGTTATTCTGGACGTTTTCTTTATAGTTGTTAGAAATCATTATCAGAACAGTCCACTTGAAATGATTTCTGACAAACATTTGGTGTTTTTCATTCACATTTAAGGATGCAATCATTATGTTATATGAATGGTAAATATTAATTTTTCTGTTTTATTTCATGCCTGGTAAGACGACGGTCAGCTAAATCATCATTGTCAAGTGTTTCATTAATTTACTACATATGTTTATTATCATCCTGGTTATTTCAGCTTCTGGTTTCCAAATAGCCCACTTCTGTTTGTGTTTAAGGCATAATTTTTATCCGTAAATTACTTTTATTAACTTACTGATTTATGTAATATGTCCAGTGTTTTATTGTACTTTAAGCTTTCAGAATGCATAAATAAAAAATCGTGTACCGTGCTACTAATAAATGTTATGTAAATGTAACGATACTTTTTATTTCCACGTAACTTTTTGGCGTGAAAGCGATGTTTAATTCATTTTTAGAAGGCATGAATAATTCCTGTTTCATAAATAGGACCATTATTCTAGCACACTGGATGGTTTCGATCAAATTTAAAATGAATTTTACAAATAAATTCAAGCATCAAGTTTAGTGTAGAATTGTAAAACAGACACAAAAGCAAGTGATTTCAAGATATTTAAATCGTATTGATATAGCAGATTGATAATGAATAGAATGATTTATAAATGTGTTAAAGTTTGTTTTTCATCAAGCTGCAAAAAAAGCCAAAGACTGTTTGCGTAAGAACAGTAAGAGTTGACAAAATTTACTGGATATACCGCTTCATATACAGGAAGATCTATCGGAAGATCCGAGAAATTCTTTGTCTAAACTTACTTTTCAGATGACAACAGTGATTAATTTAAAGTCCATTAGAAGGCTGCTAGAACTTAATAAACCCGCATTTTAAGGCAACGTTATTATAAAACCTATCAGAAGAATATGATGAATCACATAGTTTTAAAAGTGATTCTGCAAACCAGCCAGAGTTCATTATCTGAGGAAGCGATTTTTGCATCAATTTTTTGACAAATAAGTATTAGTCCGGCTATTAGATGTAGAAGCTAATTGGAACATTTTAACTTTTTCGATTTTGTAGCGTTGCTTTTTATGGATAGTCGAATACTGCTAAATTCGCTGTAAACAGGTCAAAGTACCAACACATTTTGGGGAACTTACTGAGTTTGCCTATTGGCACACCAGATATGTCTTTTTTGATTATCGTTTGTGGCCCAAAAACCATGTTAATAGATACATTTGGCGGACAAATGCAAATGACAAAAATTGTTTTGCATAAGAATTCTATTTAAACCACTCTCCAACTTAGAACAAAACATATTGACCAAAGCAAGCATCTATAAATATGCAATAATTATAGGCGACTTTTAATCTGAAGAAAATCAAAACGAAACAGCTTAAAAAATTTCTACAAAATTCGGACTTTATAAAACAGCACACCCCACCAACTTTTCTGATGCCCGCAAACCCAGACTCAACACCAGACGTTCTACTGCACACAAGAAACTTAACAAACACCATCAACAACATACACTTAACCAACGAACTTGGATCCGACCATCTGGCTATTACGTTTAACATAGACTTACAACATACGCAACCTGCCTCCTGTACACCTCCTATAGAGAAAAAGTTTAACCTAAGAAAGACTGACAGAGACAAAGTGAAACAAAATATACATGATTACATTCAATCGCAAGCACAGCCCATTTCAATAGAAACCATACAACAACTTTCACTAGCCATAGGAAAATTTAGCACGGAAATAAAAAATGCTTTCTACCGACATAAACTACCCAAATTCATACTGAGACTCATAAAACAAAAGAGAGAACTGTACAGACTATATACAAACACTCAAAATAACGACCTAAAAAAGACAATGAACCAACTTAACAGAAACATTAAAACTCTGATTGGACAATACCGACAAGACAAATGGCTAGAAACATGTAAAGAAATACAAAAAGACAAAGGCAAAACATACTGGCGAAAAATTAATAAACTAGCGCAATACAAAAAAAACTAACTACTGACACAATTGACGAAAACGGAATAGAACGGTACACAGACAAAGAGAAAGCTGACGAGTTCGCAAGACACTATCAAAGGGCCTTCAACATATCGACAAAACCTAACTTCGACAATTATAACTGGAACTTGATCAACGACTGGTACTTGAACTATTTCAACAGCTCACCAAACTATACATACAAACTGATCACAGACACAGAGTACGATGAAGCCCTAGCGCATATCAAAAACACAGAACCGGGAAAAGATAAAATAAAGGCAAAACTCCTGAAAAGCCTAACTCAAGAAACACACAAACTGATCCTAACTGAATTGAACAACTGCATCAGAAATAACAAAATTCCAAAAACATGAAAAAATGGCTTAATAATCCCTATACCCAAAAATGGACTTGACAATACACAACCGAGCAATTACAGACCAATTACATTGCTCCCAGTACTTAGCAGGGTTTTTGAGTACATAATAAGGCAGCGACTGGGAAAACTGGTCGGAAAGTACATACCATCGTACCAGTTCGGGTTCAAAGATCAGCACTCGACTATTCACCCACTCTTCACTCTGACTAACAATATACAAACAACCCATCTAACTGACAGAAAGACAGCTTGCCTGTTTATGGACATTAACAAAGCTTTTGATAGTGTCTGGCATAGAGGCTTACTATACAAACTATACAAACTGCACACACCAACATATCTACAACACACCATAAAGAACTTACTGGAAAACAGACAACTACAAGTACGAATTGACAAAACACTGTCATTTTCTTTTTCCCCTGAACAAGGGCTCCCTCAAGGATCCCCGCTCTCACCGTTTCTCTACAATATATACTGCTATGACATATACAATTACAACTTACCAGACAAAAATCAAATCGCAGGTCGGCATACATATTACAATACGCAGACGACACGGCACTTATTGTACATGACAAAACTACTGAGAGAGCAGCTCAAAGACTCCAAACACAATGACATGGTTTTATAAATGGAGACTAACACCAAACCCTTCAAAAAACCAACTTCTGCTCACAAACCACGGACTCAACGCTGACTCCCCTACAATAACAGCTGACGGCCAAACGACACAATAAAAAAACGACGTAAAATACCTTGGAATCACAATTGACCACAAACTTAAATTCACTGAACACATACGAAACATCAGGGCAGAAACAATAAAGAGAACAAAACACTTCCGATCACTAACCTACAAAGACAAAGGAATTAGCACAAACACCGACACCAAAATATATAAAGCTATTTGTAGACCCTTGCTAGACTATGGACATATACTCATGACTGACGGAACAGAAAGGACGAAACGTTATATATAAACAACAGAACAAATTGCACTAAGACTAATAACACGAATAAGACACCCCCAAAACCCACTGCAAAACCCCTCCACCCAACTACTATACGAACGCACAAACATGACAAAGATTTCGGAAAGACTCATAAATCTACAGACAAAATGGACAAACAACTCCTACAACTGGACCATACTGAATCCCCTTTGTCTTACAAGACCAACCAGACAATCCCGCTTCCGTTTCCCTACATCAGCGCTACTCGAACACTTACAAACGTAACTGACTACTGGACAATAAAATAATTTTTTCTTGTCATTAGAATTGGAAAGTTTATTTAATCAGATTATTAACTTAGAATAAGAGAATTTTTATCTTTGTTTTTTGTTTAGATTAAGACTACATGTATTAAACAAGGGCAGAAAGACCGATAGGTCGATAGCCTTTTTTAGAAATAAAGATGTTTACTACTACTACTACTCTATTTAAAAATTCCTTGGAGCACTGCATCTAACCTTCTTTTAGTTGAAGATATTTTAAAAATAAATGAATTTAAAAAATATAAAAGTATACAGTGCAGTGCCTAGTAGATAACTTTTGGAAATGAAATAAGAATTATAGTTCAATTCTAATTCCTGTTTAATAGAGATTTCGAAAAACTCTTTAACTGTGGTAATTGAGAAAACTGTATATTTTATGGTTATATATTTTAAAACTTCATCGACTTAATGCGACCTAAATGAGCTGGTAGGAAGCGTCACATTTATGCAGATAACGAACAAACGCATTTAGAAAGCTACTGTTTCGCTCGTAAGAGGAACAAAGAGATTTAAAAATAATTCTCAAGTGTTTTTGCTTTTATACTCGCTAATAAAACTAAGTTTTATGGAATATCATGTATGTTCCATAAAACACTATAAATATTTCAGAAGCATATTTCTGAGGGTATTTTTTTTTCTCTGATGTATAACTTATTTTCCGCAATATCAGATTTTGGCATATAGTGTCGTATTATAGCGTGCAAAGACGTGTCGGTTTACTAGTCGGATAATACATAATTAATAAAAATGTTACGAAAAGGTCAGAGGGTCTCTTAACTGAACTGGAATGGGTACTTTATTGCAAATGTAGACAGTTATTGACCGCACTAGTTTGGTGATTTATCACGCATAAGTGGAAAACTCTTGCATTTTTCAAGAATGGTAAGGATTGTAGCACGGTATTTCTTCTTCACTATAATAGACATAAAACTGATTAGATGAAATAATAAACATCCATGTGCTTATAAAAGCATATACTTTGATAAGCATGGCAAATAAAACACATGTTTCATACATTCTAGCATACTCAAAGTTGGCGAATAGCAGATATAAAAGATATTAACACCTTTCCAGGAGTTTTGGAATTCTACACTTCATCTACATTGTAACAAATCAAAACGACTCAAATCATAGTACATATCAAAACCGTTGCTAAGAGTTTTTAAGAGATAAAAATGATAGACAGATTAAATATTAATTAAGAAAAATTTAATAAATGGAAATATTTGCAGCAAAAGTCTTTTTACTTACGAAACTGTCGGGATTTAAAAGAGTTACTTTTCTTAGAAAACAGCCAGGCGTTTTCTTTTAAAGATTTCTGAAATAGAACAATTAAATACACTAAACCTGCTGGTTTGGTATTTAAAGTCCAGCAGTCGCGATTATTAAAAAAATATAAATAAATCACTCATAATAAACTAAATATAATATAGTTCTTCCCAACTTGCTGAGTTCATCTAACAGCCTACAAAATAGTTATTTCAGCAGTGCGCAAAAAAGTTATCGAAATACTTTAATTAATCACCTCAAGTTTATTGTAATGTTATCACTAAAGTGTCAATAAACCCATGGTTTCTTCGAGGCTATTCTTGAGTCACAACATTTTTAAATTTTGATGAAAACTTCATTTCTTTCAATTGCTTTTTCACATCAGGAGATGATCGCAGAATTTCACGTTTTACTGTACACTACATCCCATAACATACTGTATATTAATCCAATTCTACATGATGTAAGTGAGATCTAATTTGAAACCAACACACAATCTGATACGAATCTTATCACTCTTCAGATTATCAAACGGTCAACATCAGCAAACCATTCAGAAACGGATGAAACATTGGAGTTATCTCTAAAAGCAGTGCTGAACTTCCACATGCCACAAAAGAAACGACACTTAAAGGAAACATTAAGCAAAGCAGACTGTGAGGTATACTTGTAACTTTTTTCATAATCTTTTGGAAATTACTTCAAAGTCAGTAAACCATTTACGGTTGAAAAACTGCTCGCTGAACTTGTAACAGCTTGTCGAAACATTACGACGCTTATTTTTTGGGGGGCTAATATATTTCTTCGTTCCTTTTGCGGCATTTGTTGCCCAAACTATGCCTCTGGCTTTCGTATAAAATGAGCTGTAATTTCGTTTGCTTAAAACCAAACTTGTTTATTCAAATTAAAAAAACGATATTAATAATTCACTATTTGGCTTTATCGTTTTGACTGCCTCGTACGCTGGCTGGAATTTAAACTTTATATTTTCAAAGCCTCAATTGATAATAGCCCATTCATTCGGATTTTGTTTTATAATCTTTGCGAATAGCTCGCTGGATTGGCCGATATTAAAGGAAAATTGATCGCGATCTTTCCATAACTTTTATTAAAAGTGGGATGATATATAGACTTGATAGCAATACGAAGTGTACCAATAAAGATTTTCTAGTTATTTTTATGTTCTAGTACTTTCAGCTAAAAATGCCATTAATCCTTGCCTTAATACTGCTGGAAATGCACAACAAGAAAAATATATATACTTGTATATACTTTGTTTTTTCTAAATGACCCTAAACTACCGATGCTTTCAGAAAACAATAAATCAAAAAAAAATTTTCGCTCGCTTCTGAATTGCTACTTTTTTATTACTAAAGTTTATAGCGTTTCCAATAATTTCGTATCGCGAACAACTCATAAACTTGGATTATTCGATTTAATAGATAATCGTTCATGTGGAAGGGTCGGTTGTTTCTGCAAAATTGTTTCATAACTTTTCGCAAAGGTATGGTAGTGGGATATTAATCCATAACGTGAAACTGTCCATGCGTTAGCAGGGAACATTAGAAATAATGTATTGTTCAATTTTAAGAATATTACGTTGTTCTGTGCTTTTATATTTATTTAAAAAAATCCGCTTTTATGAAGCTTTAGTAGTAGTAAACATCTTTATTTCTAAAAAAGGCTATCGACATATCGGTCTTTCTGCCCTTGTTTCATACATGCAGTCTTAATCTAGATAAAAAACAAATATGAAAATTCTCCTATTCTAGGTTAACAATAGTAGTAGTAAACATCTTTATTTCTAAAAAAGGCTATCGACGTATCGGTATTTCTGCCTTGTTTAATACATGCAGTCCCAATCTAAATAAAAAACAAATATGAAAATTCTCCCATTCTAGGTTAACAATACTATTAAATAAATAAGATTTCAGTGGCAAGAAGAAATTATTTTATTGTCCACTAGTCCGTTGCGTTTGTAAGTGTTCGACTAGCGTTAATGTAGGGAAACGGAAGCGGGATTGTCTGGTTGGTCTTGTAAGACAAAGGGGATTCAGTATGGTCCAGTTGTAGGGGTTGTTTGTCCATTTTGTCTGTAGCTGTATGAGTCTTTCCGAGATCTTTGTCATGTTTGTGCGTTCGTATAGTAGTTGGGTGGGGGGGTTGTGTAGTGGGTTTTGGGGGTGTCTTATTCGTGTTATTAGTCTTAGTGCAATTTGTTCTGTTGTTTGTGTATAACGTTTTGTCCTTTCTGTTCCGTTGGTCATGAGTACATGTCCAAAGTCTAGCAAGGGTCTACAAATAGCTTTATATATTTTGGTGGCGGTGTTTGTGCTAATTCCTCTGTCTTTGTAGGTTATATGAAGCTTTATTTGAAAGAACTACTAGTTTTTTCAGAAGCTCTGCGACTATTTTTTTGGACGTTTAATACCGGTATGCACTTCTTGTAGAATGCACGTAATTTGCAAAAGTCGGTAGATATTTAATGTCTATTTTTATTTAGGCTAAACCCAGCTGATGAGACCCAGAATGGTCAAAACCTCTTCTGGGGTGCCTGAGATTAGCACGTCTCGAAATTTGCATCTATTTCAATACAATAAAGTTCTAATATTTCCTTCAAATATTCAAGTTTATTCAAAGAAGTCAATTAGACTTTATCCCTGCAATCATTCATATTCACAGAATTTTGTACATAGAGAGATCATAAAGGAACTTCATGCAGTAGCATCCTGTAAAATTTTATACAAACAGTCTTTATTCTATGTAATTCCAAATTAAATTTTGTATTAAATGCCTTCTCATCTTAAAAATAAAATCTTAAAATCTTTAAAATTAGTCGCATTTGCAAAAAATAACATAAGAATGATGCTGTTCCTCGTATTTTATTTTCATCATTTCAGATATTAAATTTGTTTGAAAGTTCCATCCATTTCAACCGGCATAAAAGTTTGTTTTCTGACGAATCAGGCATACATACACATACAAAATGTCCTTCAGGCGTGTTTTATATTTCTATGAAAACTTCTACATTTTTTCTTACATTCATTGCTTTGTTTGCAGCAATCCGAGTTTTATTGCTATAGGTTTTCATTATGCGTAAAAGAGTTTACATAGTTTTCCTGTAGCCAGGCAAAATATGAATTATTTTGTTCTTACATGTAAACCTCCATTTTTCATGATAAAAAAATTGATAAATTTAAAAATGAAGAAGAAACAACAATGATGAAGAGATTAACGGAAAACTGAAATGATTTTGTTTAATAAGCAATTATTAACCTGTCGAAAACATCTTTTGTCACATACTTTGGCTTGATAACTTCAGATTTTTTGATTGTTAAAGATAAAACTAAATAAGTAGTAGTAGTAGTAAACATCTTTATTTCTAAAAAAGGCTATCGACCTATCGGTCTTTCTGCCCTTGTTTAATACATGCAGTCTTAATCTAGATAAAAAACCAATATGAAAATTCTCCCATTCTAGGTTAACAATGTTATTAAATAAATAAGATTTCAGTGGCAAGAAGAAATTATTTTATTGTCCACTAGTCCGTTGCGTTTGTAAGTGTTCGAGTAGCGTTAATGTAGGAAAACGGAAGCGGGATTGTCTGGTTGATCTTATAAGACAAAGGGGATTCAGTATGGTCCAGTTGTAGGGGTTGTTTGTCCATTTTGTCTGTAGCTGTATGAGTCTTTCCGAGATCTTTGTCATGTTTGTGCGTTCGTATAGTAGTTGGGTGGGGGGGTTGTGTAGTGGGTTTTGGGGGTGTCTTATTCGTGTTATTAGTCTTAGTACAATTTGCTCTGTTGTTTGTGTATAACGTTTTGTCCTTTCTGTTCCGTTGGTCATGAGTACATGTCCAAAGTCTAGCAAGGGTCTACAAATAGCTTTATATATTTTGGTGGCGGTGTTTGTGCTAATTCCTCTGTCTTTGTAGGTTAGTGATCGGAAGTGTTTTGTTCTCTTTATTGTTTCTGCCCTGATGTTTCGTATGTGTTTAGTGAATTTAAGTTTGTGGTCGATTGTGATTCCAAGGTATTTTACGTCGTTTTTTAGTTGTGTCGTTTGGCCGTCTGCTGTTATTGTAGGGGAATCAGCGTTGAGTCTGTGGTTTGTGAGCAGAAGTTGGTTTTTTGACGCGTTTGGTGTTAGTCTCCATTTATAAAACCATGTCATTGTGTTGTTTGTTAGTGTTTGGAGTCTTTGCGCTGCTCTCTCAGTAGTTTTGTCATGTACAATAAGTGCCGTGTCGTCTGCGTATTGTAATATGTATGCCGATCTGTCGATTTGATTTTTGTCTGGTAAGTTGTAATTGTATATGTCATGGCAGTATATATTGTAGAGAAACGGTGAGAGCGGGGATCCTTGAGGGAGCCCTTGTTCAGGGGAAAAAGAAAATGACAGTGTTTTGTCAATTCGTACTTGTAGTTGTCTGTTTTCTAGTAAGTTCTTTATGGTGTGTAGTAGATATGTTGGTGTGTGTAGTTTGTATAGTTTGTATAGTAAGCCTCTATGCCAGACACTGTCAAAAGCCTTGTTAATGTCCATAAACAGGCAAGCTGTCTTTCTGTCAGTTAGGTGGGTAGTTTGTATATTGTTGGCCAAAATAAAGAGCGGATGAACAGTCGAGTGATGTTGTTTGAAACCAAATTGGTAGGTAGGTATATATTTTCCAATCACTTTGTCAAGCCGCTGCTTCATTATGCATTCAAAAATCTTGCCTAGTACTGGAAGCAGTGTAATTGGTCTGTAGTTGCTCGGTTGTGTATTGCCCAGTCCATTTTTGGGTATAGGGATTATTAAGCCGTTTTTCCATGTTTCTGGGATTCTGCCATTTGTGATGCAGTTGTTCAATTCAGTTAGGATCAGTTTCAGGCGTGTTTTATATTTCTATGAAAACTTCTACATTTTTTCTTACATTCATTGCTTTGTTTGCAGCAAGCCGAGTTTTATTGCTATAGGTTTTCATTATGCGTAAAAGAGTTTACATAGTTTTCCGGTGGCCAGGCAAAATATGAATTATTTTGTTCTTATATGTAAACCTACATTTTTATATGATAAAGAAATTGATAAATTTAAAAATGAAGAAGAAACAACAATGATGAAAAGATAAACGGAAAACTGAAATAATTTTGTCTGTTTTAATAAGCAATTATTAACCTGTCGAAAACATCTTTTGTCACATACTTTGGCTTGATAACTTCAGATCTTTTGATTGTTAAAGATAAAACTAAATAATTATATTAACATTTACCCTTTGGAAATTATACACATCAAACCCACATATTAATTTTTTTTATCTACTTATTTTCATTTTACATTTTATCACCTAATTTATAGAAGTTTTTGTTTAACTATTTACCAAAAAAATAATTACTTTTATTCCAAAACGACTGCAAATACATACGTTTGATATTGAAACGCTTAAATTATATTATACAATGTTTCATGCAGGTTTTAATAAAAAATATAAAAGTACTATTTTATACAGAACAACGTCAAACTAAAAACCACACTTGGTCAAATGAAGCATTTGACAAATTTGAATTTAGTTCTGGATTAACAAAATTTCCTATTTCTTCATGAATTTTTTAGTGTAATTTATAGTGCGATTTGTTCCCGAAATTCTTTTATATCCCAGATGGAAACAACTTGTCGTTAAATTGCTTCTTCAGCGAAATCGCGTTTGTTACACGAGACTATGCAATTTTCTGCATAGTTTCGGAACAAAATGGTCGCATTATGCAACAGATGCACAATCATCCGGGATTGGATAGAACATTATATCATTCTTTTGATGCATAAGTTAGTTATGTTCACAGAAACTTATCAATATCCGATTAGAAACAGAAAATGTGTTTAAAAAACCTCTTCATTACTGAAGTCCTTTGATAATTTAAAATTGATTTTTTGTATAATTGTTTTCGATAAACTTCATTTTGAGCGACCTAATGAGCCATGAATACCGTCGTAGTGATGATCAACCATGGTTAAGTGTTCCAGAATTAATGACGTCTTCCTAGATAAATAATGAACGCACATTTCCCACAGAAAGGCTTAGGTCTGAAAGATATTACTAATAATAATGAAGGTAGATATTTCCATTAAGTCGCCGATAAATTGCGAACACGGAAGAAAAGCAGAATAGACATTTTCCATTTTTAATCGATTGCTTGCATTAATTTAAATCGTTTTATTGTGCAGCTGCATCTACTGTAGAATATATAATTTATATTGGTATAGATACAATTGGTTTAGATTATGCAATGTTGTTTTGGTACTTAAGATTCAAACTTAACTTTACCTAATAACAATAAAACTTAAGCGGAGTGCTATTAAATAGCAGATTAATTAGCTTATTTGCACTAGCACTTATTTGTACTATAATAGCTATATTTATGAGCTTAATTAAATTTTTAAAGCTTTCTTTTTCTGATAACATTTTAGCTAACTTTTCGAAAAAAAATTATTACTGTTTTAGTTCGGATTATTATCTTCAGTCGTAGTCCACGTTCACTTAAACCTACTAAATTTTTTAATTTTTTAACACAGCACGGTTATTTTCATCTTATCATATTGATGTTTTTGTATGCACATTCAACATTGTTCTGCAAATTAAAAATCAGTTTTATTATGAGAAAAATTGATCTTATTGCAAAGTTTAAACTCTACTACTTTACTTGCTTTACTCATGCAATAGTTTATATAATAATTTATACATTAGTTTGTAGTCTAATGGGTTCTAGACATGCTTTTGGCAGAAAAGCCAAATCAGTAATAATGCAAAGTAAAATAGTATTAAATAATTTATATTTATAAACCCATAATGTATTACTGGAAATAATTTATTGTACCATTGTTTAGAATTATCAAGAATAACAAATATCTAGCTTAAATAGTTATCTAAAATGTATAACTGGCACCTTTCAAATGTTTATTAATTAATAATTGTTTCCTTAAACAATCGAGCGCAGTATTGGATTGTTTTCTGTTTTAATAACACTTCACATCTGAAATTTAATTGGTGTTAATTGCAAAGCATAGTTCACTAAATAAATAATTAATAATTGGCAATAAATCAATATGCAATACAACTAAAATGAATTAAATTTTATAATAACCATTTTATGAATTGAAAACGAACGGATGCAATGGTCTCCATAATTTCAGCATAAAATAGACACATATTTACGGGTGAGCTGGTGTATTTTAGTTAATATTCATTATCAATATTTATGAATGATTTCAGATGTAAGTCTGATAATCGATTAAATATGGGTAATAAATATCTGCGAGTTTTGTCGACTGTCGCCGTCTCTCGCTTCCCAATCTCCATCGTTTGCGGTCGTTCCAGTCTCCCTCGTTAAGGCCTCTTGCCGCCATTGCCCCTGTAACGTCCTGTTTCCAGCATCTTGGGAGTCCACCCCGTTTTCTCCTATGCTGAGAAGTCCATTGCCATATTCGTTTTGGCCACCTATTGTCTGGCATCCTTTGTAAGTGACCGTACCATATTAAGCGTTTTCTTTCTACAGTGTCCATAATTGTGCTTTCGACGTTCATGATCTGTCTGATTATGTCGATTCTAACATGATCAAGCCTGGGTATGCCGCAGCTCGGTCTCCAAAAATCCATTTCCACCGCCAACAGGCGCTCTCGTTGCCTTTGGTTGAGTTTCCATAGTTCTGCGGGTAATACTTTCAACAATAGAATGGTAGACGATATTTTTTGTTCTACGTGTAATGTTGTTATTCCAGAGAACACTATTTAGTTGTTTTATAGCTCTTTTGCCTTTTACTTTTACTAGTACTACAACATGAAATAAGTAGATTGGAAATAAAGAGAGCACTGAGAGAAATGAAAAATAACAAAGCACCTGAAAAGGACGGAATAGCGGCAGATATGTTAAAATATGGTGGAAAACCGGTGGTTGATACTCTCCATACTCTCCTAAATAAATACTAAAAGATAAAAAAAAGTTAAAAAAAACCGGAATGAGTCCATTACCATAATTATGAAACTTTAACGATATAATTCGTTTTTAAAAAGCTTTTATTATTACAACGACAATTTATTTAGCTACTTAATTCCACAACGTGGTTACAAAGAATGAGTTCTCATGCAAAACAGTCAAATGAGGAAAACACTTCTGCTGACTCGTGGAATGTTGGAGTATGGTGGTTTCCTAGTATTGTAGTTGCAGAGTCAGGTGGGTATGGCTATGTAACTTCTCCCTCCTCAGGATTCGAAAATAACGGACTGTTTTTTCGAAGCGGTAGTTGCTGAGTAATCATCTGGTACTTGAAGATCCGTAGATTTATGGAAAGCATTTCGGGGTCGATAGCCAAAAGATTCTGACTCGGTTCCATTGGCTCGTCAATAGGAGAATCAGAAGAAATGTGCAGACTCCCACAATACCAAAGAAGGTGTATTCTTGGTGTTTTGACTTCTGGTTTAAAGTCACTGGTAAAAGTTGATTGGCTATTTCCTTCAAATGATAAATTTCATCTAGATTAATTTTGGAAATGTTTGGTGCGTCCAAGAACTTCGTAGTAATTGTTTGAGGTAGTGTGATTTTCGGCAATATAAATGGTTTTCCTTTTTGTATGTTGATGTTATTGATGAATTTCTTTTCATTAATTTGAATTTCGCAATTTTTCGGGATCTTGACAAGGGTTGATGTTTCAAGTAGGTGATACTGATCGGTACCACATTTGGATATTAACTTTGCAGGTTCTGTTAACAGTACGAGGACCAATTCTTCCGTTACTTGTTCAACTATTGGCTCTACTAACTTAATGTTGAAGGTTGGGCAATTATGTATTGTCTTGCCTTTTAAAAGTTCATTGGTACAATCATCTTGTGGGTGAAACTCTTCGTTGCAGTAATATGTGTCTTCTATTTTTGAGCAAGGCTGACTGGTGTGCTGGTTTCTAACTTCTTCTTGTGCGAGGTAAGGGTATTGGGGAATGAATATAGTTCGATTTAGGATAATAGGGTATAGGTGAAAAAACATTAGATCTTCTGGCCTTAGTATAGGTACGTGTATCGCAAAAATTATTTTCGTGTGAGAGAAACTAACCTGAGTTCCAAAAAATTGATAATACGAGAGTATATTTTGAAATTTTGGGATTGCTGCAACTTTGTACATGTTTTCTAAATATTTTAGCATAATTGTTAATTCGTTAGTGGACAAAATACTGTTATGCAGCGCATTTAGTTTGGAAAACATTATTGCATCCTCTAAATTATCCAAAAACATAATTAAGTTTTGACAATCTAGGTTTAATTGCGTTATTGACCCATGAAACCCAAGATAATTCTGAACATTGGATATCGTTTGTTGCATTAGTTGCTGAAAGGACCTTATACTTAATCTAAGTTTGTCCTGATTTTCGTTAAGGGTAGTTATGGTCTTATTGTAATGAGTGATTAAACCTTTGGATAGCGACATCTGAAGTTTTAGTTCATCGTTAACGCTTGTTTGACTACTCTCTAAAGTAGCAATTGCTTCATTGTAATGTTGACCGTCTTCAGCGTCAAGTGTACCAAAAAGCCATTTATTAATTTGCCCTACTATATTCAAAAGGCCTCGTTTCTTTCGATTATTTGGTATTAAATTTTGAAGTTTACCTGATGCGATGTGAATTAAGTTGTCCGTTCTTATTAGTAAATTTTCTGATAACTGATGATATGATATACCGTTATTACCGTTATGTGACTTTAAGTAGCCTTTAAGTATTAGAAAATTGCTTTTTAAATTTTCCATTTGCGTAATTATCTCAATTAAATCTATATAGTGTAGAAATGTATGTTTACTATAAACTAGCTTAGCATTACCTAGCTTAATCGGAAGTATTGGATTATTTAAGGGGTTTAGTTGTATTTCCGTTTCAATTGACCATTTGGTTTGAAGAACCAGGAACAGGACAATCGGGATTTTCCATTTGAGACCCATTTTCTTGGTTTCTCTGCAAATAATAGTGAAACTTAGTTTTTGGTTTTCGGGCACAACTTTTGTGATAATCGTGATTTTGTGTTTGTAATTTAATATCGGTTTGCCCGATTAGTTGCATTTTATTAAATTTTGGTAAGTGTTTGCCGCGGTTTTTGGTTTTGATATAAGCGTGATTTTGTGACTCGAAATCTGGTGGTTCACATCTGTTTTCGTTCCGTTTAGTTATTATTGCACATTTTGCTTCTTCATTCTTTTGCTTACTTTTTTCGTATAACTTATTCGAATTTTCTTTATGCGATTGCACGTAACTTGAAATAATTGCGTTATCGTTGAGATCAAACGGATTTATTGATTTAATGTGACCAGTTATGATTTCAAAAGGGGTAAATTTGTTACAGTATGAATAGAATTATTATAACCCAAAACTGCGCGCTTGATTAATTGATCAGTTGATAGTTCTTTATTTTCCTCTTTCAAGCATCTGTAGCTTTCTATGACTGACGAATGAAAGCGTTCAACAGGTGAATTTGAATTACTATTCTTCGCTGTTGTGTAGTGTAAATCAATTTTATAGAGTTTGCAAAAATCTTCTAAAGCTTTATTCTTAAATTCCGTTCCTTGATCTGTAGTTATCTTCAATGGTAAACCATGATGTGTAATAAAGGTGTATAGATTTTCGATAACTTCAATTCCGGTAATACTTTTAAGTGGGTATGCCTGCCCGTATCTGGAAAATGAATCTAAAACTGTGACATAAGCATCGTAATTCATTCTAAAAGTGTCGACATGTATGTGTTCAAATGGTCTGGATGCTGTAGGAGTGAGATTGAACTTCACAATAGGTGGACTTCTGTCATATTTATTTTTCTGACAAATTTCACAATTATTCACGTAGTTTTCTATATCTTCAGACATTTTTGGCCAATAATATCTTTGATTTAAACTCAATTTTAGCTCGCTTATGCCGCGGGTGACAAGTCTTTGTGGTGTGATAGAGCTTCATTCTCTCCTGCTGCTCCTCTCTGGTTTGTACATCTTCAAGCATTTTTGTACAATGAAGCATTTTATAAGCAGAATTTTTAAAGATATTTTGAAGGGTTACTGTAAAAATTCGCGCAAGGCCATCGTGTCGAAAATATAATGCGTATGATTGTTTCGGATTGAGGTATTCTTTTATAAATTTGATAATGTGAGGGGCGGGATTAATTTTTGAAATAGTTAAGTACATACGGATGTTTTCGAATATGCGTTTCTGTTTAATATGAACATTTAGGATATCTCCATCTGTAATAATATTTGATTCTTGTACATATTTATTGGACGTTCAGATATTGGTATTCCGAAAATAGGATTTTCTGATGATGAGTGTATTGTTTCTGAATCGGACGGTTCGTTGTTAACTTGGTTCGGTGTTCTTAACTGGATATTCGATATAATATTAATTTTGCCTTTATTTGAATTTGAGGGTTCGGTGTTTTGCCCTAAAATCTCTGAAACTGTTAAGTTATCTAAGCTTGGCAATTCTTCGTGATTTAACATAAAGTCATTGGTTATTTCATCGGTGTCTCCTATATTGTTGTATAATGAATCTGTTTCTAGAGCATTGAGGTCAACAGGATTCCTGGAAAGTGCATCTGCTGCTTTATTGGATTTGCCTTTTTTATATCTGATTTCGTAGTCGAACTCCTCTAATTTTAGTCTCCAACGTACCAACCTGGAATTCGGTTCTTTCATTGACATGAGCCATTGTAAGGGTTTATGGTCTGTGAAGATTATAAATTTCCTTCCAAATAAATATGGGCGATAGTACTTGCAACTCCAGACAATTGCCAATAGCTCCTTCTCAATTGTTGAGTAATTTATCTCCGCTGGATTAAGGGTTCTAGATGCGTAACATATTGGATGGCTTCCCTGAGATAGTACTCCTGAAATCGCGAAACTAGAAGCGTCGGTGGTTAACTCGAAGGGTTTCGTAAAATTTGGATATGCCAAGACAGGTTCTGTTGTTAGAACATTTTTGCAAGTATTAACACACTCTATGAATTCTTTTGTGTGCACGATTTTTCCTTCTTTCTTAAGACATTGTGTTAAGGGTTTAGTTAGCTTTGCAAAATTCTGGATAAATTTTCGATAATATCCAACTAATCCCAAAAATGATTTTAGTTCGCGTTGCGTTTTTGGAAGTGGGTATTTTTGTATTGCCGTGATCTTATTTTTGTTTGGTTTTATTCCCTCTGGTGTGACAATGTGTCCTAAAAATTCGACCTCTCGTCGCAGAAACTCACATTTATCGAGTTGAATTTTTAAATTTGCTTCACGAAGTTTTTTAAATACCAATTTTAAATTTTGAATATGTTCTGTTAAATTTGTACTGAACACGATTACATCATCCATAAATACCATACAAACTTTGTTTTGTAGATCTTTGAGTACTTCATCCATTACACGTTGGAATGTCGCTGGAGCATTTCTCAGTCCAAATGGCATTCTTAAATACTCATAGTGGCCATGTTCCACGCTAAATGCTGTTTTTTCTATCGAGTCCTTGTGTATTTCAATCTGGTGAAACCCACTCGCCAAATCGAGGGTAGAAAAATATTGGGCACGGCCCATTTTATCTAATATATCGTTAATGTTGGGTATTGGGTATTTGTCGGGAACACATTTGTCATTAATTTTTCTGAAATCGCAAACTATCCTCCATTTCTGTTGCCCTGACGCGTCCATTTTCTTGGGGACAATCCATATTGGTGATGACCATGGACTGCTGGAAGATCGAATAATTCCTTTGTCTAACATTTCATTTATTTGTTTTTTAACCTCTGCTTTGTGAACATATGGGTATCGATATGGTTTAACGTGCACCGGAATCTCGTCGGTTGTTTTGATTTCATGCTTAATTCTTGATGTAAAACTGAGTTGGTCTCCTGGTTTATAGAATATATCGGAAAATTCCGTACACAATCGATTGATAGCTAATTTTTCTTCGGTATTCATGTGATTCGTTCGAACTTGATTATTAATATTAAACGTTTTGTTATTACGATTTCCAAGATTTTGCGAGACTGCCTCAAGAGTATAAATTTCATACTTTACAGGTTCAAAAGCCTCGACCTTTAGTGGTTCAGTTAAGGTTATTGAAACGGTCTTATCTGTGGGGTTTTGAATTTCAACGGTGGCGAATCCGTAGCGTGCACAGGTGACCATTGACGGAATGATCAGGTCGTTCATCTTCTGGGTATTTATAATAATATCCCCGTCGTTAACATTAACTGGTAATTTCTTCTTAATTTTACTGCATGGGTTTACCGAGAATGTAAAACTAGCTTCTGCAGGTGTTCTGTACTTAAAGGGAATTTCGATGTTTGCTCCAATCAATCGCTTGTTAATTAAATCAATGTTAAGATTCATATTTATAAGATCATTGAGTCCTAGAACGCCATCAAAATAATCATGAAATCAAATAAAATAAAGCTGATTTCGTAGTCGAGACCAACTTCTGCGAGCGCGGAAATATTAGCTTGAAACTGCGTGCTTTCGCTACCTATGGCTGTTTTAATAGTATTGGTTGACCGAAATATACAGTGTGGAAAATAAGTCTCGGCAATGGTGGGTCTTAAAATTGATCGAAAACTGCCAGTGTCAATTAAAAGCTTGATGTTAAGACTGCTAATTTCAATGTATGGAAGGGCATTGTAGGAAGAAATGTTAATTTCTATTAGCTGTGTTTCTTTCGTTGGGCTGGGGTCGCAAAAATTTCCATTTTCTTCGAGGACAGTATTTTGGGAAGTTCGAGGGTCTTGAAGCTCCTGGAAGTTGATTTGGTCTTCAAATTGATCAGAGTATGTTTCTGTTGACTGAGGGTAGTCAAGGTATTCTTGGTTATAAAAATGTTCAAAATTTTGACAATACGGGTTTGTAGAATGATCTTCGTATTCGTTCGAATATAGTTCTTCAACTATCATTGGCTGTGGTGTTTGATAAAATGGTCTTTGGAAGTTATTATATTGAGAATTTAATCCATGTTTTCCGGTGGGGGTAAGAGAATTTCTGGAAATTCCTGACATGGGTGTAGGCCTTGGAAATTGATTTGGAGAGTTCTGATTGGGTCTGAATACATTTCTGGGCGGACCAAAAACATCTCTATTTGTGGGCCATTGTCTAGGGGGTGTTGGTCTACTTTGAATATTTACCGGTTGAGATGGAAATGTCGGTTTAGTAGACGTGATTGAATTAGTGTGTTGATTAAGTTGAAAACCATTTGATTGGTTGTTGGCTTGATATTGATTATATTGCGGTTGGCTGTTACTAAACTGTGGGGTGGGGAAAAAGCCTTGCGCGTTTGGAAAATGTTGACGATAATAATTTTGGTTAAATCCAGGCTTAGTGAAACTTGGATTAAATTTTTGGGATTTTTCGCTATTACGTAAAGTTCCATAAAGTCGCTCAAAATTCTCAAACTCTAAAACATAGGCCATCGCATCCTCAAGGGATTCTGGTCTTTTCAGATGCATATTATTTTTCAATGTGCCTGAGCATCCTGCGATAAACGTATTTAATGAAGTTTTCTCAAAATGATTAATGTTGCAAACTTTATCGCTAGTAGACATTTGGGTATCGTTACTGACACGCTGGACTACATTACTCCTAAGCAATTGCAACCTAGTACCAAAACTTATTAAATCTTCATTTCTATGAGGGCGGGTCCTTGTAAGTTCCTGAATTAAACAATCTACATCTCTTCGGTCAGAGAAGCACTGAATCAAAGCGGTTTTGAGATTATCCCAACTAAGGAGTTCTGATCGATTGCCAACCATAGTTTCGGCTTTTCCGATCAGTTTCTCATTAATACAATCCAAAATATGCTTGTTTAAATCAGCATCGTTTAGTGGTAGATATGTACTTATTAGGTTCTCGCACCTACTTAAAAATTTATTCAGGTAATTACTGTCACCGTCAAAGGATTTAATATTATCTAACTTTGATTTGAATAAACTCCAATTCATATTATTTTGGTTTGCAGTAGTCATTTTAACGCTGGTACTTACTGGTTTGCTAAGACGAATATTTTCTAATTGTTTGACAATATCGTCTACTTCACTCATAAATAAGCATAAACTTTATATTTCACTTTAAAAAATTACTATTTTTATGCTTTCTATTTTCTTAATTGAGAGAGAGAAAAAAAAAATCAAACTAAACTATGTCTTCAATAGACTGACCTAACTTTAATTGTGTGTATGCGATACACGGCCCTATTACTATTCCTAATGAAATCTTTATACGGAAGATAGATTAGGATTGAAAGGAAAATGCACTTACGTTGATTCTTCCTTCCCGATTCTTTGGTGGAGTAGCCTCTGCCGTTGGTTCTGGAGATTGTGCTGAAGAGTTGAAGAACTCAAATAGCCGGAATCTTGGATACTGCTACTGCACAATCCTACCGACTGCGCCAATTATGAAACTTTAACGATATAATTCGTTTTTAAAAAGCTTTTATTATTACAACGACAATTTATTTAGCTACTTAATTCCACAACGTGGTTACAAAGAATGAGTTCTCATGCAAAACAGTCAAATGAGGAAAACACTTCTGCTGACTCGTGGAATGTTGGAGTATGGTGGTTTCCTAGTATTGTAGTTGCAGAGTCAGGTGGGTATGGCTATGTAACTCCATTATCCTACTTTGCCCTATTTTTTTGTTTATATCATCCATGCATCTACCGTTTGACGACAGAGTTACTCCCAAGTATTTAAAGTTTCGACATCCATTAACAATTTCAGTATCCATTTGTAGATTGCTAATAGTATCTTCTCCCACGTTCAGATATTCTGTTTTAGACATGTTTATTGTGAGTCCCAACTTTTCATACTTTTGTTTTAGTTTGGGGAGCATCGTCTTCGTCCCCGGCCAATATTACTTGATCATAAGCAAATAGTAAGGTGAACAAGATTTCATTATCTATGGGAATACCCATGCCTCCGCACTGTCTTTTACAGGATTTTAATGCCTCCTCCAAATAGATCTTAAATAGTGTAGGGGCGAGTGTGCATCCCTGATGTAGACCCTTAGTCACTCCAAAAGAAATTGAATTTATATTTCTTTCTCCCATGAAGGTTTCCTTCTATCGAAACGATGCAAATAATGCGATTTCCTGCAGGCGAAAATTATATATGAAAAAAATTTTCTGTAAGGGATATGATGGATCACAATAAGTGCAGGTAAAAGCTTTCGCTAGGTCAATCATCATGAAAATGCACTTCACATGAAAAAGCTCACATAAGAGTGGCATTAGTAATAATGGAAGTATATTTTTCACTTCAACTGCCGATCATTTTCAAAATGAAAATATGGCAGCTTTTTAGTTAAGGCTCTGATATATTCCATCTCATACAGATGCTGCACTTGAAACAAGCACTAAAAATAATGATTGAAACATTAAAAATATATTGTCTATCGAGATAAAAATAGTTAAAAGGCTGGCAGTGAAATTCACAAATTAAATGCTTGAAATAGTTTAACAGTTGCGGTACAGCAATAAACTTAATTAAAATTAAAACAGGAGCTTAGTCAACTTGGAGCATAATGGTATCAGGCTTGAAACTACACCATTAATTAAGTTCAGTATTTAATTTTCTTTTGATTGGCATTTATACTGTTCTATAAAGCTTTTCGTGCGTGCAAAGTGTGATTGTTTGCGTCTTTTTCATTCTGGGTGGAAATAACTAAGCCGTTAAATTGGTTCGACTGGAAAAACTTGGGTTTTTATGTTTCAATCCCATTGCTCTCGTTTGGAGTGAACTTGGCGTTATTTCGTTCAACGATTTCTTATTTAACTAATAGAATTATTGATTTAATTAGTGAGCACTTTTATAAATTGTCGGTTTTACTTATGAAATCTATAAAATGTCTGAAATTTCATATTAAATAACGTTGTTCTAAACCGATCAATGTTCAATTGCAATGTACAATGCCAAGTTCAAACAGATTAACAACTCAGTTTTGCTGCTTTTAATTATTAAACAAAATTCTGTATAAAATTTTCGATTGTCGACAAAATTACTTCGTTTGTCGGCTGGTTTTTGCATTAACTTTAAATACATTACGTTTCCGTTTTAGTTATTGTATAAATAATGTTATTTTCTATGTTTTATTATTCATAACTTGTTACTGTATGTTTTATTCAAACATATTTTTCTGATGATTTAATTATGTTTTTGTTATTATAAACAATAACGGCAGAGTCTGCCTCAGACTGAGCGGCTGCAAACAGTGTCTGTCCCAGAATGAGCGGCTGAATCGAAACTCACCAACCGCGATGAACTCGTTTTATAAAAAGAAACCTCAACGAAAGTGGACATGGCTCAGCCCTAATGAAACAACGAAAAATGAAGTCGATTGCATACAAAGTACTGAAAATATATCATTAAGGATGATATGAACAGATTCACCACAGACAGCGATCATAGGATAGTCAGAACAAAGATATGTATTGATGGCAATTTTGAAATGAAAAGAAAGCTTAATGGAAACGACGAGCAACTGGACATGACCAAACTTGCACACAATAAGACTATATATAAAGAGAGACTCAAAGAACAACTAACCCAAAACCTGAACAGCGATAATGGAAATATAGATGAAATAAAGGATACCCTAGCAAAAACCATGATTAGAGTAGGAAAGGAAATGGCACAAAAGGAGAAAAAAGAATGAAAGATGCATCACAACAGAGACAAAGAAACTCATGAAGGAAAGGCGGAACATGAGCAAAGAATGGAAAAGGGAAATAAATAGAATAATTGATTTGTAGAAATTGATAAAAGGAAACAAAAGGAAGAACCAAAAAACAGAAATAGAAAGAGTTATATAAAACAACAGGAATATGAAATGCTTGAGACCAACATTAGGTAGATATGAGATAAATAAAATAAAAGACATGAACGTCGTAGAAACCAGTATTAAAGAGGGTATCATAAATATCACACAACTATTTTATACAGAACTATACCAAACAAAAAGGGAACCACCGGAATAAATCATAAAACAACTCCAAAATAAAATAAAGAACGTAAAATCGGTACTACAACCTGAAATAATCAGATTGGAAATAAAGAGAGCACTGAAAGAAATGAAAAATAACAAAGTACCTTAAAAGGACGGAATAGCGGCAGATATGATAAAATATGGTGGAAAAACGGTGGTTGATACTCTCCATAGTCTCCTAAATAAAATACTAAAAGATAAAAGAATCCCAAACAACCGGAATGAATTCATTACAATCATCCTACATAAGAAAGGTGATAGAACAGACCTGAAAAACTGTCAACCCATAGCACTCCTTAATGTAGTTTATAAGCTCCTCACAAAAATAGTAACCACTACTGTAACAAGAGAATTCGACGGATACCAATCGAAAGAACAGGCCGGCTTGAGAAAAGGCTTGACGAGCGACCACCTATTAACAATGAAAATCCTATGACGGCCGGTCAAATCACATATAGAAATGTTTTTCGGGCTTTGAAGCCGTGTTCCATGAGAATTTCTTCCTGACGTTTCGTCTACAACTGCGGTGGACATTATCAAAGACGATGAGGCAGTGGGCGAAGTGACCTCCCGTGCTTTCCGACTAAGACTGGTTCAACTACTGGATTCTTTGTCGTATTTATGCGGTCCGGCCATGTGAGCTCATGCGTGAGGAGTGGGAGGCGCTTCAATGGTTTTGGCGTACACACTGTTTGCAGCAAAACGCGTTTCCAATCTGGATTAAGGACCGTGACTTCTTCTTTCGTGTTAAAATTGTTGTCATGTTTGAAGATCTCAATGGCCTCTCTGGTTAGTCTCGGATAATACCGTTGAGATTTGTGCAAAATGTCCACTTCATCGAAACGTATTTGGTGGCCGTCTAGAAGTGCGTGTTTCGCTACTACTAATTTTTCTGTTTGTCCTAATCTACAACTTCTTTTATGCTCAGTGATCCTATATATATTGCGTATCCCACTATATATTGCGTTTATCGACTTCGAAAAGGCTTTTGATAGTGTTGAACACTGGGCAGTGAAAAGCTCGCTTCTTAATAGCAGAATAGACTACAGATACACAGACCTAATAACCAACATATGTAGCGAAGCAGCAATAACAATTAAAATCCATGAGGGAACAAGACCAATACACATAAGAAGAGGAGTCAGACTGGGCGACACAATATCACCTAAACTTTTTAATCAGGCCCTAGAAGATGTTTTTAAAAAATTACACTGGGAACAAAAAGGTATAAAATATGTGGACAACACCTGAACAACCTAAGATACGCGGATGATATCGCCTTGATAACAGATAAGAAAGAAGAACTGACGGAAATGCTGGAACAAAGATCAATGGAAAGACAATTACATGTAAAGCTGATAGATAGAAACAGAAACGAGTGGATAAGAAATAAAACGAAAGTAATAGATGTTAGAAAAGATATAGCAAAATTAAAATGGAAATTCGCCGGTCCCAAAATCAGACAATAAGACGAACGATGGAACAAATATATTATAACTGGAGACCCTGGGAAAATGAAAGAAGTAGAGGAAGGCCCAAATGAGGTGGGCGGATGATCTGAAGAAGAAATCTGGAAAGAGATGGATGAACATGGAGACAAACAGGGAAGAGTGGAAAAGACTGGGGGAGGCCTATGTAAAAAGATGAACCGAAGAAGGCTAATTAGATTGATAGAAGCAACAGATTATGTTAAATTTCAAATTTCAAATTTTAATTATATGGAAATTTAAACATTAATTAGAGGATATAAGCCAATACATGTTTTACTAGTTACATACGAACGTTCTGGGGAAACCTTTAGACATAGAGTAACGTAATATAATGTTAAAATCACACGATCAGAAATAAATTGATTTTAAAAACTTAATGCGAGTTATATTTTAAATTCAGCGTAAGAATATGAAATTTAGGTATTTCATTGATTTAGTTGCTTTGTTATTGCTTCTTTTCATTTTCTTTTCACTAATTAATCTGTGCTGCGATTTAAGGCTATCATGAAATTTAGCTTTCCGCAATGCACCAAGTAAAATGATTTCGAAATGCAGAGCTGCTTGAAAAGTAAACATTAAATTATATACAATTAGGAAAGCGCAGCAGAAACAAATTAGGAATAGCAGATTCCCTTTAATTATTTTCAGCCAAGTCAAGCATGAAGTTATTAGATAAATTTTTCTCAGTTCTTTTAAGCGTGTTTAATAACGCTTTTGTAAATGAATAATTATAAAACATTTTGTCAACATGCTTCGAAATTATGAAGAAGTGTACAAATCAATCGTTGGTTTAGTTCAAAATTGCTCTAAATTTAAACTTTAATTAAACATGTTATTTAAAAAATGTCTGAATATCGATTATAATCTTGCTGCTTACATCTACATTGATTCACAGTGTTATCAATTTGATGTTGTACCTAATTATCACCTTTTCCTCATTGGCGTTAGAGCGGAGTTCTAAGTCACATAACAACTCAATTTAATTATGAGCGGTAAATCAGCCATCCGTTTTAATTACGTTTACTTACACAGTCTGAGTTCATTGCGTACGACAGAGGTTCTTGGCTCCTCTATGCCTCTGAAAGTAAGTTTAAACTTTAACGTTCAGCTAACTATAAATACGGATGATAAATAGCTGTAAATGAAATAATTTACTAAATTTAAAAATTATTTTTAGAAAATGTAATCGGTAATAATTGTGATATAAGCTGTGGAAAAATTCATCTTTATATGTAAATTTTTACCAGCTGATAAATATCGAAACTGATCTGAAAACTGCACAAACGCGAATATACGAATTGATGTTTACATATCTATGAATATTTGCTATCGGTTCTGATGATTCTCACAGGTCTTTAAATGCAAATTACCCCATCAAATAAAATATTAACGAATGATTCCGTATCAGTCAGCGCCACACTCTTCCTTTTATCGGAGCTATGTGAATGAAGGGGAAATACCGCAATATATCTCATCCCTTATTCAAAGATGTTAAAAATGCTGGGTAATTTGTTGGCCTGACAGAAAACATACGAGAAGATGAAAACCTCAAGACGAGATTATTTCCTAGAAAAAATGCTTTGCTCGGGAAATTACAGTCATACGTTTCTCTTAGTTATTTCATCAGCCACTCCGGGCAATATGTTTGAACAAATCTGAAGCAAATATAAAAATAATAAGAACGCATTTGTATTCTCATTAATTTTTACGCTCGTTTGCACTTATTCTTCTAACCTCGAATTATTTCTTAACGAAGGTATTAAAAAACACGCTATTAAGAAGCGATGAATATTTATATTACATGGATGGAGTGCTTTTATCTTGTAACTAGTTCCATTAAACCTGCACGGAAGAGCGTGGATAGTTTAAAAGGTTTTGCTTTTTGTGGAAAGTAGGAAACGTGTTTTACGCCTCGCAACTTTTAAATTTTATGTGTAAGAGGAAGAGAAAACTGGCATAGATACGTTGTGACCTGGAAACAACCGAACGTAATTTTGAACAAACAATCACTCAAAACTGCATAATTCGAAGTGGAGGAGTGGACGAAAATTCTACATTTATAGATTTGTGAAAGTTTTGTAAATTCACGTGATCTGAAAATATCCGGGCAAACACAATTCGTTACTATCGTCGAAAGACACGTCAATTTTATTTGTAAGGGGGATACTTCAAATAAATATTTTTAGCCTTCTTGTTTCAACCCTTAGAATCTTAAATTGTCTTTAATTGTCTACAATCCAAACTATACAAACTACACACACCAACATATCTACTACACACCATAAAGAACTTACTAGAAAACAGACAACTACAAGTACGAATTGACAAAACACTGTCATTTTCTTTTTCCCCTGAACAAGGGCTCCCTCAAGGATCCCCGCTCTCACCGTTTCTCTACAATATATACTGCCATGACATATACAATTACAACTTACCAGACAAAAATCAAATCGACAGATCGGCATACATATTACAATACGCAGACGACACGGCACTTATTGTACATGACAAAACCCCACTACACAACCCCCCCACCCAACTACTATACGAACGCACAAACATGACAAAGATCTCGGAAAGACTCATACAGCTACAGACAAAATGGACAAACAACCCTTACAACTGGACCATACTGAATCCCCTTGTCTTACAAGACCAACCAGACAATCCCGCTTTCGTTTCCCTACATTAACGCTACTCGAACACTTACAAACGCTACGGACTAGTGGACAATAAAATAATTCCTTCTTGCCACTGAAATCTTATTTATTTAATAGTATTGTTAACCTAGAATAAGAGAATTTTCATATTTGTTTTCATTCAGACTAAGACTGTATGTATTAAACAAGGGCAGAAAGACCGATAGGTCGATAGCCTTTTTTGGAAATAAAGATATTTACTACTACTACTGTCTACAATCTTAAGATTTCTCCCTTAGAATCTTAAATGGGAATGGGGGTTAAGTGGCACATCGTTTTAAAGCACCTTCAATTCTCTTTTCTTAAGATTCTAAGTGTGACATCTACTCCTCCTAGGGGGTTGAAGCAAGGATAAAAATATTAATTCAAAGTGTTCCCTTCACAAATGAAATTGACGTCTCTTTCCGATTTTTCATTTTTTTTTTCGATTTTTCATATTTTCTTTTAATCGATTTTTCGATTTTTCATATTTTTAACTGTAAGAGATATTATGGGTGGAAAGTTTCCAAATTGACACCCCGTATAGGATGGAAGAAGTAAATTGAATCCAATTCGAAAGCACATATTTAACGGCCACAAATTTAGGTTGTCGAAATATTTAGGAAGAATTTAAGTTTGATTGGAAAAAAAATCATACGTTATAACTGATATGTACCATAAAATCCAGCCATTATGAATTTCGCTTCAAAGCAGAATTGGAGATTTTTTTTTTAATTGAAAGAATTCAAGTGAAATTTTGGAATTCTTAATAGGACAAAAGTAGTTTGCTGCAGGATATTTCTGAACTTAATACGAACATTGCAAATCAGAACTTTCAAGATTGTGATAATTCTTTGTAGGCGGATTAAAGAGTTGGATTCGATGAGTTTAATAAATATGACGAATTATCTAATATCACCTGTCTCCAAAACTGTATGATTTAGCAAAAATGCATAAGCCAAACTTACTAGAGTATTCACTGTGAGCACTATAGGGTGACAAAAACACCGAAAAATATATTGAGAAATGCCGAAATAAAACTGAAAATAACTGCAGTTATATAAATTGAATGTACTAAATTATTCACAGTAAAAAATCGTTTTAAAGCAGTAAATACATGTGTAATGAGTAACGTGCACATGAGTAAAATACTGATCATCTCACCAATTTTTCCTACTATTTCGATCTTAAAATAAAACATTAATAAAATAAGAATAAAAACAATACATTTTATAAGATGTGAATTATAGTAGCTAAAAATCATTCAACATTCATCAAATTTGATGAATTTAATATGCCATTTCAGTGACTTTCTAAGGAATTTGCATAGCGTAATAAATCTGAAAAGCGATAACTAATAGATGCGAACCAAGCTCAAATATTTTAATAAAAGCCCACATAAATTTCCTTGAAAATATTACTGCTAGATGATCTCATTAATCTATGATGGAAAACTTCCAAATCTCATAGAGTGCAAGTAAAAATCGTGATCAAATTCGCGCACCTGCCTAAAGTTATACATTTTTCTGGCGAGGTGGAAAAAGCAAAAACTTTTGATTTATGACTTCGTGTTTGCTAATTCATCACCACCGAAGGGAAATAGAAATATCGGAAGAAACTTTCTGGATCTCTTTCGTGACTGTAATTTTAATAAAATAGTCTGTGTACCAAATTGAGTTTGAAGTTATTAACAATATCAGTTATGTTCAGTTGGCGTCATTTCTCTATTTCTTTCTGTCGTTTTTCATATCCCAAGTTGGCTTATTTAAGTCGGATGATATGAAGTTGGAGATATAATTTATAGAGGTTCAATAAAGATTTTATAGACAGTGTCCAAAATTGGTGCCCAATTCAACTGCATGTAAATGTTGTCTGCAATTTCTTATGGTGTTTTTTCAGTTCTTAGGATGACTCTGTTAGGATTTAGATAATCGTCTATAATGTCAGGCACACACGTCTCCCAGAGCGGAGACTTTATGTGGTGATATAAAGGTGATATAAAATGAACATAACAGCATCAACATGTTATAGGTATATAAAAGTAAAGAAATATTTATGCATTCAATCCGCCCGGACGACGGAACTTCAGCACTTAAAAGTTACGTAAATTTATCAACTTAGAATCATGTAAAACTGCTGAAATGTTTTTAAAGAACAAAAATACAGCAGTTAAACTGCGGTGTTCTTCCAATGCTACTACCTGTGGCAAATTATTTAATTAGTCAGCAGTCACAGAAGAAATAAATATTGCCTCTAACAAAATCTAGCATGGTTAAACTATCAATGAGCACAACTCTCAATTTTAATAAATAAAAGATGTAAATCATAGAAGTAAATGTTCTATAAGATGTGTTTATATCGTTAAGATTCTTTTTGGAATAAAAATTGATTATATTTTAAGTGAAAGATATTTACATTTAAATTTTTTACCCATAGTGTGCTGTCAGTTTTAGTTCCTACTACTTTAGTTCGGAAAGAAAAAGCAAAAAAAGCCATTTCTTGAAAAGTTCACATTACACACATGATAGTAAATTAAACATGTTATTAGGTCAAAACTTCCCAAATCATCTGTTTTCCAGATATCAACTGTAAAAGTGCCAATATACAATACCTTTCCTCCATGCTTATAGAGAAAAATGGAAATTTTGGGTTGTAGAAGCCTGTAATTGTCAGTGCTCTGCCACAAAATAGGGAGTCCGTTCAATATATTTTCTGTATGTTTTATAATTCCAAATAAAACATTTCAGAGTCGTTTTAAAAACTACTAATCACTATATTGCTTTGGAAAACGTCCATAATATATTCAAGGCATCACATGAAAGCATTTCGATGTCTCAACTTCCTTCGTCATTGATATATCGACTTACTTTACAAGTTCAATAAATGCAAAGACACGAGCCGACGATTAAAGTGCAAGGATAAGAACGTACTCTTATCTTCGATCTGAAAATTTTACATTCGCATCGAGGTTTTACTCCAAGCCCGGGTAAATGATTAAAAATGCTGGCGAATCTGGCCATATATTCTCGTAAAAGCTGGGAGTTGTTAATGTTTTCCAAATGCAACTCCACTCAAGTTTACTGGAAGGAGTTTGATGTGGAAATTTAGAGTGACTTTTATGTTTGGCTTTTTAATGCCTTTGTTTCCTTTGTTCAGTAATGAGGTATCACTTATCTTATGGTCTAAAAAATCATATTTGTATGGTTATAACAGTCATCACACCACACACATGGTGATTCAGATAAAAATAAAATAAGAAAAATCAACTCATATACTCCAGTGTCTTAAAATCGTTTTAAGATCAACAACGTTTGCAGGCTTTTTATGTTCAACAAGTAGAAACCTTTCAAGAATTCAATACGGCGATTTTCTTTTAAAGTTTCAATTTTGCCGATTCATAAATTAATTTAACGATTTTTTACATATATTTTACATACAGGCAAAGCTTAGTTTTGTGGAGAAGAAATTAAAAATAGTCCCGATACTAAACTTCGACTGTTAATGGAAATTCCTCCAAAAGAAAGAAAATTAACACCTACACATATTCTTAAAATATCTCCATTTCAACAGAAGGTTGTTCAAATACAGACATCAACTCGAAAATGTATTTCATAAATGCTGATCTAACGTCGATCATTATTTCCTTCTTAAGGTCGGCACCTTAGAAATGCGCCTGGAAAATCAAACATTTAACTCAAATATTTCGTTGCATAAAGCTGCAATCTCACTTGGCGACATTTGCAATTTTGCATTTGCACTCAAGGAAATAGAAACGTCAACTAATCCAACATTAACTAGCATCCTGCACGAAAAGTAAGGGACATTTTCATTTCATTTCAGTAAAACGGGCGCTCACAGCCAAATGAAAACAGAGGGTATATGCGGCTCCAGCTTATCTAAAACCGGGCAATAAATCCACTTCATTTTTAATTATCATGTACGAATCGAAAAGGGATTATTATGATTTCATGATAACGCCATATTTCTGTAGGGACTGTAGGGACCAATAAATCTGGAATGGTCTCGAAGGTGATTTAGCATTGTCGAGGAAACTCGTATGTAAATTGGTTCGATGCTAAACATTCAATATGTTGAAAAATTATTCAATATATCAGCGAAGATTCTTCAGAATAAACATATTTTTCTTAAGTATCATTTTGCAAAATGAAGGTATTTTGTTTGTATCTGAAGGAGTGAAAGTGGAATGTTGCACCTGTTGAAGTGGGCGTAAAAATTTAAAACGAAAAGAAATTTTATCTGCGAATGGTTGCAAAATGTTGCCAAAATGGTTTTCAGGTTTTTTTGCTATTAAACCGGAGCTGAAAAATAGATTAGTAAATAACTGGATTTTGAAAAATTTTATTTCTGCGATGAAATATGCTATCCCACAAGTAGTCTGTCTGCTCATGCTGTATAGAGCATAGTAATACTTAATTATTTAGTAGTAATTGTTTTTTTACATATTTTGCAATTGCTCAATTAGAGAAGTCGACGAAGGAGAACAAAATGTGATTGTCTTGTTTCTCATGTGATATATTCTTCTTATTTTCTGTCCTTGTTCGTTTCGATAGTTGCAACTCATTATATGTTCCGAACAGTCAGCTGCCTCCACGCATCTCTCGTGTTATCTTTACTTCCTCCATTGGCATATTTATTAAATTCATTCCAATGTATTCCTGGGTTTCAGTCAATTTTGAACACATTGACTGAAACCCAGGAATACATTGGAATGAATTAAAGTACAGTCAGGAAAATATACGAAACAATATTTATTAAATTCTTAATCTAGTCTATAAATCGAATATACTGGGCATCCCCAGTTTCTTTTCGTCCCATCCGCCTTGCGTTGAATGATTATCTTTTAGATCCTTTCCTCACTCAATACATGACCCAAATAGTTTACATCGTTGTATAGTTGATAGAAGACGGTCCTTGAGGTTTTTAATTGATGCTTTTGTTCTACTTATAGTTCACGGTATCCTCATCATACTTCAGCTGATCATTTCGAATGGCCAGAAATATTGAATGTTCATGACTTTGCTGCGAATGTTGCAATCGGAAATACAAGCGACTTACGCACTCGTAGTTTGGTAGATGTCTTGGTGTTTGGTTTTTCTTTATATTAATTAGTTTTGTGATAAATATTTTTAATCCCAATTCGTCTTTTAATTTCCTCTTCACTGCCTCGCCTAATCGCAATACAGATCCTAAGTAAATGACCTTCGCTTCCTTTGTATGTTTAGCAACATCTGGAAAACGTGACACAGTATTCTCGATTTATCGATGACCATTATTTATTTTATTAACAGGGAGTCACATTATTATCTTCTCTTCTGCCTGTGCTAACATGGTTCTGTCCCCAGCGCAGCGCAAATTTGATATTTGCCTGATTCCGATCGATTTCTTCCCCCGTCCTTTTCTCGATCGCGTTTCTAATAATCCGTTCACCGTATATTCCTTCTTACCGATGTGGAAACTATTAGATAATTTAATATATATATACTCTCATATGTGCTGTATTCTGTTTTCATAGCTTTTTTATTAGGAGTTTTGCATGTTCTAAAACTCCCATTTCTTGTCAGAGTGGCCACCAAAAACTCTATTTAACGGTAACAAAAACATTGGACTCCTAGTCGAGAAATCAGAAAATTGATGATACCAAAAGGTACCAATTTCGATGTTTCCAAATTGGTAGACCAAAAATAAGTTGGTCTCGTGTTCCTCTTCCAAGAATCAAACCCGATTGTTTCGAATACATATGCGGAGAAAAGATTTTCTACATTCTTAAACGCATATTGCGTTTTTTGCTGAAATGGTTCGGTAATTGGAACAGTTCTGTTTATATTCTTTTTTTAAGAAGGATATAGATATAGAGTCTCAAGTCTATTCTTCCTGACTGTATCTGACTGTTTTTCCTGACTGTGTCTTTTGGATTAGCCAGATATCCATACTTTTTTGCATACATTTGTGAGATAAATATGTTCTATAATCGTCCTTGGGTTGTTCTTTCTTTCTGTCTATAACTGTATTTCTGTTATTTTTGTCACATTTACATATTCGATTCGTTCGTTTTCGTATTTCGTATTTAGTTTTGGTGCGAATTTATTCAGCAGTTGTACGTGGGGTTTGATCTTTTCCGTTGCTTTTACTCTCAGAATGTGTCCAAAGTCCAGCAGTGATCTACGGGTTACTTGTATATTCTTGTGCTTATATATTTTTCTTTGTAAGTTAGAACTCTCGAAACAGTTTTTTTAGCATTTTCTGCTCTTCTGCTTTGAATGTATTTTGTTCATTTAATTTTAGTTTTGACTCAAACGAACTTTACGTGTGTTTTCGATTTGATGTTATGGCCAACTGCTAGAATTGCCGCTTTTATGCAATGGTTTGTCAGTAGGAGTTGATTTTTTTTTGTGTGGGTTGATATTTTTCTCGTCTGTGTGTCATTTGGATTAGTAGTAGTAGTAAACATCTTTATTTCTAAAAAACGCTATCGACCTATCGGTCTTTCTGCCCTTGTTTAATACATGTAGTCTTAATCTAAATAAAAAACAAATATGAAAATTCTCTTATTCTAGGTTAACAATATTATTAAATAAAATTCCAATGACAAGAAAATTTATTGGCCACTAGTCAGTTGCGTTTGTATTCGTGTTATTAGTCTTAGTGCAATTTGTTCTGTTGTTTGTGTATAACGTTTTGTCCTTTCTGTTCCGTTGGTCATGAGTATATGTCCAAAGTCTAGCAAGGGTCTACAAATAGCTTTATATATTTTGGTGGCGGTGTTTGTGCTAATTCCTCTGTCTTTGTAGGTTAGTGATCGGAAGTGTTTTGTTCTCTTTATTGTTTCTGCCCTGATGTTTCGTATGTGTTTAGTGAATTTAAGTTTGTGGTCAATTGTGATTCCAAGGTATTTTACGTCGTTTTTTGGTTGTGTCGTTTGGCCGTCTGCAGTTATTTTAGGGGAGTCAGCGTTGAGTCTGTGGTTTGTCAGCAGAAGTTGGTTTTTTGAAGCGTTTGGTGTTAGTCTCCATTTATAAAACCATGTCATTGTGTTGATAATATGATTAATCTTTGAAACCAATCCAAATATACTGCTCTTAGCATGTATGGGCTACTCTACTAGCCGAGTGTATATCGTTTTCGAGACTCAGATCGAATTTAATGTTATTTCCACTTAATTTTTTCTTGTGTCCTTTCCAATTTTCTTCTATGTACTTTTCGCTCCCATACGGAATATTTAAAAAAAAAGTGAAATAGTGGCAAAACAATTCGAAATCATAACTGAAAAACACGTTTTCTATTCGGTTAGTATCCAGGCTGGAACTGGGCCTGAAATATGAACGAAACGAATAGTCTTCATTTGAGGCGTAGCGCCCTGTGTACTGAAAAAACTGAAAGTGAAGCGAACTTGACAGAATAATTTGCGGCCCATTTATATTCGGGAATAAGAGAAAAATCCAGGTTTTATTATTCTTTTTCTACTACCTGCAGGGGACAAATAAAGCACAGTTTAAATTGGAAGTTCCATCACAAAAGTTTTCTTATAAGGTGCTTTTGATTAAAAGATATGGAACAATATAGGAAAATATTAAACTGCTTTTTTTGAGTTGGTACATATTTATTTAAAATAATGTGTATGTTAATAATATTTATATAGTTTTAAAGTCCAGAACCAAGCTGGAATTCACGCCCCACGTATTTTCAGCCTTGAAAATATACGCTTATTGATTATACAAATACATTTATGTTTCTGCATATTCTGTGGATTATGATAAACATTAGCATCAGATGATTTCATTTCATTTTTGCATTATTTTATATTTTTATACGCCATGTAATTTGAACTGAAATCAGTAATTTAAAAAATCTAACACCGAATTTGCACAAGGAAGCTGATAATTCCAGGTGAAGTTAATTAATTAAACATTTCGTTTATTCCCAGTCAGTCCATTTTGATATCAATGTTTTATTTTATAACTCACGTCATGGATATTTGATTTGTTTTCAGTGTTGTGTTTTTGTACAATTCTGATCTATTAAATTAAAATGTCGGTTTTATTTATCAACTGAAATCTGTAACTTTTCACAAGCATCTAAAATTTAATTGCATGGTGCATGTTGTTTGAATGTGACTGTCAACCAATTTAACTGCATCCGCAATAGTAATTTCATTATTATTCTCGAACGGTATTTGTTTAAGCGCATGTTAAACAGAAAATAAAGGCAATATTGTCAAATTTGCTCATGCTCTTGAATTTATTGTTTGTTTGGTTTCAAATTGCAGGACTTATATAAATAGGATTTGTCGTAAATTAAATTCATTAAAAATACTCGCGTGTGTTTGCCATGTTTTAGTATAGAACTCTATATAAATTCTATATAGATCGAGTCAATCATGCATGCAGAAATGGTTTGCAAATGACCAAACAGTGATCAAGAATAAATAAGTTAAAACAAAATTTTGCCTTAAATTTCTTACTAATTTAGTTGTATTTTTATGATTTTACTTTTATTAATATTGTTTAAATTTGAAATAACAGTAAGTTAGTTTGGCGAGCTTTTGTAGTTTGTTTTCGGTGCTTTGTAAGCATTCATTTGAAATACACTATATCTTTCGACTATACGAAAACTATTAGGTATAGTCTGCAATACTATGGAAAACGTGGAAATGTATATACAAGGTGTCAATTTGAACACTTCCCACCCTTAATATCTTTCTTGCAGATAGAAATATCAAAATATCGAAGACACGTCAATTTTATTTATAAGGGGTACACTTTAAATAAATATTTTCAGCGTTCTTGTTTCAACCCCCCAGGAGGGGTAGATGTCACCCTTAGAATCATAAATGGGAATGGGGGTCAAGTGGCATATCGTGTTAAAGTGCCTTCAATTCTCTTTTCAGTGGCATGACCCTCCCTTGCCTCTTCCTCGCTACGCCCATGGGTGCCATCATTTCAAACTTAATTTGAAAATAATTATTTATAAATAACATTTCGATGGTACTACGAGTACCTCGTTAATTTGGATAAACTTAGAATAGAATATTGTAAATGATCATCGTCTTCTCTAACTCTAAATCAGCTTGAAGCTTTTAAGGACAGTTCCGTTTATAACACAAAACTTTCCTGCCCTATGTTCCCAGGGTTACGGACAGAATTGGGAGGCTCTTGAGGAAACACAACATAAGAACGGTCTACAAGCCCACAACAAAGATCCGAGAATGTCTAGGGTCACTTAAAGACAAAAGACCTCACCTAGCAACTGCGGGAATCTACCGAATTCCATGCTCCTGTGGAAGCGTCTACATAGGAACTACTAAGAGATCGGTTGCGACAAGATTGGAAGAACATCGACGGAATTGCAAACTTGGACATGTGGAGAAGTCGGCAGTGGCGGAACATGCCCTCAGCGATGGAACACACAACATCTATTTCGGAGAGGCACAGGTCCTGGCCACGACAACAGGGTATCGCCCCCGACTAATACCATTGAAAATACCTAAAGCCATTGAAATCTACAAACACGACGACAATTTCAACAGAAAAGAAGAGACAATGGCGCTGAACAGGATATGGTTTCCAGCACTCACCAACGCAAAAACAGCAAGAAAAAGCAACAGCTCAGGACAGGAGAGAGAATCCTGTACACCGGAGGATAGCAACAGCCAACAGAATGCGCAAGCTCCGATGACACAGGCCACGTCATCACAAACCACGTCATCGCGACCGGTGCATAAATACGGACTGCGCCCGAGGAATCGCATCAGAACAGTGTAAGCGTTCAAGCAAACCACTTCTGAAGATGCAAGCCACACGTGCTTGCGAAACGTCAAGAAGAAATTCTACCGAACGACGGCCTAAAAACCCGAAAAACCCACTTGTTTCAAGGAATGGCCTCGAAAGTCTATCTCTTTTGATAGTTCCGTTTATACTCACAATCGCTAAGTGATTCTGTTTTCCTTAACTATTTGTGTCCGAAGTATTCTACTTTATTAGGATATCAGAGTTTATCCAAATCTCCTTGGCCTCCGTTGCTCCCTTTAATTTCTGTTAAAGTTTAATTCAATTAAAGTTTACGTAAATATCTTCTGAAGTAAACAGCGAATTAGTAAATCTCATCATTCTATACATAAAGCTGTTAAATTCACCTACAAAGTTTATTTTCCACTTTGTTGTTAAGTTCTGCAACTGAAACTTAAAATATATGTTCCAAAGCTGATATTCATGCAAATTGAAAACTCAATTTGTAATTAGCAAAATTATGTCCAGCATTTGTAGGCTAGTCGATACATCAATTCGAGGTTTTCATGATTCATTAAGCGGACCACAAATTCATGAACTGTGCTAATTTGGATTCCAACGGTATTTAATCAAGTTATTATGTTATTTTGTTCACTCAGTCAACAAAACTGAAACTTCAATGATGTAGACATTGATGTTCTCATTTTCATTGCCAAAATTACAAATTCCTCTAAAGCATTTTCTTTCAAGTTAGTTTTAAAATTCGTGGGTTTCGTTGCAATTTTATTTATTTTGTAAAATACATTTGATGATTCCTAAATACATATATGAGTTTGACCATTCTTCTTAAAGTGATATTTGGTAGATTTAATCCTTCATACACATTTTCTGGTACCTACTATCGAAAGTGCATTTTTCATTTGTTTTTATTTCTTTTATTTCTTTTTCATTTATTTCTTTTAGAGTTCTCCATTGTTTCCCCTATTGGCAGGTAGAACACTTCATTCACATCCACATTCAGACCGCCTTAACTCCAACAGGTGAAGGTTGTCTATAAATTTCAGAGGAGTCATCGTTTTCCGCAGCCAGCAGCAATCCGGCCTTTTTCAATGTTATTTTCAATACAAACAGGAACCTTGCATGTGGTATTCACTTTCAAAGAGCAGCTGCAATCCCTACAGGTTATTTATTGATAATTTTCTATTGCCTCGAAGAGTCGTCTCCCATGCAGTTGACTTTAATTCTTTCAAACAGTACATTTTTCTTTGGATGTGTTCATTTTTCATGCTTTAGGAAGTCTACTTACTAATTAATCACTGAAAGGCTTCCGATGTCACTAAAGCCGGTATAATGCATTCATAATGGATGGCGATGATTAGTCGATGTATTATAAATTGTACATTTGGGACCATATTGTCGGAGCACATAATTTCTAATTGTTTCTTTATTTATTACAAACAGATTACTCGCTGTTCGTCAAATAGTACATTTATCGTAATAAAGCTTCGCTTGTCCATTAGCTAACATACCGATATGCAAATCTGTTTATTATTGTTAATCCTTGAGTAAGTGCTGTTACAATTTGCAAATAAACTTGTGCACATTTTAAATTAGAATAGATCCAATGAGTTTCGTGAAACAGCACGACTGGATCGTCCAATCTCTTTTGTTCTTCTAGTCTAAAGAAGAAGTCTAAATAGGAATTTGATGAGAAAAATATGGACACAAAGCCACCACATTTAAAATAAAACACCAGAGTAGCTTGTTCTAAGGTAAAATTGCTTTAATCGAAGAGTCAACTAAAATAAAATGAGATATAACTACAGATCAGTGAGGAATAAATCACAACAATTGTTAATAAAACGGGTATTTTAAAGGTTTTCTAAAGTAACCGATAAGACAGAATATAATAATAATAGAAAATTCGCTTCTAAATTTAAGAACATTATTTTCAACTGAAAACGTCTACTCTATAACAATGGGAATCTATAGGAAAAACCACAAACGTTCTGCACAAACTCATCCATCATCTGGATCTGTAGAGTAATGGTAGTTTAAGGCCAACGAAAGGTATTTTTTACGGATCAACGATTTTACTCATGTGGATGAATATTAGACAGATTAGATCTATTTTACGATACCGTTTCGGAAACATTAGGCTAGTCTTAACATAAAGTTGCTTAATATAAAAGCTAAATTGGCTGGTTTCAAGGCAGTCTGCTGAATATGAAATCGTTTAAGATTTTCCATTTCATTGTTATTTACTTTGTATTAAGCGTTTTGCGTTCAAATCATTTTATGGCTAAATAATCAAGAAGAGATTTTTACACTTTTTTTTATAAAGAAAATTTAAAGCTAATTTTGTTCTAAACTAGTTCTTGAGTGATCGGTCAAATAATAAATGAAAACTTTATGTCATCAATTTTCAAAATAAAGTGTTTGAATTTTTTTTACTTCCTTTCATCCATTTTCAAACTCGTAAATGTTTGCAGATTATTAAGAAAAAACTCTATACGTGTGTAGATGATTTCGGTTAAGCAAAAGTTTACCATAATTACCTTTTAGGCATATTCATACTAATAAATTAATATTAATTAAAATTTCATTTTTATCAGGAACGAAACTATGCATCAATGAAAGCAGTTAAATGCATATTTTATTTGGCTTTCGGCAACGTACTTTTCGAAAAACTCCTAAAATGGAAAATAATGCAGATTTATACCTACTGGCGCCTTTTTATTTAAATTTTTCTATCGTAATAAATTTTAAATTCCAATTCGTAACAATGATCCTAATAAATATTATCACATGGTTTAATCATACAGTTTGCATAACAATAATAAAGTCAATAAAAAAACCATTTTTGTTTATTGCAGGAAACTCAACTGGCAGGATTTTGCAAAAAAATTAAAGACTTTTGCCCTCAACTGCCGGGGCCAAAAGGAGATAGAGGTGACACAGGTTTGCCAGGAACTCCAGGTAAAAAATTTGCTGTACTAAAAAATCTTTATAATTAAAAAAAAAAAATTTTTAATTAATTTTATGTGGGATAGCAGAATTTGCTAAGCGTGAAAATGAATTACATATCAGAGTTATTAAAGAGCTATAGTAGTGACGCACAGATACGTAGGTACATATTTTGGTCCTTCGAGCAGTATGTTACAGAAGCCAACACCCGAAGTTCGACCGCTATTTATTCTTTTTAAATAGATGAACAAAATCCTAATCTTTACTCTTTTTAACTTCGTCCAAAAATGTTTTTAACACAGTTTAACAATGCTGTTTTTCCAATATAATAATATACAAAAATATTTCAGGATTGCCTGGAATTTCTGGCGCTAAAGGTGTTCCTGGACCTGTGGGGCCTCCAGGTAAAGTTGGGCCCCCTGGTATGCCCGGTCGGAAAGGAGATTTAGGATGGCCTGGAGTTTCTGGAATGGCAGGCGAAAAAGTAGGGTATTTCAAAAATGGGGATTTCCGATTTTAACTCTAAGAACATATTTAATAAATAAGGGCGAACAGGGCCGCCCTGGCTTGGACGGAAGAATTGGAATACCTGGAACACCGGGTTTGGATGGAATGCCTGGACGTAATGGATATGATGGTTTGCCGGGTAAAGATGGAATTCCTGGCAGGAATGGGAAAGATGGAATTAATGGTAATAAAATAACAAAACAATTTATAATAAAAAATTCTTTCTAAACTGTTAAAGAGTCTAACTGTTTACAGATCTGATTTAAAATCGTGTTATTATAACTAGGTCCATATCTATTTAAAGCTCAAACATCACGCTATAAATCGATGGTCTAAAGAACATGTTTGCGTTTGAACGGAAACTTGCAGAGAATAAAATAACTTTTACTGAGAGCAGAACGATTGATAAGTATGAAATATTGCTTCTAAGATACTTTGATATCAAGTTGCAAGGAAAGCTTAGTTGGTGAAAAGTTTCGCTAAATAGTAACGCTTGTTATGATATCTCATTTCACGTACAGTTTGATATCTTATTTCACGTACTCAGCGTAAGGAAGTATCTAATTACTCTTACGTTATAAATATTGTTCTGTAGTTTCACTGATGGTATGTAACACCTCAGCACTTAAATAATATAAATTCGAACAAATCTGTAATAAACAGTCAGTTGTATCTTGAAGCTGAATCCATATCAATCGAAAGTAAAATAAATTTGTTTTAAAAACTCCCTTTCCAAGGTAGCGATTCTAACTGGCACAGTCGGTAAGATTTGTCAACGAAAAGTCGTAAGAAATTCTTCGAAACGATCGTCGTGTGAGTATCAAAAAAGATCATCGTGTAAGCATCGTGGAAGAACTTTCAAAACGGTCATCCCGCATCGTGCGTGATAAATTCGGTTCGTTTCAACGATTTGCGACAAACCCGAACATTTCATTGATTGGCAGCGACAGGGCAACTCAAGGCCAGAACGTGAGGAACAAGCATCGTCCGATCAACTTTGGTGCGAGAAGAAGGGAACAAGCATCGTCCCACCTCTCATAGATTAGCCAGGGAAGAGACAAGCATCGCCCTTCCTATTGGACCCTAGCAACTAAGGAAGAAACAAGAATCAAAGAAATGAAAATAACATTGGTACTTCTATCACTGTAAGTCCACTTTTCCAATTTCCATTTTTTTGAACAATTCGAATATTGCGAATTTTTCCGCTTTTGTTTGCACAAGCAGCAAAACATTCTTTCGCTCAACATAATTTTAAGTTTTAATTTAAAAAAAAAAAAAAATAATAAAAATAAAAAAATAAATAATAATAAGACAATGGCACACCCTAATTTTGCTTTGATCAAATATCAAGCAGATAACATTCCCCCATTTGACGGCAACGCCAAGCAAATCAACAGATTTATAAATGCTTGCGACAATTTTCTCAATAACCATCGAGATAGAACTAATGAGGACGCACATATAAATTCTTGTCTTTTTGACACTATCCTTTGCAAATTAGTAGGCAGAGCCGCTGATTTAATAGCTTCTCGTGTTGAACTTCAATCATGGGAACTTGTTAAACAAGCTATCATTGACACATTTGCAGACCAAAGATCAATTGATTGTGTAGTGCAAGATATAATCACCCTCAAACCCTCGAAAAACGAAACAGCCCAAGAATTTGGCTTGCGTTTACAAGACGTACGCAGTCTCCTATTTTCAAAAATCAATATCAGTAATGAAACTCGGGAGATCAAACTATTAAAAATATCAGAATATCAAAACCTTATTCTCAGAACATTTACTAGTGGTCTAAGCTATCACATGCAACTAGTAGTAAGGCTTAAAAACCCAAAAACCCTTGAAGAAGCCATGAGTTTCGCTCAAGAAGAAGAAAACTTCATTTATTACAAAAATCGAGTCAATAATGAAAATAAAACGGTAATTAATCTTCCAAATCAATTACCAAAACCAAATCCATTTTCTCCAAGCTTTGGAAATACACAGAGACAAACATTACCCATTTTTAGACCAAGCTTTCAAAATAATCGACCCATGTTTTTCCGTGCAAATCCAAACCCTTTCAGACCCAATAATAATTTCAGAAATGTTCCAAGACCGCAAATGCAAAACTCCAGTAATTTTGCGAGATCTCAAATGAATAGTAATATTTTCAACCGCAACCCGAATCAAGACGAACAGATTGACTACCCCGTTAACCAATTGATATCAACTCTCAACAAATGACAAATCTAGAAAACTTAATAAAAGTTAAAAGTTTCATAAAGGAATTTGAAGTAATTTTTATTTTAGAACTTCCATTAGTCGAGGCGGAAACATACCAATATTACAAATTGTTTCCTTCTCAAATTCCCAAAAACAATTCCTTTCTAGTCAACAAACCCTTCAAACCATACCTGGCCCTAAGTGAGAAAAAGTGCTCATTTGACAATGAAAAATGTCTAGAAATACAAACTAATGAATTTCTTTGCAAACGAACAGTCAGCCAGATTATAGAAAATCATCCACCTTGCAGTGTCCAACTGAACAAATTGCAATCAAATGTCACAACTTGGCACCCATTCGAAGTTAAACTTGAAGAAATCCAATCGACCAAAGTAGCCGATGGGAAATGGTTAATCACAGCATCTGAAGAAGTGATTGGCAAATCAAACTGCCAAGGCCGTCAAGACGCCATTCATTAATATTTGCAAATTTTGAGTTAAAGCAACTACAATTTCAAGAAATCAACCTACCCAATCTGACATGGACCTCTACCAGAGCATGTTAAGCAGTATTCAATCCACCTACCCTTAAATTGAATACCATGAACCAGAAATCAGCAGAAGACATCCAAGCTCAGTTAAAGAACCAAGCAGTCCAACTCCAAGGGATGCAGACACCCCTATATGTTAACCGTACTAGCTATGGACCAAACTATTATACATCGTCCTATTTGCATTTATCTGCTATATAATATATAAATTGATTTGTAAGAAACTTAAGAACAAGCCAAAAAAAAAAAAAACGAAATTATCGAAACTTTAATTTTCAAATGAAATTACATTACTTTGAGGATATAATTTCATCTAAGGCCGGAGGTGTTATGATATCTCATTTCACGTACAGTTTGATATCTTATTTCACGTACTCAGCGTAAGGAAGTATCTAATTACTCTTACGTTATAAATATTGTTCTGTAGTTTCACTGATGGTATGTAACACCTCAGCACTTAAATAATATAAATTCGAACAAATCTGTAATAAACAGTCAGTTGTATCTTGAAGCTGAATCCATATCAATCGAAAGTAAAATAAATTTGTTTTAAAAACTCCCTTTCCAAGGTAGCGATTCTAACTCGCTAAGATTAATCCAAACAGTTTAATAAAAGTTAAAATTCTGATACGTAAGAGATTATTGAATAAAACTCAGCAGGAAAGCTTAATGGGCGTTTTTAATTTGATTCCTTTCAATATTAAGTTACACCATTTGATTCCATTGCTTGAAGTGATGAAAACTAACGAGAAGTTTGCTTTTGGTGCGTTTAAATTTATTTCATTGAAAATTCGATTAGTGCTGCCTCAAAGCCGCAACCATGTTTAGGATAGTACTCTGTTTTTACCTTTTACCATTCATAAACTATGAACATATACTTTACAGTTTTTGTTTTACAAGTCTGTTGTCTCAACATTTTTGCTTATGATGTTCTGCTGTTGTTCAAATAAATCACTGATTAAAGAATACACCTTATCCTTAAGAGATAGATAGATAGATAGATAAAAATTTATTGAACATTCCCATTAATAAAATTCACAAACAAAGTTAACAAACATAACTCCCATGTCTAGCCAGATGTTCGGCAGGTTGCTCTTTGCCCATGATCTAAATAGGCGCGCTAAGTCGTCCATTACCTGGGCAGTGCCCTAACATGGACATTCCCGAGCTAGCCATACGCACGACAACGTCAGGAGATAGTCTTGAAGTGGCGGTTTTGGTTTTATTCGAGGGGCATTCATTAAGGAAAAAAGGTCTTCCTGAAGGGAAGCCAAAAACCCCTTTTGCTTCGACCTTTAAGTTTGATACTGTCAGCCGTGGCGTTAACCGCCGGCAGTTTCAACTAGATGACCAAATCCATCCGCCCCCGCCCCGATCGGTGCAAGAACCAGCCAACACCAGCCAGAACGAGGCAGGACGGACCCGTCAAGTCACGTCATGTTGGATTTGTGCGTTTCCAGCCTGCTAGAAACGACTGTCTGCAACTGGCAGGCAATGTTTGTTTGTCGTCACGTACTGTCAGGGACAAAATCCTCATAAAATATGGGAAGTCGCTTATACAGGGGACCATGGGTTGGGCGATCGTTTGCTCTTACTTGGGTGATATTTCGCGTGAGGACTGAGCCTTGCACTCCGCTATGATAAAATTTTTCAGCGATGGTATCTATATAGTCGGCTATATAGGCCATCCCTGTAGCTTCGTGCATTTCGGTTATTCTGGTGTATCTGTCAGCCGATAGAACGCCTCTTAGGAACCTATTTTGGGTCCTTTGAACACGTCGTCTCGTGGAATCGCAGACAGAGTGCCAGACAGGGGAGCCGTAGGTCAGTATGGGCCTTATAGTGGAGGTGTAGAGCAGAAGTTTATTTCGAGGTGATAGGAAAGAATTTGGCGCCAGAAGAGAGTACAACTTTCTTCGGGCCATGAAAGTCTTTTGTACAGCATAGTCAACATGCTTATTGAAATGGAGTCGGGCGTCTAGTTTGAATCCCAGGTATTTCACCTCTTTTGTTGGTTTGATAGGAGTATTTTGGACCACGAGTGGTGATAAGATTTTGTTGTTAGTGAATTTGCGCGAAAAGATAATAAGTTCCGTCTTCCTGGGATTCACTTTAAGTTTCCATTTGTCAAAATACGGCGTCAATAAACTCAGGTGATGTGCAATGCGAGATTTCGCAGCCTGAGCATAAAAAGACGATGCGTAGATAGCCGTATCATCAGCGTATAGTGCTATTTTTGTAGTGGGAAGTTTTGGAATGTCTGCTGTGTACAATGTATACAGCAGCGGCGAAATCACTGTTCCTTGTGGTACTCCTGCCGCGATGCGTCTTTTGGCAGAAGTGGAATTCTCCACTTTCACCTGGATGGAACGGTTTTTTAGGTAAGACGCTATCAGGGAAACTAGGTAGAGTGGCAGTGAATGCACGGCAAACAACTTGTACAGCAGGCCTGTGTGCCAGACTGTGTCAAAGGCCCTTTGCATGTCGAGAAGCAGCATAACCGTACTTTGAAGCTTATTAAATGCTGCATAGGCATCCGTTGCGATCCTAGCAGTCTGCAGCGTTGTGTTGTGTCTTGGTCGAAAGCCAAACTGCTCATCCGGGATTAAACTTCGAAGCTCGGCTGCTGCCTGTAATCTCGAATGGATGACCTTCTCGGTTAATTTGCCGAGGGTGTTCAAGAGGGAAATTGGCCTATAAGAGGCGGGTTCGGTCGGGTTTTTGCCCGGCTTTAAGATGGGGATTATTACAGCGTTTTTCCAGTCCTGTGGGAAGTGCTGCAATTTAAGGACTGCGTTGACTATTTGTACTATTAGCACAATAGTTTTCCGCGGTAAGTTTTTGAGGAGTAGATAAGGGATGCCGTCTGGCCCGGGGGCTTTTCGGCTAGGGAGGCGCCGAAGACACGATTGTATCTCCGACGGGGTTGTTATATAGGAATGCAAAATCGAGGGTGGTATAGGATACTTCCGTTCTACAAAAACAGCGGTCTGTCTTTCGATTTCGTTATCCTGAAGGGCTGGTTGGACCTTGTGTACTTCTGCCAAAAAGTCGGCGAGCAGCTCGCACTTGTCACTGGTGGTAATATAACTCCGCCCCTCTTTTTCAAGAGCGGGGACTTGCTCATAGCCTTTTCGCAGACTTCTCGACAGTTTCCACAGGGAATTGTCACGGGGAGTCAAATTTCGCAGTTTCTCCGCCCAGGTATAATTCCTGTATGCGGAGATTTCGCGGTGTATGTCTCGTGCAAGCTCTGCTGCCATTATGCGATCGGCAGGTTGCCTGAATCGCTGCCAACGCTTCCTGATTCGATTTTTCGCCTTAATAAGGTTCAGAATTTCCTCAGGAAGATTGTCGCGCCGCGGTCTGTTCGGGACTTTTTGGCCAAAGCTTGCTGTGTCCGTTGTATATTCCTGGTCAGACCTTTTACCGCATGCTCTAGAGCTTCGACAGTATCAATCTGGCCCGGAATACACGTCAGGTCTTGTAGTCGTTTTCGATATTCGCGAAAATCGAAATTTTCGTATGAATATCGAAAGTCGTTAGTTTGTGTGCGCTTTAAATCCCTAATGTCGAGGTAAATGGGCAAATGGTCACTGCTGAGGGCGTCTATAACCACCATCTCCGTGAGATTGGTGAGTCCTTTGGCAATTCCGAAGTCGAGGTAGGATGGATTCCCTCCACTGTTCGGGTAATGCGTTGGGGATGAAGTGGGCATAACGAGTAGGCCATTGTCGCGAACGTAGTCGGCTAGAAAATTGCCGGCTGCGTTTTTATGTCCAGGGTTATTGAATAGTGGATGGCGGGCGTTGAAATCTCCCATTAGCAACACCCTATTGGTGTTTATGAAGAATGGATCGACATCAGCGGCCTGTAAGCGTACGGTGGAGAAATAGCCACAGTAGATCAAAACTCCATCAGGAAGTTCAACGCCGACGTTCTCTATTGCTGACTGCCTGTGTGGCAGTCTCCTGTATGGAATTGACGTTTTGACCGCTATGGCCACCCCTCCCCTTAAACCGGGCCTATCGGCACGTTCGAGCCTGTACCCCCGAATCCTAAGTATATCCCCGGGGCGCAACCATGTTTCGACAATCAACGCCACGTCGATATCCTCGGTCCGAAGGAAGTGCACAAACTCACCGAGACGACTCCGGAGTCCGCATGAGTTCCATTCTCCTATCCTCATAGGGCACAGTTGGCAAAATCAGGGCTTAAAAATCGAAGCTGTTAATATCTTCATTGAAGAACTGCGCTGAGACTAGGAATTTGTCTGTCTTCGAGACGCAACCCCTCAATGCAGCGCTGTAAAATCTTACCGCCTTGATCACCTCCCCCAAGTTGATTTGCGACGACAGCTCGGCGAATTCCCGCTGGACACTGCCCAGCATGGCCACCGCGTTCCCATTTATACCATGGGCCGGGTGGGCGGAGCTCGTCGGGACAGCTTCGTGCTGCCTCAGCGGAGGAAACTCCGCTAATGAAGGCGGTGGCGGGGGCAGCATGGTCCTGTTGGCGTGACCTGGCGCCATGGTCCTGCTGCTTAGGGATGAAGGGTGGATCGGGCCAGGGGCTCGACTGGTTTTAAGAGTATCCTTAAGATGTGGTTGTTTAATATACGTTTGTTTTTCGTTTTAATCGTTTCTAAATATTTAATGCATTTTGCAAATACACTACTTCTTCTTCATCTTCCTCAAGTATTACTACAACCCTATGCGGGTCTTGGCTGCAAGCACAATTTGCCTCCATCGACTTCTATCTAGCATTGTTTCCTGTTAATTTTCAATGCCTATCTTCCGTATATCCAATAGAACATTGTCCCTCCATCTCATTTTAGGTCTTCTGCTCCTCGGTGCTTCCTGAAATGCAATTTTCAGCATTCTGTCATCCGGTGCTCTGTATATGTGTTCTGCCCATCTCAGTCTTTGTGACTTTGCTTCTCTCACAATATCTCCCTGGTAAAATTGTTCTAACTCCGCGTTTGTTCTTATTCGATATTGCCTTGAACTAGGATCCTGGGTTGGTCCATATATTTTTCTAAGTATTCTGGACTAGTAGGACGTCTTCGTTTGCTTGGGTTAGGGTCCACGCTTCACATCCGTACATGACTACCGGTCTTATAGTAGCATGGTACAATTTTAGTTTTGAGGATCGCGACATTATTCTCGATGGGAACAGTTCTCTTAGTGCATAATAGCATCTATTACCGCTCTGTATGCGAGCCTTCATTTCTTTATTCATGTTGTTGTTAGCTGTGATGACTACGCCGAAGTATTTAAATTCTGAGACCGTTCAAAATTGTAGGTGTCAATGGATACATTTTGCCCTAGTCGGTCTCCTCCCTGTCTCCGGGAATTAAACATGTTTGTCTTCATTAATACACAATCCTACTGTGTCTGCCTCCTTTTCTATTTTTCCAAACACAACTCTTTGATTTCAATGGTTGTTTTAGTGACAGGATCTATATCATCTGCAAATGTCAGTATTAGGTTTGGTCCTCAGCTTGAAAAAACTTCTACGTCAATGTTAGCTCGTTTGATCGCTGCGTCCAAAACGATATTGAACAGTATTGGAGCCAAACTATCACCCTGTTTCAGGCCGTTGTCCACCACGATGTTTTCTGGAATGTTGTTCTCAACTTTAACACAGCACCGGCTATCCTCCATGCACACTTTTATAAATTTTATAATTTTCTTTGGAATTCCACATGCTGCCATGGCTGCCCATACATGGTCTCTTAACACGCTATCATATGCTTGTTGGAAGTCGATAAATGGTTGGTGGAGGTCCTTATCAAATTCCCAATGTTTTTCTAGGATTTGGCGAAAAGTGAAGATTTGATCTATCGTTGACCTGCCCGGTCTAAAGCTGCACTGATAATCATCTATCGATTCTTCCGCGAATGGTAATATGCGGATTAGAATCACGTTTGCAAGCACTTTATATGCGGTCTTGATGAGAGATATCCTCTGCAGTTTTTGCATACCTGATAGCTTCCTTTTTTATGTAGGGGTATAATAACACTCTGTTTCCAGCTTTCCGGTAATGTTTCGCTGTCCCATATTAGTACGTTTAACTCATGCATCTTTTGATAGAGTACAGGACCTACCATTTTCAGGCATTCATAGGGGATATTATCATTTCCTGGAGCTTTGTTGTTTTTTAGGCGTTGTATGGCCTTCGTCACTTCTTCTAGTACTGGTTTCCCGGTTTCTATTTCGGCGGTTAAATACACCGGTATATTCGTTGTGTGGTCCTTTGTTACATTGAGGAGTTTCTGAAAATGTCCTGTGCATATTTTTAATTCCTCTGTAATGCCGGTGATGAGTTCACCATTATACGAAACGCCTCGCAATTACTTTTACTTTTAGATATTCTTTTTGAGTTACGCTTTTTAGTTTCTTCACTCATGAGCGAACACGAGTTTTCTGACTAACTGAAAAACTGAGTTAGTCCTTCCCGATATTGTCATGTATGTGTATGTATTTTTTGAGGTACATTTTTTATTTTTGAACTATTGATTAACTTGGTATTTTTCCACAAAATTTATTCTAAACAAATGTTGAAATTTATCATTAAATCAATATCCAATAACCAGCATTAATATTGCCAGTCTTGGTGGTAACGCAGGGGTTAGTTTTAATGTGGCTGATATAGCTTTCTATTAAATTTCCATGTATTATACAAGCCGAAATGCTGAAATCTGTTTAAGCTCCTGGCTTGGAATGTGTGGCTAATGGATAAGGCAACACTAAGTTTAAGCCTTGAGTTACATACATTGTAGTGCCAACGTGGACAAACACGTCAAAGGAATATTTAAACTTATTAGTTTTCCTTATTGCTCTAAAGTAATGTTTTAGGTTGATGCACTCGCAAAAAAACATTCTCATTTTTAACAACTTTAATAAAATCATAAATTTCTTTTATATTTTATAAACATTTTCTTTCAGTAAAATGCGTACAGATTTCTTAATACAATATTAAATTTTAATTTATCCAGCTCATATGGTATTGGGGCAAAGGTTTCATTTAATAGAATTACTCCGCCGAGCTAAATATGTATTCAATATAATTATGAATTTCCTTGAGCGAACTTGCAGGAAAAACTTTCAGTATAATGTAGGTATTAAGGCGTTAATAATTTCCATAACTTATATAGATAGCGGCTAAATGATTTAAAGCCGTGACAGCATGCTACCGAGATATTAATAATTTTTCTTCATACTTGAATTATGGAGTTGGGAAATATATTCAAGTTTTCGTTAAAGTTTTGCATAAGTTAACTAACTTTTAGTTTATGGGAATTACTTTTTTCGTGTCCGCAGCCTTTTTCAACGGATAAGAGGAACTGAAACTGATTTCTAAAGAATATGAATGTGTATGTATGTAGATCATGAATATTTTCAACGGAAAACTCGCTAGTTTCAAGCGTTGGCCGCCAAAACCTAACTTTTTGACTAAGCTGTTATTGCCTGAGCGATTTTTTTTTGCTAAGTTGAGTACCAAACTTAATGAGAATGGAGTATTTATCATTTAATACCTGCAATATTTATTCGCCCTTAAAGCAAAAGTGAATTCATATGGAAATCAAAACACAAGTTCACTTTCAAGTCGAGCTTTTTGTAATCTTTTTTAATTACTCGGATATATGCTAATCATTTACTCTGGTTTTGTTTAGTCAATTAATTGATGGGTCTCATGAGATCCCAATTCGATGCTTTGGAAGGATTTGAGAGCATATTTCAATGCCAAAATATAAAACATTCGTCATATTCAAACAGCAATTTATTTCCTGTATCGTGATTTTACATTCGGTTTATAAAAACCACTCAATAATGTTTTTATTTTAGGCCATAAAGGAGACCGCGGCCTTCCTGGACCACAAGGACCGTCTGGTGTGAGAGGTAAAGAGTTTTAAACTTTTTTACGTTTTGCGTAAATTTCCATGAGAAAGTATTTTTAACAGCGATTCTTTTAATTATCCTCAGGTATTCCTGGACCGAAAGGAAAAGTCGGGAGACCTGGAACTAATGGAACTCCTGGTTTGCCGGGAGTATCTGCATATAAGTATGGTTCAAGCAACAGCAGCAAACTTCTAATTCCTCCTTCAATTTCTGGTAAATAAATTTGCATTTATATTAATTACTTAGGAATTTAACACTCCTTTGACTAATCTAAAAGACGATTTATTTTTTATGTCTTTATCATTGAAAAACTCAAACTTCAACAGTAGGCGAAAAAATAGTCGTTGAACTGATTGAGTTAAGCTTCATTTGGTTGGCAAAATACACTTGATCAAGCAACTTATTGGATTATTAAGCAAAAAAGCTGATAAACCAACCTTCTGTGGATGCTTTTATATCCGCGATATTGTCACATTTTTAATTAAAAAGTTACCAATCTTTCTGGTCGCTTTAAACATGTTTAAATAGAATAATGTTTGGGGACTAACATTGGTTTAGTCCGCTCTGTAATTGCTGATTTTCAATATCATTCTAAGTGAACATATAATATATTTAATTGTTAATACAGAGAAATTCAATTAATTACATTGAAAATTAATGATTAAATTACAGATTCTGAACGGTTAATTTTTGATTGATCGAACATAAGAATCTTATTTGATTATATATTTATTTGATTTCTATATATAGTTTCCTAACGCATGTCTCGGATAGTGGGCGAAATATCAAAGAAAAACGGTTTGGGTGAAAATGGTTTGATCAACTAACTGAGACGTCTCCTAAAAACCCAATATTGGCTGCTATCATTAGTCTTAGTCAAATGGATTTCGCTTTCCCCCTTTTCAATATAGATGACTTTTGAATGGTTTCACTGGTCATTTTAACGAACAAGATCAATAGTAGTTAGGGTTTGAATTTTTTCTTAATGACTTCAACTTCAACTGTGAACTTATTTGAGCCTATTAAATTTAATACCTAGATATACATAATACATGGGTGCGTACAGTTCTCGCCGACCCTCAAAGGGTTTCTTCAAATAGCTTTATTTTAGTTGCACCATCATATAAACTGAGGTGTACTCGAGAGAACTGTGAAATATTTTATACTTAGAAACTTTTAATTTAATTAGGAAGTTTGGTAGTAGTTTATAATATCTAATTTTGAATTTCTGTAGCTAATCGAAACTAATATAGGCCAATAATATTCACCATCCAAACTTACACAAAATTGCAAGATCCTTGTCTGTTTTCCTAACACTTTTACATGAATAACATTAATATTATTGGGCAAAATTTCATTAATTTACCAATTTTCCCAGATGTATACACGCAACATAGAGATAGATAAATTTAAGCATTTAGAGTCACGTGAGAGGTGTTGCAATCAATCAGCACTCTGCCAAAAGTCAATTAATCATTCTTACGTTTCGAACCGCTTGAATTATTACAGAACGAATAGCGGAAATTTTAAACTCGACAATACAACGAAAAGAATGCCGAACAGCAAAATGGCAATAAATCAGGCGTCCTAAAGTGACACCCGCAGGATTTTTGTGCGATGAAGCACTTCTGCTTCTTTTTTTAGTTGAAACGAATAATAGACTTGAAATAGACAAAAATGTTCTTTTTTCGAAAAAAAAAACAATTTAGAGCGATGGTTTCTTAAATTTAGGCATCTATTGTTTATTTACGTTTTTGCGGTTACCAGTATTCAAGTATTTTATTTTTTGGAGTTTATTTAAAAATTGCTAAATCTTCAAATAAATGTTGTTGTGTCTTTTCTGATGACAATATAAACGCACTTTATCTTTTTTCTGACTATTTTTGTTTTTTTTTTGTTTTTTATTCATCTAAATTATGTCCTTTCTTGCTCATAAAATTACTTCATTTTTTGTTTAGTGTGTCTGTTACGGGTCATAATTCGCAGCTCTTCCTGTGGTTTTTGTGTAATACTTATATGATATTACTCTATTATTGATTTTTTTCTTTCCCTGTCTGAAACAAGTCGAATAGTTCTTCAAGGAAAAATGTTTGCAAATTTCTGGTTTCTGGTTCGCGTGGGCTTCAAGAGTCTGCGTATTTTTAAGTTAAACATGTACAACCAAACAGTCAACTTGAGCACAAAAATATGTCATCCAAAGTAAATTGTATTAACAATACACAAAGTATAAATTCCAAGAGAAAATTGACGCAGACTGGAGAAAATTGGCTAATTATTCTTAGGTACGCGAATGTTTATGAAGAATGTAAGTGCTTTGAAAAACAGCAATAATGTTAAGAGAAAATTATACATTTCAGAAAATCAGGTACGTAGAAGGAAAAATTAACTTAGGAAAAAACCAAAAGTATTTCGACTACCCAAACACTGGCAATGCAAGGAAAAGGAAATTCAAGTAAAGAGTAGTAGTAAACATCTTTATTTCTAAAAAAAGGCTATCGACCTATCGGTCTTTCTGCCCTTGTTTAATACATGTAGTCTTAATCTAAATAAAAAACAAAGATGAAAATTCTCTTATTCTAGGTTAATAATCTTATTAAATAAACTTTCCAATTCTAATGACAAGAAAAAATTATTTTATTGTCCAGTAGTCAGTTGCGTTTGTAAGTGTTCGAGTAGCGTTGATGTAGGGAAACGGAAGCGGGATTGTCTGGTTGATCTTGTGAGACAAAGCGGATTCAGTATGGTCCAGTTGTAGGGGTTGTTTGTCCATTTTGTCTGTAGTTGTATGAGTCTTTCCGAAATCTTTGTCATGTTTGTGCGTTCGTATAGTAGTTGGGTGGAGGGGTTGTGTAGTTGGTTTTGGGGGTGTCTTATTCGTGTTATTAGTCTTAGTGCAATTTGTTCTGTTGTTTGTATATAACTGTTGTGTATATTTTCCTGACTGTACTTCAATTTATTTCAAAAATTCCCGGGTTTCAGTCAATTTTATTGTTTACCATTTAAAATGTTACAAATACGTTTCGGTGTCTTTCTCCACAATCATCAGTTTGTCTAAAATATATATTTTTACATTTATCATCAATTTAAATAAAAAACTTTCACAAAATTCACATATTAAAATACAAATCACACACATATTAAAAATTACAATTAGGAACATTGGTTCCCAGGTGTTGAGTCAGGATAAACATGTTCGGGAAAAGACTAGAATCTATTGTTTAGAGATTGAAATTTAACTTACATGTCTAGATGTTTCTACCTTCACATTTGAATGGACCTTGAATTTCCTATTTTATTCGACATCGAGCGAGGGAACGAAAAAAACATGTTTATACTTCGCCTTTTCTTTGCATTCTTGGAATTGCTCTGCAATTCCTCAATATCAGCTGTTTACTTTTCACTTACCTAGTCCATTCAGTTCATGCATGCGATCATCTAATTAGTGTGTGATACACTGAGCTAAGATTGTCTGTGTCTGATCTAAAATTCATTGCATTCTGGCGTTTTTTGACCTGTATCATTTCATGGATTCTTTTCTTATTATAGTTGTTTTCATTGATTAGTATTTTTGTGTTATCGAAATCAAAACTATGCAATGTTGTGCTAATGCTGTTGCATTTTCGTTAACCTTTCTTGAGCTATATTTATGCTCGTATATTCTTTTTTCAAATATTGTCCTGTTTGACCTATGTATGCTTTGTCACAGTTCAAACAGTCAATCCTGTATATTACGTTAGGTGTGTCCAACTTATCGCTTTTAGGCTTAAATTTTGTGAAACATTCTTTTACCATCAACGCTACACACATCAACACTTGCAAACGCAACTGACTACTGGACAATAAAATAATTTTCTTCTTGTCATTGGAATTTTATTTAATAATATTGTTAACCTAGAATAAAAGAATTTTCATGTTTTTTTGATTTGTTTTTGATGAATTTTTGTTTTTTATTTAGATTAAGGCTACATGTATTAAACAAGGGCAGAAAGACCGATAGGTCGATAGCCTTTTTTAGAAATAAAGATGTTTACTACTACTATAAATAACCACAAGATAAATATGAAGCGGTATTACAAGGTAAAGTAAAAAGTAAAAAAACGCAAATGATAAGGATGAGCGAATTTACAAATGATCAGCTACTTGGATCAACAAATGTAACACCAATAAAATTTGATTGGCAAATATAAAATATTGAATCAACGCCTAAACTTAAATGCCGAATACAATAATTAATTTGGAAAATAAAATAAAGAATGGTCAAAAAAGAATATTAATAGCGTAAATAAACATATGTTTAGACGAAAAGATCCAGGTCTTAGGTATAATTTTTTTTGCTAATAATCGTAAATCTGTTAGGTACTTATCCTATTATAGAAAATTCTTATGTAATTAAGGTCATGCTTAGTACTGTTCTTGAAATATGTTCTCTGAGTATTTGTTACTAGAAACTAATAGTTTTATTTTATTATGCGTTTCAATGGTCAAAATCAGCAAATGTATTTTCAGGTTGTGCTCCATAAGATGTTCATCGTCATGTTATTATTATATTATATATATGTCATTCATTATAATATAATTCAAAGAATAATATTATACAAGCTTGATCAATAAAAAATAGAGATATCTCCAACCGGTGACAGTAAAACATCCCTTACAAAGTTTGTTGATTATTTATCGGTATTTATCAGGCAATTTTCTAGAACAAATATCGAATTGATGAAAACGGTCATGGCACCAGCAGTTAATCTATTTAAAGAACGCTAGTAAATATTTGTTTAAAATCTTGTACAAATCTACATTTACTTCAAACCGCCTTCACTAATTTCGTTCTTTTCTTATTATATTTGAGTTGTTGATATTAAATAAATTATAACGTAATTAGCTTCATGCTTTGGTATTTTGTTATTATGAATTATATCGTGTTTTATTGCAGCTGTCTGTGTTGTTTTTATATGAATTTTCACTAATGCGATATTAACGTAGAACATATTGCACCACAGCTTGCACAGTAAAATTCGAATAGATTTTTTCAGCCGAAATTTCCATTGAATGAGTGAGTAGATTTGGGAAATTGAATAGAACGAGTTTTATTTACTTAAATCTTACGATCCTGTTTAATTAGCGGCTTTTAATAGAAAAATTAATAAATCAAACAACTAGAACAAACTCTTTAGAAACAAAGTAAAATCTGAATCGTTCAATCGAAAATTGAAACTCTTCCAAAACGCTTTTTTATTATCCATTAAAAAACCGTATCTGCCCATGAAAAGGAAAAAATCCCAATTGTTTTTATATGTTCAACCCTCCAAATTACTTTGGAAACACTCTTTCCATTCTCAACGGAAATGACTCCCAGGAGTGTTCTAAAGAGGGGCAAAATCTTATGCATAGATTACACTCTGCTGGTAGGTAAACAGAAACCGATGGTGAATATTTCAGTTTACTGATTTTACAACAGCATATGTTCTTTGGGAAAATGGAAAAGTGTGGAAACTTTTCAATTTTGTTTTTGTTATGAAAATGCAATTTACCTTATGAGATATGTGTGTGTCTGTTTGTTTAGGGTGTATCTCCTATCCAGGCACTTTTCCATCGAAGTAAAGCTTGCTAGGTGTAAAGTTTTAGCATAATAAAGGTAAATTTAGGAAGAATTTGAACTGCATAATATATTATAGAGATGGAGTACGGATATGACGTACGTTTATGTTTAAGGGGAGTTATTTTTACATGTAAGCTGGATTACGTGTATTTACGCGTTGTTTCCTAAAATACATAAATGCAGTAGTTTCTAAAGGAGATTGCATTTGCCGGTTTGAAGATCCTTGCCTCATTTTATCCGAAAAATATCTATGTTGCATTCGCTAAAAATTGGTGAGTGATTAATAATAGTATGAAATTTAGAAACAGCAATATTTAAAAACAATATTATGGTATTTTGGCAAAGAATTACTCTTTATCCAGTCATTCATTAAAATGTGGCTTTACATACACGCTAAAAAGTAACAATGTAGGTACTATCACCAAAATACAATACTTAGCGGGATTCAGTAATATTTCTTGATGTATGCATGCCTAGTTATCAGGTGTTCTACGATGAATTGATAATAAATGAATTTCCTTTTGTCGAAAACACGTTATTTGAAAAGAAAACGAATCTTAATATAAAAATATAACTTTAGCAGACAACTACAAGTACGAATTGACAAAACACTGTCATTTTCTTTTTCCGCTGAACAAGGGCTCCCTCAAGGATCCCCGCTCTCACCGTTTCTCTACAATATATACTGCCATCACATATACAATTACAACTTACCAGACAAAAATCAAATCGACAGATCGGCATACATATTACAATATGCAGACGACACGGCACTTATTGTGCATCACAAAGCCACTGAGAGAGAGCAGCTCAAAGACTCCAAACACTAACAAACAACACAATGACATGGTTATATAAATGGAGACTAACACCAAACCCTTTAAAAAACCAACTTCTGCTCACAAACCACAGACTCAACGCTGACTCCCCTACAATAACTGCAGACGGCCAAACGACACAACCAAAAAACGACGTAAAATACCTCGGAATCACAATTGACCACAAACTTAAATTCACTAAACACATACGAAACATCAGGGCAGAAACAATAAAGAGAACAAAACACTTCCGATCACTAACCTACAAAGACAGAGAAATTAGCACAAACACCGCCACCAAAATATATAAGGCTATTTGTAGACCCTTGCTAGACTATGGACATATACTCATGACCAACGGAACAGAAAGGACAAAACGCTATATACAAACAACAGAACAAATTGCACTAAGACTAATAACACGAATAAGACTTTTTGAGAAGAGATTTTTTGTCATTAGAATTGGAAAGTTTATTTAATAAGATTGTTAACCTAGAATAAGTAATTGTTGAGATGACTACTGAGTGTAGTCCCGACGAGTGTGTGATCACGGCTCTCCAGCTTTTTCGTCCCTTCTTTCGACTTGCGTTTTGCCAAAATGATCCTAAAGGGAACCAAAAGTAGACCTTCCGCCGAATGCCAAAGTGTGATTTCTCACATCCTTCAAATTCAAGATAATGGTCATCGGTCAGCTCTGAAAAGTGAGCCACCCAAAAGAATACAATGACCAATTATCTACAGGATGCTAGAATTGTCGCGACTATGATATGCCGGAGAATCAACCTTTCAATTGCTAAACCCGGAAATAGCACTTGTGGTGACCGGCCCGAAGATCTCCGATAGGGGCGCACCATTTTTGGAATTCAATATAGAAAAAGTCACAAGCCCAACAAATCTCTACTACAATGTTTAAATATTATTTGAACAAACACTTTTTTTATATTGTATAGGTGCATATGATTGGTAATTCAAGTATCTACCAGACCATACATCCTTTGTGTACCAGTTTGTTTTTATTTCCCCATTACCGTCATTTCCCCATTACCGTCATATCCAAAAAGTTTATTGATTTGTTTTTGTCTTCCTCAATGGTGAATTTAATGGTCTCATGGAATGCATTAAATTTATCCAGTGTGTTTTGAACTTTTTGGTTCGGCAGGCACATTATGCAGTCATTCACGTATCTTTTAAGGAATCCACACTTGAAATTCAATTCAGGTATTAGTTTTTCTTCCAGACTTTCCATCACGAGGATTGCAATTGTTGCAGCTATGGGAGACCCCATAGCTACTCCATATATTTGTGATTAGAAATTGTCCTCGTACTGGAAATACGTTATTCGTATTCATTAAGATCGTCCCCATTAAGACCGATAGTTAGCAATATAAATGCCCCAACTTACCAATTATCTAAATACATGTCAGCTGTGTTGAGTAATATATTGGGAAATTGACAATATCACATTAGGGACTCATGGAGCTTCTGCGAATTAATAAAAAAACAGAGGATACCTGAGAACCATCGCCTGATATCGCTTGATGTGGTATCGCTATACACAAACATCCCGGTAGATTACTCAATACAATGCATAAGAAATAAATGGGCTGAAATTAGGGAACATACATCATTACCCGAAAATGAATTTATTGGGGCGGTAGAGCTGTGCCTTAAGTCCACTTACTTCCGATACGAAGACAATTTCTATTCACAAATATATGGAGTAGCTATGGGATCTCCCATAGCTGCAACAATTGCAAACCTTGTAATGGAAAGTCTGGAAGAAAAACTAATACCTGATTTAAACTTTAAGTGTGGATTTTTTAAAAGATACGTTGATGACTGCATAATGTGCCTGCCAAACCAAAAAGTTCAATACACACTAGATAAGTTTAATGCATTCCATGAAACCATAAAATTCACCATTGAGGAAGACAAAAACAAATCATTAAACTTTTTGGATATGATGATTATGTATGACAATAATGGGGAAATAAAAACAAACTGGTACACAAAGGATGTGTGGTCTGGTAGATACTTGAATTACCAATCATATGCACCTATACAATATAAAAAAAGTGTGGTAACAGCTCTTACTGATAGAGCGATAACATTAGCACACTGTAGATGCAGACAAAAAAATCTTGAAAAAATAAAAAAGGTACTATTAATTAACAACTATCCCAAAGAATTCTTCGAACCAATTATAAAACAAAGAATTAATACAATATACAATGCAAATAAATGGAACAACATAAATAATATAAAAAAGAAAAAAGAAGGTGAAATCAGGTATATATCATTACCGCACATACCAGAAATCAACACAAAAATAAAAAATGTTTTAAAACCGCATAATATTGCTATAGCGGAGAAAACTAAAAACAACTTGGCAAAAGAGTGTTTTACAAAATTTAAGCCTAGAAGCGATAAATTGGACACACCAAACGTAATATACAAGATTGACTGTTTGAACTGTGACAGCACATACTTAGGACAAACAGGGCAATAGTTAAAGAAAAGAATATACGAACATAAGTATAGCTTAAGAAAGGTTAACGAAAATGCAACAGCATTAGCACAACATGCACAACAAAAGTTGCATGATTTTGATTTCGATAACACACAAATATTAATCAATGAGGAGAACTATAATAAGAGAAGAATCCATGAAATGATCCAAATTAAGAAACATAAAAATACAATAAATTTCAGATCAGATACAGACAATCTGAGCTCTGTATATCATACGCTAATTAAATGATCGCATGATTGAACTGATTGGACCAGGTAAATGAAATGTAAACATCTGATATTGAAGAATCGCCAAGCATTCCTAAAACGCAAAAAAAAAAAAAAACGAAAGATAAACAGTTTTTTTTGTTTCGCTCGCTTGATATCGAATAAAATATGGAAAATTCAGTGACCAGTTGAATGTTGGGATGTTAAGAACTATACACGTAAGTTGAGGTTAAAGTTTGAATCTCTAAACAATAGATTCTAGTCTTTTCCCGGATATGTTTGTCCTGACTCATCACCTGAAAACCAATGTTCTTAATTTACTTTTTAATATGTATGTAATTGTATTTTAATGTGTGAATTTGGTGAGAGTTTTTTATTTGAATTGATGATGACTGTAAGTGTATATTTTAGACAAACTGATGATGGTGGAGAAAGACACCGAAATGTATTTGTAACATTTTGAATAAAAAACAGTAAAATTGACTGAAACCCAGGAATATATTGGAATGAACTGGAAATAAGTGGACTTAAGGCACAGCTCTACAGCCCCAATAAATTCATTTTCGGGTAATGATGTGACTTAATGATAGATAGATAGATAAAAATTTATTGAACATTCCCATTAATAAAATTCACAAACAAAGTTAACAAACATAACTCCCATGTCTAGCCAGATGTTCGGCCGGTTGCTCTTTGCCCATGATCTAAATAGGCGCGCTAAGTCGTCCATTACCTGGGCAGTGCCCTAACATGGACATTCCCGAGCTAGCCATACGCACGACAACGTCAGGAGATAGTCTTGAAGTGGCGGTTTTGGTTTTATTCGAGGGGCATTCATTAAGGAAAAAAGGTCTTCCTGCAGGGAAGCCAAAAACCCCTTTTGCTTCGACCTTTAAGTTTCATACTGTCAGCCGTGGCCAGACAATGTTTGTTTGTCGTCACGTACTGTCAGGGACAAAATCCTCATAAAATATGGGAAGTCGCTTATACAGGGTCCATGGGTTGGGCGATCGTTTGCTCTTACTTGGGTGATATTTCGCGTGAGGACTGAGCCTTGCACTCCGCTATGATAAAATTTTTCAGCGATGGTATCTATATAGTCGGCTATATCTGCCATCCCTGTAGCTTCATGCATTTCGGTTATTCTGGTGTATCTGTCAGCCGATAGGACGCCTCTTAGGAACCTATTTTGGGTCCTTTGAACACGTCGTCTCGTGGAATCACAGACAGAGTGCCAGACAGGGGAGCCGTAGGTCAGTTTGGGCCTTATAGTGGAGGTGTAGAGCAGAAGTTTATTTCGAGGCGATAGGAAAGAATTTGGCGCCAGAAGAGAGTACAACTTTCTTCGGGCCATGGCAGTCTTTTGTACAGCATAGTCAACATGCTTATTGAAATGGAGTCGGGCGTCTAGTTTGAATCCCAGGTATTTCACCTCTTTTGTTGGTTTGATAGGAGTATTTTGGACCACGAGTGGTGATAAGATTTTGTTGTTAGTGAATTTGCGTGAAAAGATAATAAGTTCCGTCTTCCTGGGATTCACTTTAAGTTTCCATTTGTCAAAATACGGCGTCAATAAACTCAGGTGATGTGCAATGCGAGATTTCGCAGCCTGAGCATAAAAAGACGATGCGTAGATAGCCGTATCATCAGCGTATAGTGCTATTTTTGTAGTGGGAAGTTTTGGAATGTCTGCTGTGTACAATGTATACAGCAGCGGCGAAATCACTGTTCCTTGTGGTACTCCTGCCGCGATGCGTCTTTTGGCAGAAGTGGAATTCTCCACTTTCACCTGGATGGAACGGTTTTTTAGGTAAGAGGCTAGCAGGGAAACTAGGTAGAGTGGCAGTGAATGCACGGCAAACAACTTGTACAGCAGGCCTGTGTGCCAGACTGTGTCGAAGGCCCTTTCCATATCGAGAAGCAGCATTACCGTACTTTGAAGCTTATTAAATGCTGCATTGGCATCCGTTGCGATCCTAGCAGTCTGCAGCGTTGTGTTGTGTCTTGGTCGAAAGCCAAACTGCTCATCCGGAATTAAACTTCGAAGCTCGGCTGCTGCCTGTAATCTCGAATGGATGACCTTCTCGGTTAATTTGCCGAGGGTGTTCAAGAGGGAAATTGGCCTATAAGAGGCGGGTTCGGTCGGGTTTTTGCCCGGCTTTAAGATGGGGATTATTACAGCATTTTTCCAGTCCTGTGGGAAGTGCTGCAATTTAAGGACTGCGTTGACGATTTGTACTATTAGCACAATAGTTTTCCGCGGTAAGTTTTTGAGGAGTAAATAAGGGATGCCGTCTGGCCCGGGGGCTTTTCGGCTAGGGAGACGCCGAAGACATTGTATTGATTGTATCTCCGACGGGGTTGTTATATAGGAATGCAAAATCGAGGGTGGTATAGGATACTTCCGTTCTACAAAAACAGCGGTCTGTCTTTCTATTTCGTTATCCTGAAGGGCTGGTTGGACCTTGTGTACTTCTGCCAAAAAGTCGGCGAGCAGCTCGCACTTGTCACTGGTGGTAATATAACTCCGCCCCTCTTTTTCAAGAGCGGGGACTTGCTCATAGCCTTTTCGCAGACTTCTCGACAGTTTCCACAGGGAATTGTCACGGGGAGTCGGATTTCGCAGTTTCTCCGCCCAGGTATAGTTTCTGTATGCGGAGATTTCGCGCTGTATGTCTCGTACAAGCTCTGCTGCCATTATGCGATCGGCAGATCGCCTAAATCGCTGCCAACGCTTCCTGATTCGATTTTTCGCCTTGATAAGGTCCAAAATTTCCTCAGGAAGATTGTCGCGCCGCGGTCTGTTCGGAACTTTTTTGGCCAAAGCTTGCTGTGTCCGTTGTATATTCCTGGTCAGACCTTTTACCGCATGCTCTAGAGCTTCGACAGTATCAATCTGGCCCGGAATACACGTCAGGTCTTGTAGTCGTTTTCGATATTCGCGAAAATCGAAATTTTCGTATGAATATCGAAAGTCGTTAGTTTGTGTGCGCTTTGAATCCCTAATGTCGAGGTAAATGGGCAAATGGTCACTGCTGAGGGCGTCTATAACCACCATCTCCGTGAGATTGGCGAGTCCTTTGGCTATTCCGAAATCAAGGAAAGATGGGTTCATTCCACTGTTTGGATAATGCGTTGGAGATGAAGTGGGCATAACTAGTAAGCCATTTTCGCGAACGTAGCTGGCTAGGAAATTGCCAGCTGCGTTTTTCCGTCCAGGGTTATTAAATAGTGGATGGCGGGCGTTGAAATCTCCCATAAGCAACACCCTATTGGTGTTTGAAAAAAATGGATCAACGTCAGTAGCCTGTAAGCGAGTAGAAGTAGAGTACCCACAGTAGATCAAAACACCATCATGAAGCTCAACGCCAACGTTCTCTATTACTGACTGCCTGCATGGCAGTCTCCCGTATGGGATCGTTGCTTTGATAGCTATGGCCACTCCACCCCTTAGACCGGGCCTATCGGCACGCTCGAGCCTGTACCCCCGGATTGTAATTCTGTCTCCGGGGCGCAACCATGTTTCCACGATTAACGCAACATCGACGTCCTCAGACCCGAGGAACTGCTCGAACTCCCGAGACGACTCCGGAGTCCACATGAGTTCCATTCCCCAATCCTCATAGGACACAGTTGACAATATCAATACTTAAAAATCGAAGCTGTTAATATCTTCATTGAAGAACTGCGCTGAGACTAGGAATTTGTCTGTCTTCGAGACGCAACCCCTCAATGCAGCGCTGTAAAATCTTACCGCCTTGATCACCTCCTCCAAGTTGATTTGCGACGACAGCTCGGAGAATTCCCGCTGGACACTGCCCAGCATGGCCACCGCGTTCCCATTTATACCATGGGCTGGGTGGACGGAGCTCGTCGGGACAGCTTCGTGCTGCCTCAGCGGAGGAAACTCCGCTAATGAAGGCGGTGGCGGGGGCAGCATGGTCCTGTTGGCGTGACTTGGCGCCATGGTCCTGCTGCTTAGGGGTGAAGGGTGGATCGGACCAGGGCCTCGACTGGTTTCACCCCAGGCTGGCCTCGTTGGAAGAGGAGCAGGGACGAAACGCTGCTTCTCCGCCGGGACTTGCGCCTGTTTGTAAATGTAGACTGGGCAAGCCTCGTCAAAGCTACGATGAGGTCCACCGCAGTTAGCGCATTTTAATGTAGGCCCAACGGGGCAGGCGGTGATTTCATGCCCCCCAACAAGCAACTCAATGAATGAATGATGACTCCCTTATTTCAGACCATCTACCTCTTATGCACTGTATTGAGCAATCTACCGGAATGTTTGTGTATAACGATACCACATCAAGTGAGATTATGCGATGGTTCTCAGGTACTTTCTGCTTTTTTATAAATTCACAGAAACTCCATGAGTCCCTAACGTGATATTGTGACTTTGTTTGAAAACCATGTGAATTTTGGTGTAAGTTTTTTATTTAAATTGATGATAACTGTAAATACATATTTTAGACAAACTGATGATGGTGGAGAAAGACACCGAAACGTATTTGTAACATTTTAAATAATAAACAATAAAATTGACTGAAACCCAGGAATATTTTGAAGTGAATTAAAGTACAGTCAGGAAAATATACGCAACGATGATTAAAAAGAACATATTTTTATTCAGCAATCGCAATATAAGTGAGAAAAACATTCAACTTTGAGTATTTAATAAAAAGCCGGAAATTTTATACAAACATGTAAATTTGACCTGTCAGCGAAATTTGGGACACTCTATACCAGCATTAGTCAAAGTGTGCTTCGCGGAGCCCCCGTGCTCCACAAAGCTCCGGTAGGGTAGGTAGGGCTCCGCCGTCAATAAAATTCATACATATATTAAAGAGGAATCTACTGAGATGATAAAGCGGACAAACTGATGATGGTGGAGAAAGACACCGAAACGTATTTGTAAAGATTTTAAATAATAAACACTAATATTGACTGGAACCCAGGAATTTATTTTGGATTAAATTGAAATGCAGTCAGGAAAATATACACAATAGTGAATGAAGACAATATAAATAAGAATTTCTTTTTTTTTTGGGCTTTCAGGCCATCGTGAAAAGAATGTCCTCCTAACTTTTCGTAAGCACGACTGGCTTGCATCTTCAGAGGTTTTTCTCACGAAAGCTTACACAACTCACGACTTAGTCCATTGTAAGCTAAAAAATCTTCGGAAGATGCAAGCCCGGAAGACAATTTCAATTCAATTTGAAGCAATGACGGCGAAAGTCTAACTCAAAAAGGAAAAGATCGGTTGCTTAAATTCATATTTTAAAAGCCATCCTAACATGGTGAGACGTTTTAAACCCTCTGAGTTTTGAAGCTTTTCATAATCTGGCTTACTTGATGACATTTTTTCATTTGTCTTTTGTTGCTTGGTTCTCATTTCTTTTGTGTTTGTTTTTTAAACATTAAAACCAATAAACAAGCGCACGTTAAAGCAGATTTTTATGTCGCCTATTTGCCTTCGTAACGATTGCTATTGGCCAATGGCAGTAAATTTCAATGTTTTTTTTTCTTAACGTAATTAGTATAATAAATAGCAATTAAGCCTGCTAAGCTGGTATTTTGAGTTTGCTCTGAGATATTGTAAGTCGACAAAGGAAATGTGCCACTGTGGACACGGAAAATCAGCTAATTTCAAATACAGGAATTCTTAGCTGGAATCGAGTGATTAAACTGGACAACAGCAAGCATAACTTTACGGGTTGGTTTAACTGAGTTGACCTAAGTTTACTGTATATTAGTGACCCGATGTTGAACCCTAATAAATTGCGGTTTGGATTGATTTGAGATATCTGTACGTGACTTGGGATGACGTAGTAAATTGTTGATAACTCTGAACCGTTCCTAATTGCCTCGACCAGACATTTTGTCAATTAGCAACTTCAATTACTCTGTCTGGATTGATTAATATCCAGATATTATGCCTTCACGTGCCGGAGTTTCGATTATCTTCTTATTATGTTCTATTATCTTAACGCCGCTATAAACAGTGCTTTTCTGACGTCAACATAACTGATGTATGATATTTATAACTTTCAGGGTATCCGTACGGCCATATGGGCCCATCTTCTGTTCCTGAAGGCAAGAATGTGCGATTCCACTGTTCAGCTACAGGTAACCCCACACCGAAAATAACGTGGCAAAAGTTCGACAACAGCCCTATTAACCGAGGACCTTGGGAAGGTATAAACATGTTTATTTTAGCAATCTGAGAATTTACTAATCGCCCCAGCTAGGCGATTTATTTTTTGGTTACAAAGCACAAAAGATGGCTTAAATATAATAAATTTCCTTTGGGAAATTGTAGGACTTGGAGATAGCTATGATGAACGGGATAACGGGATAGCTTTAATTTAGTGGCTGCTTCGTAAATCATCCGTTTCAAGTGATGCTAACATTGGGCTCAGTGAAACTATCTCAAGGAGCCATCATTTTCATGGGCCACTTTTTACTGCTTTCTACACTTTTTTATTTACTTAACATTTGTTATGTAAACGTTACATATTGCTATACTCTTTTATAGCTAAATTCCATACAATCTTTCAACAAAACGGAGTTTAGTGTTCTGTGTTTCATAGGTTCTAACCTGGTTGAACTTTTATATGAGCAGATTAGCTGGAACTTTAGAATTGCGACATCAGTATCCAGATTTGTTTATATCTGTATTGCTTATGGCACGAAACAAATTGCTTTTCAATATTCGCGAGTGTTCATAATAGGAAATAACATCACAATGATCACAATGTCCAAAGGAAAAATGTTTGCTCCTAAATATCTGTAAATGATAAGGAAATTGTAATGAGCACAAGGTTCTTTTTGTTATTACAGATTCTTAAGCAGTGATGAGCTAGACGCTCTTGGTTTTGCAGTCTTGGTATTGGTCTTTTACTCTAATCAGATTTATGGTACTTGATAATACACCATTAAACATCCTTACAATGAATATGTGACTAGAGAATAGACCGAACATTCACTAATTTCAAAGAGAACGGCTAATGTCGTATCAAAGGTTTCCTGAACCCTTCTTGGAACACCATAAATACCATTGTACGAAAATCCGTCTTTGTCGTCTAGGCAGTCGGTGGCTTTGAAAACAGACTAACAAAAGATGGCATATTTTATGCCCATATGTTACTTGAGAATAGACCCAACCTGTCGAAATGTGACTTTGCCTATTGAGTGACTTTACGTCTTTGCTTAAATGTATATATTTTCAGAATATGCACGTTTAATAAGTACCTTTACAATATGACGATGCTGACATATATTTATTATATATATATATATATATATATATATATATATATATATATATATATATATATATATATATATATATATATAATAGTATTTCATTGTTGGGGCACCCTGTACAAATAAGGTGCTATAAAAAGTTACCCAGTACATTTTAGCAATATACGGTAGCTCAGTTGCGTTTGTAATATCTAAATACTATTAAATGAAACAACAAACATTGAACATTGCGAAAAGCTAAAAAATAACTAAAATAATTTAACTAAATTAAATAAGGAAATTATACCCATAAGAGTAAAAAATTCTAAAACGATCAATTGGGTGATTTAAATCTGACGTCATATTTTTTAAAGTGTATATATGAACTAAAAAAAACAAAGTGAAAAATTCACTATCTGAAATGTTCAAGAATACATTCCATTGCAAATTCAAATGACGCTGTTCTCGTTAACATTACCTAAATGTCTTTACTTCATTCAGAAATCACTAAAATTAACAGATAAAATTAAAAAACATATAGGAAAAGCTCATTTAACTTAAAAAAACAATCAGTTAAGAAGAGTTTAAAGTTTCAAAATTATTTATCGTTATTTAAATAAATAAAATGAATTATATAACATGTGTTTCGTCCCAAAATTGCACGATTTATTACAGAATTGCTCCGCTTTCCTTCATAATCTCATTGTACAACATCAGATTTCATTTCGAGACTGTTTTAATTTTTTATCGCACTTTGAAGTTTTCTGGTGAAAAAAAAATATAGTAGAAAAGTCGCCCCTTTCTAAACTTTTGCTTGATTCGGAGTTTGAGGTCTTATGATGTGTAAATCTGGCGCTGCTCAAAAAGGTTTTAATTGTTTCTTATTAGTATTGACTTCAGTATGAGCTGTTTAGGTGCGGTCAGTTTCATTTCCTTCGACATTATTACTCTCGCTTCCTTAGAAGAATCAATTTGCTTGGAACAAACATCACTCTGTGAATCCGCGTGTTTTTGTGTCGGAGATTGAACCTATTTTTACCCGTTTTGCCATCGTTAATTTGTAATGTTTACACATTGTAATAGTTTGCGAAACGACCACTGAACTACTCGAAATTATTGCTTCGTAGCAAAGTTAAAATTGCAATTTCAACAGCTACTATCCTAGAGAAATAAGTTCAAATTAAAAAAAAATTCTACCATACTCTTCCAGTAAACTCCAGTAACCTGCTGAAACGGATACGGCAATTTAACGGCAACGGAAAACTAATCAATTATTTCTTTAAAATCCTGCAATAAAATGTAACAAAGTTCGACATTAGTGGAACTTCCATAGAACCATTAATTTATTCTGCATTTTACATTTTAGGTAGACACTGGAGCGCAAATTTAAATTCCTCAAATTTAATTACAGCTCTAAAAATATCCTTATTCAAATCTAATCTAATTAACGAAACTTTCTTAATCGATATCGGATTAAATTGTCAGAGTTCCTGAAAGTATTACATTGAACTTTCAGGGTGATATTTCAAACTCTAATTGCTCCCGACTGAAACCATATAAAGTTTTTTAATGGGCAACCAACTAGCTCGGAAAGTTTTAAAGTGAATATAAACATTTTCACTTCCAACGCATCGATATAAACTGCTTTGTTTTCGAGCTTTTCCAGTAAACGTTCATATTGCCAGACTCAGCTACTTAAGCCAAATTAATATGGCAGCAACGTTTCTTGTTGAAAATCTTCCTGACAGGGCTGATGTATTACTTATGTGATTTATTATTCTACAGTAAATGTGCGAGATTTATGAATTGCTCTTTTGCAGCTAATCTGTTTCCAAAGAAGAGAAATGTGTTTCTATTATTAATAATCCGCCAATTGAAAGTTCAATAATGTTGCTGCGATCGATCAACTTTCAAGTTTAGTAAATCGGTATTATAGCTCTCATAGTCAAGTCATTTAAAAATTATTAAAGCAAGCGAAAAATTTGTGATTTATTGCAAAAAAACAATACATTACAAGGTACAATTCTACGCCTATCAAGAAAATTCAACTGTAACAATTTAGTGGAAATGGTGGTCCTAAGAATAAATCGAAAGTAATATTGTCGACTTTATTTCAATTACTTCAAAAGACCGTAAAAAACAATCGTTTAAAAGTTCTAAAACTTCGGTTCGAATTGTCTGGGTTTAATAGGTAAGGTGGAAAGATATGGCAAAATATCTCATTTTTTTAACTTTTCGTAAACTGTTTTGAAAAATATTTTTGCTGATATTTGAACCCAATTCTTAAGGGTAAAGTTAAGCTAGTTTAGCTCTGGGCAGTCACTCAAAGAATTACTTAGATTCATCCTGTTCCTTAAAGTTCTTGTAATTCCTATTGGCTTTAGATGTAGCCTTTGCCTTTGATTTTTAAGGAAATGCACAGTTTCAAACTAAATTATTAGTCTTATAATTTAATTGTAAAATTTGTGAAAATTTTCTTTTGCTTTATAATGATTTTAAAATAATGCAACTTAAATTTTAACTGTGAATTAGTGAAGTATATAATGTTTGCCTGATGCTGGTATTGATGCTAACCAAAATAAAAATAAATAAAATAAATAAAAAAAAAAAATTATAATACTTGGCCATCCAAACAAATATAAGGGAAAGGGATATAACCCATGAAGCAAGAAACGAATGAACTAAAATATATAAAGGGTGTTTCAATGAGAACGACGGATTTAAATTTCAAATAAAACATATATAGTAGTAGTAAACATCTTTATTTCTAAAAAAGGCTATCGACCTATTGGTCTTTCTGCCCTTGTTTAATACATGTAGTCTTAATCTAAATAAAAAACAAATATGAAAATTCTCTTATTCTAGGTTAACAATATTATTAAATAAAATTCCAATGACAAGAAAAAATTATTTTATTGTCCACTAGTCAGTTGCGTTTGTAAGTGTTCGAGTAGCGTTGATGTAGGGAAACGGAAGCGGGATTGTCTGGTTGGTCTTGTAAGACAAAGGGGATTCAGTATGGTCCAGTTGTAGGGGTTGTTTGTCCATTTTGTCTGTAAATGTATGAGCCTTTCCGAAATCTCTGTCATGTTTGTGCGTTCGTGTAGTAATTTGGTGGGGGGGGGTTGTGTAGTGGGTTTTGGGGGTGTCTTGTTCGTGTTATTAGTCTTAGTGCAATTTGTTCTGTTGTTTGTGTATAACGTTTTGTCCTTTCTGTTCCGTTGGTCATGAGTATATGTCCAAAGTCTAGCAAGGGTCTACAAATAGCTTTATAACATATATATTTGTGGCATAAGTTTGAAACATTTATTGAAAAATGAAGTACACATCATGAGGTTATGAATGGAGTAAGACATCGGAAAAATTACCGCCTCGGCTTTGCTGGACCAGACGTGCTCTTTTCATGAAATTTTCAAGGACTGTTGCGCATAAATTTTGCGGTATTTCAGAGATACAGCGTTGAATTTCATCTTTTAAGGCTTCAATCGTTGTTGGTTTATTCACATAAACTTGTGACTTTAAAAAATTCCAAAGGCGTTAAAACGAACACAACTCACGATTAATGCTTGACCAACTGCATTTTCGAAAAAAAAATAGTCCGATGATGCCTCCAGTCCACAAGGCACACCAAACAGTGACTCCTTTTGGATGCATCTGTTTCTGAACTATCACTCTTGGATTTTCGGAACCCCAAATGCGACAATTTTGTCGATTAACCCGAAACCATCAAGATTTTCGTTGATGAATTACCGTCCAATTGTCGTCGGTCCAAAATTAAATGAACAAAGGCTCTTTGTTGCCCATGGTCTTCCGGCTTTAGCTCTTGAGCCAATTCAACTTTGTACGCATGAAGCTTCAAATCTTTTGTTAAAATTCGATGCATAGTGGTTGAGGAAACACCAATGTCCTGAGCTCTATGACGAATTGATGTGGTTGGGGTTCCCTCAACATTTGCACTTGCTGCTGCGATATTTTCAGTTGCAATTATATTGTTTTCCTTTTTAAAATAATACTAAATACCGTGTTTTGAGTTTTAGAAAACTTAGAGAAAACTAGATATGAATTATAATTGAGAAATTTGCCTTTGCCAGTGTTTTACCATTTTAACTTCAATGTATGAAATGTTCAATATTATTGAAAGCTGCTCGACTAATTGAAAAAACTGAAATGAAACAAGTAAAATCAGGCCGCTTGTAAACCTCGCCATATAAACCTTTATAGAACCCTAAACCACATAGTGGTGTCCACTATCCATTAAACTTCGATCGATTCCTGATTGACTTAAAATATTGTGGTCCTTTTACCATCTACGACCACATCACTTTTCCAATTTTAGTGTCATTCATTTCTAGATAATAATTTAATTATCGGTTTTTTAAGTTTTAAACCAGATCAGGCAACCTAAAAGCGAGAAGTTTTCTCAAGGAAATAATTCTTAATTATCTCACAAATTTCATTATCTAAAAGCGTAGATTAAATTTTGGCGTATTCCCTTGTCTAAATTGCATTCTGCTGTCTTGAATAAGCTTCCTTTGTCGCTTATTGGGAAACTTTGGTACGTTCCGTTAAGTTCTTTAAAGATTCTATAGTTCAATTAAGGCCATAGTTTAAAATTTCAATAATATCTCCAACTATTTGGCTGGAAACTCAGCAAATTATTTTATAGAATTTGCTTAAAGGTATATTGTATTTTCATTTGCAGACATGTTTGATAGTGAGTTTTTGCGTTAAACATTTTTTCTTTTACTGTGAACGAAATCCCTGGGCAGCTCAAAGCCTTTAATCTACTTATTTGACGTGTTGGCTAATCCTGATGGAGAAAATGGACAGAAATAAATGTCTAATGGCAAAAGTTTCCAAATGAAAAGCGTTAAACAACTCAAAAACAGACGGAAGACTCGGCTACGATAAATGCACCCCGCTTACAACTTAAGATAAAAAGAACAAACAAACCAAAAAATATAGAAATTAAACATTTCGAATTCGAAAGAAAACGACTTTTTTGTAGATTTAAATGCTTCAAAATATTTTATAATATTGTTAAAATCAATGTTATTGAGAATCTGTTGGACAAATTACCATTTTCCTGAAAAATTGTACGGTACGAAGAACAACGGACGCAAATAAGAGATGAGTGAAGAGTTGAAATTAGATCGTTTTCTTCAGGTAATAAAGACAATCTCAGGACTTTTTCTTAATCTCCCTATTTTTATGAATTGAAGTAGCTGAAACTCTTGGTAAACGAACTTTTGTTGTTAAATTGCCCTCGTTAACGGAAATCGTCAATCGTCCAAGTTAGTGAACATTTGCCAGAAAGTTTCCACGTTATTTGACGATGTACACGTTATTCGGGAAATTGTTTGTGTTTGTCTTGAACCATTTGTGTGATTTCGGGGAACATCAATTAAAAGTTACTGGTTTGTTTGCTTTTATCCGTCCATTAGATAATAAAATTACTGAATTGAAAGCGTTAATTACAAAGCAGAGCTGTTAATGAAACATGTTATTTTATTTAGGAAAATACACATGCAAAATGTTGAAAACTTAAAGTTATCGATTTTTGCGTGACAAACCAATGAAAGAATTTGATTGGTTCTGCAATATATTTTAGAGTTTGTAATAGGTGAATTTTTTCAATAGGACAATAAATTTGGAAACGGCTGGTATATAGCCTAAGTTCTTTCGCTTTTTCAGATGTTCAAGTTCCTGAAGCCGTACTGATTTTTCCTCAGGTCAATAGGGAACACATGGGAAAATATCTCTGCATTGCTGATAATGGAATCCCGCCTCCAGCTAATCATACATTTCATCTGGAAGTGACTTGTGAGTTTTGAATTAGAGTTTTAGGGGACTTTTCAATGCTAGTGGAGAAATTCTCCTGAGGCAATCCATTCTGCTTGAGCAGCTTTTGTTGCCAACATAGCTTCTTACAATTGTTAAAAGTGATAGCCTTTTACAATTATAATTAAAATGAGTGTCGAAAAGTTTTGAAATATTGGAAAAGTTTCTTCTGATTTAACCAGCAGTTTGATTTAGTAGAGCTAGCATACATCGAAAATGGTCTTATAGTTAACCAACTAATTAGTAATGGTGCAAAGATATCGGAAAAAGCTGCAATATTTAAGTGAAAAAATTTGTTGGTCGAGATGCAATGCCCTGAGTTCTGTTTTCTTTAACACACGAATCGATAATAATCATATTTAAATGCTTCCTTTTATGTTAAATTGAACCTTACTTAGCGCCAGTTGGGAGAAATCAAATATTTTTTGCAATTATTATAGTTTAGATGTAAAAGGAATTGATAATTCATAATTCGCTATAATTTCTGTTATTTGCTGCATGTATTTAACTATATTATAATAAATTAATGTGGTTCCCTAGTTCCTCCACTTATCAGTATAGAGGACCAGATGGTTGGTGTAGCAAACGGTTCGACTGCTGTTCTTGAATGTTCAATTGAAGCGTTCCCAGAACCAATTCGGTAAGTGGAAAATTATAAGTTTGATCGAAAACCACCAATTTAAGTCGGAATAATAAATGGTACCAAAGTATATATAAAACATGTAATGGTCTGAAAAAGGTGAAGATTCAATCAAATTCACTCACGGTCTATTTTATTTTTTCGAAAAGTTTTTTTAGAAAAGCATTATAGATGTTTCCTCGCAAATTAAAATGGAGAATCGTTCAAATTTAAATTGAAAATCGCAAGCTTTTGAACTGTCGATTTAACAGCTTAAAAGGACCGCTGGACAGTCAGCGACCACGACGAACGCGTATATCTATTTTCATTTCATTAACAGACCTAGTTTTCTGAAATTTCTTCATTAATTTTCACTCAGTGGCTAAAGATGGAGCATTCCGATGGCCCATAATTGTACGCATTTCGCGAACTGTGGCTGCAAAACTTCCACCACTTTGATATTAATTATTCACAATGAGAATTCGTTGTTGTGTATTGAACCGCTCCATTTTACTTAACCTCCTGCTGTTTTCAAGAAAGGGCTTTTTCAAAAGCGTCGTTCTTATTGGAACACCCTTCATAAATTTCAGAAAGATTTGAGACCTACCTCAAATACTATCAAATCATGATTCATCTTCATATAGCAAGCGTTGTTTAAAATGTTTCCGTTTTCTTTCAGCTATTGGGAACGATCGGATGGTAGACTGTTGGAAAATGGCGATAAGTTTCGAATAGACAACTCAAAGGTAAAATCTGGATATAAATCCCGCATGCAGCTGAATATATCGCGTGTAACACATCACGACAGGCAGTATCTTTATTATTGTGTGAGCAAGAACGAGTTTCAATTGACAAGAGGAGAATTCAAGCTTTACGGTAAGCAAACAATTTCAATGCATTTTAACTTCGTACAGGTCTCTGATGCGGATTTAAAAATCTGGTGAGATAAAACCGTACATTTTACAATTTACTCAAAAAGCGTATTGTAGGCAGCTACACAATGCTTTACATCCGTGCGGGTACTAATAGATGCCGATTGTGATAAATTAATTTAAAAAACACTGAGATATACAGGGAATCTCAAAATTGTGTTCAGACAATTGCACGTTTTGAACGGTAATAACTTGCTTAACTTTAATAGAATATCCTGTACTTTATGACAGGCACAGTTAAAAAATTAATTTTTTAATTTTGTATATTCTTTTTCCTGACTGTACTTTAATTCATTCCAATGTATTCCTGGGTTTCAGTCAATTTTATTGTCACTAATTATGGTGTTATGTGATGAGCCCTGCGTTTCGTCCCGGGTCTACCTATTGGACTCGTCAGTAAGGCTTAGGTAGACCCTGCCTAAAATTGACTGAAACCCAGGAATACATTAGAATTAATTTTTAATGAAGGTTATAAAGGAATCATGGAAAACGCATACTTTCAGGATTCATGCCGATATTATCAAATGTAGATAATAATTTATTGAGTCACCTATCGCTATTTGACAGGTATGAAATATTAATCCTAAGTTTAAATGACGTTATCAGTTGTGTGTGTGTGTGTGTGTGTGTGTGTGTGTGTGTAATCTGGTTACCTCCCAGATTGCTTGGTTGCTGGTTTTCACCAGCACCAGGTTAAGCTGTTGTTTGGTACGTCTGCTTATCATGCGGTAGGCTTCCGCGTCCTGGATCCCCTGTTGGCGAAGCTCGAGCTCCACCTCGGCGATCTCTAGATCTTCACGCAACCCGCGGATTACAGCGTGGAGTTTTTTGTCTTCTGGCAGCGTGTAAGTGTGGTACGGGCGCTGTGTTCAGTCCAAGAGGGCTGTCGCTTTCCTGAAATCGTCAGCCGAAAATCCTTTGTTAGGTATAATTTAGAAATGCACCCCCGAGGATGCACTTAGTCAAGCGGCTGCAGGGTAGAAAAACGGTGGGTCCTCGACAAGATTTCAAGGAAGATGGCTTGTTTTATGGCACTGGTCTAACCAACAAAAGGAGATTAAGGCAAAATTGCAGACAACGAAACCTTTTTGATTTCTGACGAAGGTACGTTTTACAGCAATGGATCTGTCAAGAGGCGCAATTTCTATTATTACCCGGATTCAAACACACACCAACTTATAATTATCCAAAATCAGCACAACTGCTCAGTAAATAATGATAATAGTGTATTATATACCTAGGTCGAGAAGTAAGCTATTATATACCGAGCACTGTATAATAATAAATTTATATACAGGGTAATTCAAAAGTGGCGTCATTCCTTTTAAGGGGTTATAGGGGCTCACTTGGAGACTACGAAAAATTTTTTCCAAAATGTCTAGAAGATATTAACAGTTGAAAATCGAATTTCAACTTTGTTATTAAGTATTATTTTAAAATAGTCCCATGTTTGCTTGGTAGCCTTTTGGAATACTTAACCATTCGAAAAGAAAAATTACGATCTTTGCTTCATGTTACGAAAATTGTTGATATTGAAAAAGACCTCTGCTACAATTTTTTGATGAAAAGTCAAAGTGGCAATGATGTTTTTTGTCATTAACAGATAGTCACAGGTAGATAGCCTTTGTCAATAATAAAAAGCATTTGTCATCTGTGACTTACTTTGAAGCTCCTTTCACAAAATGTACACCAACATCGGATATGTGATTAGTTATGGGGAAATGCCACACTAACATAGCAGAAGGTGTAAGACCTTACACCAGCAAAGGGCTAGAGACACTGGACGATTGGCTCCAGAGATTGACGCAGATTGTGGACGATCTAGAGGTGCTCGGGTTCCAGACACAGAGGCACAAGTATTGGAGATAATTGCAACAGAGCCTTCCAGGAGTGCTCGGAGCATTGCACAACCACTGACACTTTCCCAGGCACCTGATAATTGTGCCAAAACTCCCCAGAGGAAGGGCCACATTCCTACCATGTATGTAAGATACACAGGACACAAGGACACATTAACTCTCTGATCTCCCGAATACCGGTACAAATTGAGCAGGAGTTAATTAACCGCATACGAGAAGCTGATCAAAAGGTGATCCCGAGACTGCGGCGAAGACTGCACAATAAAGTGATTGGGGGAACAAACATGTCTGGAGTTAAACGGGCAGAAATTCGTCAACCTCTTGTGATTTAACAACTTAATTGTATTTTATTTGATTAATATTAATCATTGATACATAACCTTAGACAGGATATGTTTGTTTACATGTGAGGCGAGTTTAGGTATGTCACTCATCTGCCCCAAAAAGGATGGCAGCACTTACGGCAAATTGACATAGTTATCCTAACCTCAACATAGTTTTATTGCTTTCTCTTTCTTTGTTTTGTGTTTATCCATGGTTACTACAATTTTCAATAATTAAGAAGTAACAGGTATTTACGTAATGTTAATTAGGCAGATTACCTTGAAAAGCATCGTTGCCGTAATTCTGATCCAGTTTTTTGCAAATATCTCAGTTTTTGATAAGAATTTATTTTTTTTTACTATTTTTCCTGTGCTCCCAAATACCCCCAGACAACACCCCCAGAGGAATGACGCCACTTTTGAATCACCCTGTATTTTAAATTTTATGTAAATAATTAAACGTTATAAGGAAATATGTGCTAATTAATTTGAATCTCATTTCTTGTTGACAACGACTAACTTTAATGGAATTTTGACAACATTTTGATAACTATTAATACAAACTAGTGAAAAAAAATTACAAAATGACGTTGAGCAAAACCGCCCAAAACCTATTTTTTTAAATGGAAATCCTGTTTTTTGATAATTTTATCTCATTTAGCGTTAAAATTAAGGGTAAGTTTGTTGTAAAGTTGTCTATTCCAATTGTGTTTAGTTTTAGTTAGTTATTTTTCCCGCATCTTATTTTAAATGCAGTTAGTTGACATGACGAAAGTTCCCAGTTTTAATACAATAAAATGCTAAAGGAATGCTTGCAATTGCCGTTTGAAAATAATAAATTATCATGGCCGGATGTTTAAATTATAAAATCGAAGATTATTTAAACTTATTTATTATTTAAGGAGAATGTGGTAGTTATAACTAGAACTGTTTATATATTATTAATTATTATTATATCAATTATAATTATATCAAGAAACTAAAACCAGTTTTTTTTAAATCTAGCGTTCTCTAATTTTCCTGGTTGCCTTTATAATTTGCATAATAAATAAAATAAATAATGCATTTTGAAACATATTTTTAAACACTTTGTATTAATAGTTATAAAAATGTTTTGCAAATTCCATTAAAGTAAGTCCTTTTAAACAGGAAATGCAACTCAAATTAAGTACCACATATTTCCTTATAGGAAAAATTTTTTACATAAAATTTCAAATATATCAAAAACGGTTAGAGTTAGGTATATGATACGTATACTGTCCAATTTTCAAATGTCTCTTGATATAGTTCCCGGTGGGACACCCTGTATAGGCACCAGTGCTAAGGGAAAATACCTGTCTGGGACGGTTTCAACCTATCTATTTCTATTCTACATACATTGAGATTCTACCCATTGAGACCGATAGTTAGCAACAGATAGATAGATAAAAATTTATTGAACATTCCCATTAATAAAATTCACAAACAAAGTTAACAAACATAACTCCCATGTCTAGCCAGATGTTCGGCCGGTTGCTCTTTGCCCATGATCTAAATAGGCGCGCTAAGTCGTCCATTACCTGGGCAGTGCCCTAACATGGACATTCCCGAGCTAGCCATACGCACGACAACGTCAGGAGATAGTCTTGAAGTGGCGGTTTTGGTTTTATTCGAGGGGACATTCATTAAGGAAAAAAGGTCTTCCTGAAGGGAAGCCAAAAACCCCTTTTGCTTCGACTTTTAAGTTTGATACTGTCAGCCGTGGCGTTAACCGCCGGCAGTTTCAACTAGATGACCAAATCCATCCGCCCCCGCCCCGATCGGTGCAAGAACCAGCCAACACCAGCCAGAACGAGGCAGGACGAACCCGTCAAGTCACGTTATGTTGGATTTGTGCGTTTCCAGCCTGCTAGAAACGACTGTCTGCAACTGGCAGGCAATGTTTGTTTGTCGTCACGTACTGTCAGGGACAAAATTCTCATAAAATATGGGAAGTCGCTTATACAGGGGACCATGGGTTGGGCGGTCGTTTGCTCTTACTTGGGTGATATTTCGCGTGAGGATTGAGCCTTGCACTCCGCTATGATAAAATTTTTCAGCGATGGTATCTATATAGTCGGCTATATAGGCCATCCCTGTAGCTTCGTGCATTTCGGTTATTCTGGTGTATCTGTCAGTCGATAGAACGCCTCTTAGGAACCTATTTTGGGTCCTTTGAACACGTCGTCTCGTGGAATCACAGACAGAGTGGGTCCAGTATGTGTAGGTACAGGGGAGCCGTAGGTCAGTATGTGCCTTATAGTGGAGGTGTAGAGCAGAAGTTTATTTCGAGGTGATAGGAAAGAATTTTGCGCCAGAAGAGAGTACAACTTTCTTCGGGCCATGGCAGTCTTTTGTACAGCATAGTCAACATGCTTATTGAAATGGAGTCGGGCGTCTAGTTTGAATCCCAGGTATTTCACCTCTTTTGTTGGTTTGATAGGAGTATTTTGGACCACGAGTGGTGATAAGATTTTATTGTTAGTGAATTTGCGCGAAAAGATAATAAGTTCCGTCTTCCTGGGATTCACTTTAAGTTTCCATTTGTCAAAATACGGCGTCAATAAACTCAGGTGATGTGCAATGCGAGATTTCGCAGCCTGAGCATAAAAAGACGATGCGTAGATAGCCGTATCATCAGCGTATAGTGCTATTTTTGTCAGTGGGAAGTTTTGGAATGTCTGCTGTGTACAATGTATACAGCAGCGGCGAAATCACTGTTCCTTGTGGTACTCCTGCCGCGATGCGTCTTTTGGCAGAAGTGGAATTCTCCACTTTCACCTGGATGGAACGGTTTTTAGGTAAGGACGCTATCAGGGAAACTAGGTAGAGTGGCAGTGAATGCACGGCAAACAACTTGTACAGCAGGCCTGTGTGCCAGACTGTGTCAAAGGCCCTTTGCATGTCGAGAAGCAGCATAACCGTACTTTGAAGCTTATTAAATGCTGCATAGGCATCCGTTGCGACCCTAGCAGTCTGCAGCGTTGTGTTGTGTCTTGGTCGAAAGCCAAACTGCTCATCCGGGATTAAACTTCGAAGCTCGGCTGCTGCCTGTAATCTCGAATGGATGACCTTCTCGGTTAATTTGCCGAGGGTGTTCAAGAGGGAAATTGGCCTATAAGAGGCGGGTTCGGTCGGGTTTTTGCCCGGCTTTAAGATGGGGATTATTACAGCGTTTTTCCAGTCCTGTGGGAAGTGCTGCAATTTAAGGACTGCGTTGACTATTTGTACTATTAGCACAATAGTTTTCCGCGGTAAGTTTTTGAGGAGTAGATAAGGGATGACGTCTGGCCCGCGGGCTTTTCGGCTAGGGAGGCGCCGAAGACACGATTGTATCTCCGACGGGGTTGTTATGTAGGAATGCAAAATCGAGAGTGGTATAGGATACTTCCGTTCTACAAAAACAGCGGTCTGTCTTTCTATTTCGTTATCCTGAAGGGCTGGTTGGACCTTGTGTACTTCTGCCAAAAAGTCGGCGAGCAGCTCGGACTTGTCACTGGTGGTAATATAACTCCGCCCCTCTTTTTCCAGAGCGGGGACTTGCTCATAGCCTTTTCGCAGACATCTCGACAGTTTCCACAGAGAATTGTCACGGGGAGTCAGATTTCGCAGTTTCTCCGCCCAGGTATAATTCCTGTATGCGGAGATTTCGCGCTGTATGTCTCGTGCAAGCTCTGCTGCCATTATGCGATCGGCAGGTTGCCTGAATCGCTGCCAACGCTTCCTGGTTCGATTTTTCGCCTTAATAAGGTCCAAAATTTCCTCAGGAAGATTGTCGTGCCGCGGTCTGTTCGGAACTTTTTTGGCCAAAGCTTGCTGTGTCCGTTGTATATTCCTGGTCAGACCTTTTACCGCATGCTCTAGAGCTTCGACAGTATCAATCTGGCCCGGAATACACGTCAGGTCTTGTAGTCGTTTTCGATATTCGCGAAAATCGAAATATTTTCGTATGAATATCGAAAGTCGTTAGTTTGTGTGCGCTTTAAATCCCTATTGTCGAGGTAAATGGGCAAATGGTCACTGCTGAGGGCGTCTATAACCACCATCTCCGTGAGATTGGTGAGTCCTTTGGCAATTCCGAAGTCGAGGTAGGATGGATTCCCTCCACTGTTCGGGTAATGCGTTGGGGATGAAGTGGGCATAACGAGTAGGCCATTGTCGCGAACGTAGTCGGCTAGAAAATTGCCGGCTGCGTTTTTATGTCCAGGGTTATTGAATAGTGGATGGCGGGCGTTGAAATCTCCCATTAGCAACACCCTATTGGTGTTTATGAAGAATGGATCGACATCAGCGGCCTGTAAGCGAACGGTGGAGAAATAGCCACAGTAGATCAAAACTCCATCAGGAAGTTCAACGCCGACGTTCTCTATTGATGACTGCCTGTGTGGCAGTCTCCTGTATGGAATTGACGTTTTGACCGCTATGGCCACCCCTCCCCTTAAACCGGGCCTATCGGCACGTTCGAGCCTGTACCCCCGAATCCTAAGAATATCCCCGGGGCGCAACCATGTTTCGACAATCAACGCCACGTCGATACCCTCGGTCCGAAGGAAGTGCACAAACTCACCGAGACGACTCCGGAGTCCGCATGAGTTCCATTGTCCTATCCTCATAGGGCACAGTTGGCAAAATCAGGGCTTAAAAATCGAAGCTGTTAATATCTTCATTGAAGAACTGCGCTGAGACTAGGAATTTGTCTGTCTTCGAGACGCAACCCCTCAATGCAGCGCTGTAAAATCTTACCGCCTTGATCACCTCCTCCAAGTTGATTTGCGACGACAGCTCGGCGAATTCCCGCTGGACACTGCCCAGCATGGCCACCGCGTTCCCATTTATACCATGGGCTGGGTGGGCGGAGCTCGTCGGGACAGCTTCGTGCTGCCTCAGCGGAGGAAACTCCGCTAATGAAGGCGGTGGCGGGGGCAGCATGGTCCTGTTGGCGTGACTTGGCGCCATGGTCCTGCTGCTTAGGGGTGAAGGGTGGATCGGGCCAGGGGCTCGACTGGTTTGGCCCCAGGCTGGCCGCGTTGGAAGAGGAGCAGGGACGAAACGCTGCTTCTCCGCCGGGACTTGCGCCTGTTTATAAATGTAGACTGGGCAAGCCTCGTCAAAGCTGCGATGAGGCCCACCGCAGTTAGCGCATTTTAGTGTAGCTCCAACGGGGCAGGCGGTGATTTCATGCCCCCCAGCGCATCGGGAGCATTTAAAGTCCCGGTGGCAGTTCCCGGAGACATGGCCCCAGCCCTGGCATCGACGACACTGTGTCAGGGTCTTCCGGTTTTTGCGGGTTTCCCACGAAACCCTGACACTGCACACCACCCTGGCCTCGGCGTTAAGCCTTCGGAGGGTTGCCTTGTCGTTAGTGACGACCAGGTAGAGCGGCCTGAAGAGTGTCTTCATTTTGAAGACACTTCTCACCTCCAGTCCTTTGTCTGTCAGATCCTCCTTGATGGCAGTCGGATCGACATTCCCCTCCAGGCCCCTCAGGACAAACGCGTGTGTTTTTTGCGACGCAGGGGCGTATGTGTGGAACTGGCTCCTGTCCTCCTCCAGGGATCGTTTTACCGCCGCCCAGTCTATAATGCTGCTGGAGTACACGATTAACGCAGCTTTCGTGTTGAAGTAGCGTGAACGGCTGACTGGTGATGGTTTTTAGACCACCAATCAGCATTGTGTGATTGCTGGGTTTTCCAGCGATCACAATTGGCGGCGGCTTTTCTGTCTTCTTGGGCTTGCCTGCAACAGCTCTAGGGCTCTCAGCAACTGCTTCCCGTTCAGTCCCTACGCTGGTGTCAAAACAGGTCATTAAGCTTTTTGGATGTGACGGTTGTGTATGACAATAATGGGGAAATAAAAACAAACTGGTACACAAAGTACAAGTACTTGAATTACCAATCATATGCACCTCTACAATATAAAAAGTGTTGTAACAGCTCTTACTGATAGAGCAATTGACTTGGCACATTATGGATATAGAACAAATAATCTTGAAAAAATAAAAAAGATACTAATAATGAACAACTATCCCAAAGCTTTCTTCTAACCAATTATAAAACAAAGAATTAATAAAATCTACAATTCAAATAAATGGAACAACATAAATAATATAAATAAGAAAAAAGAAGGTGAGATCAAGTATGTATCATTACCGTATATTCCAGAAATCAACACGAAAATAAAAAATGTTTTAAAACCACATAATATTACTATAGCGGAAAAAACTAAAAACAACTTGGCAAAAGAATGTTTCACAAATTTAAACCTAGAAGCGATAAGTTGGACACACCTAACGTAATATACAAGATTGACTGTTTGAACTGTGACAACACATACAGAGTCCGGTCAAACAGGACAATATTTAAAGAAAAGAATATACGAACATAAGTATAGCTTAAGAAAGGGTAACGAAAATGGAACAGCATTAGCACAACATGCACAACAAAAGTTACATAGTTTTGATTTTGATAACACAAAAATATTAATCAATGAAGACAATTATAATAAGAGAAGAATCCATGAAATGATACAGATTAAAAAACATCAGAATGCAATGAATTTTAGATCAGACACCGACAATCTTAGCTCTGTGTATCACACACTAATTAAATAAGCACTTGCATACACTGATTGGACCAAGTAAATGAAATATAAACACCTGACATTGAGGAATTGCAGAGAAATTCCTAGAATGCAAAGAAAAAACGAAATATAAACAGTTTTTTTTGTTCTCTCGCTCGATATCGAATAAAATATGGATTTCAATAGCCAGTCAAATGTGAAGGTAGAAACGACTATACACGTAAGTTAAATTTAAATCTCTAAACAATAGATTCTAGTCTTTTCCCAGACATGTCCTGACTGACCTGAAAACCATTGGTCTTAATGTACTTTTTAATATGTGTGTGATTTGTATTTTAATATGTGAATTTTGATGAAAATTTTTTATTTAAATTGATGATAACTGTAAATGTATATTTTAGACAAACTGATGATATTGGAGAAAGACACCGAAACGTATTTGTGACATTTTAAATAATAAACAATAAAATTGACTGAAACCCAGGAATTTTTTTGGAATAAATTGAAGTACAGTCAGGAAAATATACATAACAATTCTACATACATGTAGAAAGGATTATTTGAAGCCACTCACGGTGGAACTAATTCATGGGCCGATATCACAGGGCGCCTTTATCGGGTATAAATGGACACCCTGTCTAGGCACCACATGCTTAAGGAAAAGATAGACATAATGATAGACAGTTCTATTCGTTGCAAATTCAATACTCTTAAGAAATTTGGAATTAACATTTCTATTCAACACACTAAACTAATCATTAGCATATATCCGACCGATATCATAGGGCGCCTTTATCGAGTGTAGGAAACTTACAACAGGCAGCTTAGATACGGTTTTCTCTGAATTCTAAAGAGCAATAAGAGCTAACAAGCAGAGAATACCTCTGCATGCGGTTCTGATGGGTGAATTGAGTGTCTTAGTAGGCCGTAGCCGGTCCATAGACCGCTGTTTTCTTAGAACGGAAGTATCCTACCTCGATTATGCATTATCCACCCTCGATTATGCATCCCTATGTGAGGGTGAGTTTTTTTCGATGACCAGTACAGGGATCTTCGGAACTAGAGCAGTTACGAAGAAGGTCAAATGGACAAAGAATTGTAGTTTTGCATGCTCTACTCGAACCCAATTTTATTTTTCTAAAATTGGACAGCTATCAAGAGACATTTGGGAAAAACTTATTTATGGTAAATTTTTAAATTACTCCTAGTTCCGTTGATATTAATTTGACAGCAAAACTTTAAATAGATAGCTTGTAGGAAATTGATTTCCAAACAAAATGGCATAAGACATTTCTATAAAATAACTGTCATTTATGACAGATGACACAAATTTGAGTTTTTTTAAATGGCAACCATACTTATTTATTACTTTACCGAATAGAGAATTTATTACGATTTCAGTGATATATCACATCGTTAGATTTTTTCGAAAATAAAGTGTCTACGAACAATTTATACTTTTTCAATTTAGTTGATCGAAGTTAGCCATGGAAAATAGTATAAGACATACAGCATTGTTTCCATAGTAACAAATAATAACAGTATGCTTCAGTATTTATTTTGACAAATACGTTAAAGTTGGCAATAACTTTATTATAATTAAGACGGCTGCTCATTTAAAGTGTTTATTATAAAAATCAAATATACCAATAATAATTAAATTTAACTCTAGAAAAAAATCCACCATTATTATCAGTGCAAACATTGCATCGCTTTAAAACTGAATAAGTTGTTTTTCTTGCCGAGCGGCCATCAATATTTTCAAATGCTCTAACAACAGCTTCTTTAAGTGCATTTAAATTGGAATATTTGTTTTTGTAAACTGTGTTTTTTACGGCTCCCCATAAAAAGAAATCCAAAGGTGAAAGATCCGGTGATCGAGGTGGCCATAAAACAGGGCCGTTTCGTCCAATCCAAATCCCAGGAAATGTTACGACCAGGTGATTCCGCACTTGGAAAAAATTATGCGGAGGAGCGCTATCATGTTGAAACCATTACACATTACGCCATGTTTCTAAACCTAAGTCGTCCAACATACAATCCAGGTTATTCCGAAGGAATTGAAGATACCGACTCCCATTTAACGTGCCTTCAAAAATAAATGATCCAAGAATTTTTGAACCTACCATTCCGCTCCAAACGTTAAACTCACATTTAATTTGTGGTGTTCTTTGCTCAACATGGTGGGGATTTGTTTGATTCCAAAGATGTTCATTATGTCGATTAAACATACCAGAATTTGTAAATCGAGTTTCATCGGTCCACAATATTTTATAAGGGAATTGGATTGCTTCGGAACCAAGTACAAAAATTCACACGCAGCTCCTCATCCCCTGGATCTAAGGTTTGGGATACTGATAATTTATACGTATGGAATTTGTGCTTGGGAAGTCCCAGATTCTGCTGCGATCTCTCTGGTTGAAGTCTGTGGATTCTGGCTTACAATGTCCAAGACATTAACCTCCACAGCTTCATTTATTACTTTATCTTCATTTCTTGGCTGCGGAAAACTTCCATATTTGCCCAAATTGTTGTATAATCGTTTGAATGTTCTCAAGGACAGTTGACGACAGTCAAAATACCTCTCAAAATAGTAATCAGAGGCTCGTCCAGCATTTTTATCACATCTAATGTAGGTTTCAATCATGTCGCGCTTGTCTTGATTGGAATAATTCATTTTTACAATAAAACTAACTTAGATTTCTAAGTTGAATTTAAACTTGGATGTCAAAAATTAAAAGTTGATTTTATTATCTGTTGCTATGGAAACAATGCTATGTCTTATACTATTTTCCATGGCTAACTTCGATCAACTAAATTGAAAAAGTATAAATTGCTCGCAGACACTTTATTTTCGAAAAAATCATAACGATGTGATATATCACAGAAATTATAATAAAATGCTCTATTCGGCAAAGTAATAATCAAGTATGGTTGCCATTTAAAAAAACTCAAATTTGTGTCATATGTCAAAAATGACAGTTATTTTGGAGAAACGTCTTATGCCATTTTCTTTGGAATTAAATTTCCTACAAGTTTTCTATTTAATGTTTTCCTGTCAAATTAATATGAACTGAACTAGGAGTAATTTAAAAATTTACCATAAATAAGTTTTTCCGACATATCTCTTGAAAGCTGTCAAATTTTAGAAAAATAAAATTGGTTTCGAGTAGAGCATGCAAAACTACAATTCTTTGTCCATTTGACTTTCTTCGTAACTGCTCTAGTTTCGAAGATCCCTGTATTGGTCATCGAAAAAAACTCACCCTGTATAACAACCCCGTCGGAGATACAATCGTGTGTTCGGCGACTCCCTAGCCGAAAAGCCCGTGGGCCAGACGGCATCCCTTATTTACTCCTCAAAAACTTACCGCGGAAAACTATTGTGCTAATAGTACAAATAGTCAACGCAGTCCTTAAATTGCGGCACTTCCCACAGGACTGAAAAAACGCTTTACTAATTCCTATCTTAAAGCCGGGAAAAAACCCGACTAATCCCGCCTCTTATTCCCCAATTTCCCTCCCAAACTCCCTCGGCAAATTAACCGAGAAGGTTATCCTATCGAGACTACAGGCAGCAGCCGAGCTTCGAAGTTAAATCCCGGATGAGCAGGTTGGCTTTCGAGCAAGACATAACCCAACGCTGCAGACAGCTAAGATCTAGGAAAATGCCTTTTTTGGGAACAGACAAACTGGAATGTCCACCAATTCATCATTACGCTTCAGTCTCACCCTATATCCATATCCAGACACTGACATTCCTTGTTTTTGTTCGGTAGAGCGTTGACATTCCTCGTTCTTTTCCTGTGTCCAAATACTTGAACAATTTATATATATTGACCTTTCTTGGTATAACCCTGTAAGGCTAATACAGTCGATAGTCCTCAGTTTTTACTAACAGAAGGCGCGGTAAGCCACAATTCATAAAAAAGTGACATTCCTTGTTTTTCCCCGGTGCGTTTCATATTAGAGCAGGTAGAGACAATTGGAGATCTGCGATTTTAAAAAACCGCTTAAGATTGGCCTGTTTTTGCGGTAATTCGGTTAACAGCGCTCTAGCAGATTTATCCATGCGCTGGTTGAATTTCGCACGGCCTGCCCATGAAAATAGTGTATAAGTTCAGAAACTTAGGACAATTCGAATTTTTTTCAAAAAGTCTAAGGTAGAGAGCATATTAGAGCAGGTAGAGATAATTGGAGATCTGCAATTGTAAATGATACTGGGCGAATTCAACGCAAAAGTGGGTAGAGAAGACTGGTTAAGACCACATGTTGGCAGACATCTCCTACACGATGTAAGCAACAACAACGGACTACGGGTAGCAAATCTAGCATGACTCAGCAATCTCATGGTCAAATCTACTATGTTTGAACACAGAGATATTCATAAGGAGACGTGGGTAGCCAATGATGGTATCATAAGAAACCAAATAGATCACATCCTAATAGATTCCAGGCACTGAAATAACATCATAGTCGTTAGAAGTAAAAGACTAGCTGAGGCGGACTAGGACCATTTTCTGGTATGTGCCAAAACAAGAATAAGGATCAAGAAACAGAAGACAGGTCCACAACAAGCAAATAAGACAGCTAAATGGGGCACGGGGAAACTTAAGAAAGAAGAAGCCCTCGTTAACTACAAGTCTAAAACTGCAACTACAATGCGGGATATGCCAGAAACGTGTAAGAGTTGCGCCAACACCATGTGGAATGTTATACAGAAGATTATTCTGGAAATAATTTTTTTCGTATATTTCTTTTTCCTGACTGTACTTTTTAATGTACATAACACCATAATTAGTGACAATAAAATTGACTGAAAAACCCAGGAATATATTGGAATGAATTAAAAGTACAGTCAGGAAAAAGAAATATACGAAAAAGATATAGATGCTTGGGAGAAAAAAAGCAGAATGGAACGAGTGGTTTTCAATCTAATGCTAATCGGCAACACGGGTTGCCAATATCTCACCGCAGAAGATCTATACCGGCTCGGTTCATTTACGTCCGAACACGTAGAACCGATGTCTGGCGTATAAGGCAGGGTCTACCTAAGCCTTACTGACGAGTCCAATAATTAGACCCGGGACGAAACGCAGGGCTCATCACATAACACCATAATTAGTGACAATAAAATTGACTGAAAAACCCAGGAATATATCTGGAAATAATGGAAACAACTATCGGATAGCGCGAAAGAACAAAGAAAAATAACTGGTACGATACGGACTGTGAGAACGTATAGAACCAAAGACACCGCGCTAGGGCTCAAATGTCACAGGATAACATAGATAACTCTAACAATGCAAGACGTAGAGCAAGAAAACTAATTAGGGAAAAAAGAGAGAACACCAGAAGAAACAAATACAAGACATCGAAGATAATGAAAGACCTAACAACAGCAGGGCATTCTTTAAAGAAACATCTCGAATTAAAATGGGCTTTAAACCGCAAACAAGTAATATGATACGAAAAGATAATGGTGAAATCAGCACCGGATTACAGAGGTATTAAAAACATGGCAAGAACATTTTCAGAAACACCTCAAAGTAACAAAGGACGACTCAACAAATATACCGGCGTACCGAACCGCCGAAATAGAAACCGAGAAACCAACACTATAAGAAGTGACGAAGACCATACAACGCCTAAAAATGTGCCAGTAGATGATACTATCCCCATTAAAGAAACATCTCTAAAGAAAATACTAAGCACACGTCATTTTGTTTCTTGAATATTCTTCTTCATACGCAATGTTTGGTAGGTAAAAAGCTAATTGGGTTCAATGCATTTTCAGATTGATATGAAACTCTAGGTATTCATCGTTCATCGCAGACTGCTGACGTTTTCTTCAAATTATATAACTTTTTAAAGATCATTTGAGAGGATATTAACACGTTTTAATGAAAACAAAATGCCGAAACAATTTAAAAAATATGGAAATTAAATAGCAAAATAGCAAATCATCACCAGTAAATTCAGTTTTGGTTTCCTATTTTGTTGCTGAACGACACACTATTCCTTTCAGAAATTGATCCCAGAGACTCACTATCAAGTCGAAATAGCTCGCAAAGAAGGACTTTCGGAGTTCAACCACCCGGCAAAGTAGCATTAGAGGATCTGTGCACGCCTCCAACCCCATGCCCGAAATGCGAGCCCAAAGAAGTCACTTGCAGTGCAGCAGGTGTAAATCTTCTCGATTTAATAAGCCAATGGAGGGTGCGACCTTATGGAGATATCAAGTATTCAATGGCAAATCTATCAAGATCCATAGGTAAAACTATGTCTAAACGTTTTCATATGAAGCTACTTTGAAATAGTTTCATTTTAACATCCTGTCTAATTCAATGAAGCTACTTCTGTGTAAATTCACAAAATGATTTATCTTGTGAAGCTAAATGCTCTGCCTTTCCAGATTGTGTGCTTTATGCAGTAGGCAAACCAGTTTTTAATAGATTTTCCGATTTTACTTATGGTTGTTGGATGACTGATGCGCATGCAGAGGCCCGTCCGGGCTACTTCTGGGTAACAAATGAAACCAGCTCCAACGAACTGATTGAGTACAAAAATAAATCTGCATACAGGCAAAATATTCCGTCGAAGTAATTGGAAAACAGGAAATTAGTAGAAAGCAGATAATGTAAGGCTTGTTTTAATTTTAGTGTGTATAGGCTGGACCATCCTTTCAGCGGAAATGCTCATGTTGTTTACAACGGTTCCTTTTTCTACAACGTTAAAGGCACCAGAAGAATACTTAAATATAATCTGTCGAATAAAAATACCATTTCACTAGATCTTCCCGGTAATATGAACGATAGTTCCAAGCTATATTCAGGCCAGTATAACTATGTGGATTTCTGCGTGGATGAGAATGGTTTGTGGTTGATTTTTGCAGTTCCAGACTCTAACAATACCGCAGTGATGAAAGTAAGTAACGATCTTTGAGATTTTCGATTTTAGTTACTTTGCTTTCAGGTGGATATTGAAAGAATGACACCGCAATACATATGGAACATGACCATCGATCATCACAAAGTTGGTGAAATGTTCATAGTGTGTGGTGTTCTCTATGCCGTAGACAATGTTTCTGATAGACAGAGTAAAATTCGGTTCGCTTTCGATTTGTACAAAAGTAAGCTGATAGATGTTAGCTTGCAATTCAACAATCCTTTCAGAAAAACTACAATGATCAGCTACAATCACAAATCAAAGGTATGTTTCATATGGAGGGCATGCGTACTAGAATCTTAAAATCAAATTCAAAAAATTGGACTACATTTTTAGTAATTTTCACGCCCACGGTCTTTTCAGAGCGGTTCAGATAGAAGTATGAAAAACATATAATTTATGTGCCTGTTATTAATTTTAATGACTTTTGTTGTGTCCGATAAAACTACCCGTCTTAAATCCACAACCCGGTTCGAAATAAAAAGGTAAAATTGCTTCACTACTTTAATAGACAGACAAAAACAATCCAAACATACAATACGTAGCAATTTTAGCTTTTTATTTCGAACCGGGTTGTGGATTTAAGACGGGTAGTTTTATTGGACACAACAAAAATAAAAATAAAATGTTTGTGTTAGGAAAAGACGATGCATGTGAGACAAGACGGAATATACAGGGTGAGTTTTTTTCGATGACCAGTACAGGGATCTTCGGAACTAGAGTAGTTACGAAGAAGGTCAAATGGACAAAGAATCTTAGTTTTGCATGCTCTACTCGAAACCAAATTTATTTTTCTAAAATTTGACAGCTGTCAAGAGATATTTGGGAAAAACTTAGTAGTAGTAAACATCTTTATTTCTAAAAAAGGCTATCGACCTATCGGTCTTTCTGCCCTTGTTTACTACATGTAGTCTTAATCTAAATAAAAAACAAATATGAAAATTCTCTTATTCTAGGTTAACGATATTATTAAATAAAATTTCAGTGGCAAGAAGAGATTATTTTATTGTCCACTAGTCAGTTGCGTTTGTAAGTGTTCGAGTAGCGTTAATGTAGGGAAATGGAAGCGGGATTGTCTGGTTGGTCTTGTAAGACAAAGGGGATTCAGTATGGTCCAGTTGTAGGGGTTGTTTGTCCATTTTGTCTGTAGCTGTATGAGTCTTTCCGAGATCTTTGTCATGTTTGTGCGTTCGTATAGTAGTTGGGTGGGGGGGTTGTGTAGTGGGTTTTGGGGGTGTCTTATTCGTGTTATTAGTCTTAGTGCAATTTACTCTGTTGTCTGTGTATAACGTTTTGTCCTTTCTGTTCCGCTGGTCATGAGTATATGTCCAAAGTCTAGCAAGGGTCTACAAATAGCTTTATATATTTTGGTGGCGGTGTTTGTGCTGATTCCTCTGTCTTTGTGGGTTAGTGATCGGAAGTGTTTTGTTCTCTTTATTGTTTCTGCCCTGATGTTTCGTATGTGTTTAGTGAATTTAAGTTTGTGGTCAATTGTGATTCCAAGGTATTTTACGTCGTTTTTTGGTTGTGTCGTTTGGCCGTCTGCAGTTATTGTAGGGGAGTCAGCGTTGAGTCTGTGGTTTGTGAGCAGAAGTTGGTTTTTTGACGCGTTTGGTGTTAGTCTCCATTTATAAAACCATGTCATTGTGTTGTTTGTTAGTGTTTGGAGTCTTTGAGCTGCTCTCTCAGTAGTTTTGTCATGTACAATAAGTGCCGTGTCGTCTGCGTATTGTAATATGTATGCCGATCTGTCGATTTGATTTTTGTCTGGTAAGTTGTAATTGTATATGTCATGGCAGTATATATTGTAGAGAAACCGTGAGAGCGGGGATCCTTGAGGGAGCCCTTGTTCAGGGGAAAAAGAAAATGACAGTGTTTTGTCAATTCGTACTTGTAGTTGTCTGTTTTCTAGTAAGTTCTTTATGGTGTGTAGTAGATAAGTTGGTGTGTGTAGTTTGTATAGTTTGTATAGTAAGCCTCTATGCCAAACACTATCAAAAGCCTTGTTAATGTCCATAAACAGGCAAGCTGTCTTTCTGTCAGTTAGGTGGGTTGTTTGTATATTGTTAGTCAGAGTGAAGAGTGGGTGAATAGTCGAGTGCTGATGTTTGAATCCGAACTGATACGATGGTATGTACTTTCCGACCAGTTTTCCCAGTCGCTGCCCTATTATGTACTCAAAAACCTGGCTAAGTACTGGTAGCAGTGTAATTGGTCTGTAATTGCTCGGTTGTGTATTGTCCAGTCCATTTTTGGGTATAGGGATTATTAAGCCGTTTTTCCATGATTTTGGGATTCTGCCATTTGTGATGCAGTTGTTCAATTCAGTTAGGATCAGTTTGTGTGTTTCTTGAGTTAGGCTTTTCAATAGTTTTGCTTTAATTTTATCTTTCCCCGGTGCAGTGTTTTTGATGTGCGCTAGGGCTTCATCGTACTCTGTGTCTGTGATCAGTGTGCAGGCATAGTTTGGTGAGTTGTTAAAATAGTTCAAGTACCAGTCGTTGATCAAGTTCCAGTTGTCATTGTCGAAGTTAGGGGAAAAACTTATTTATGGTAAATTTTTAAATTACTCCTAGTTCAGTTGATATTAATTTGACAGGAAAACATTAAATAGAAAACTTGTAGGAAATTGAATTCCAAACAAAATGCCATAAGACATTTCTCCAAAATAACTATAATTTTTGACTTGTGACACAAATTTGAGTTTTTTTAAATGGCAACCATACTTGCTAATTACTTTACGAATAGACCATTTTATTACGATTTCTGTGATATATCACATCGTTAGGTTTTCTTTGAAAATAAAGTGTCTGCGAACAATTTATATTTTTTCAATTTAGTTGATCGAAGTTAGCCATGGAAAATAGTGTAAGACTATTGTAAGAGAATTGTTTCCATAGCAACAGATAATAACATCACCTTTCAATTTTTGACATCCAAGTTTAAATTCAACTTAGATATCTAAGTTAGTTTTATTGTAAAAATGAATTATTCCAATCAAGAAAAGCGCGACATGATTAAAACCTACATTAGATGTGATAAAAATGCTGGAGGAGCCTCTGATTTTGCCTATAATTTTGAGAGGTATTTTGACCGTCGTCAACCGTCCTTGAAAACATTCAAGCGATTATACGACAATTTGGGTACTTATGGAAGTTTTACGCAGCCACGAAATGAAGTTAAGTAATAAATGAAGCTGTGGAGGTCAATGTCTTGGCCATTGTAAGCGAGAATCCACAGACTTCAACCAGAGAGATCGCAGCAGAATCCGGGACTTCCCAAACACAAATTCCATCCGTATAAATTATCAGTATCCCAAACCTTAGATCCAGGGGATGAGGAGCTGCGTGTGAATTTTTGTACATGGTTCCGAAAGAAATGATAACAAGACATCCAATTCCCTTATAAAATATTGTCGACCGATGAAACTCAATTTACAAATTGTGGTATGTTTAATCGACTCAATGAACATCTTTGGAATCAAACAAATCCCCACCACGTTGAGCAAAGGAGACCACAAATTAAATTTGGGTTGAACGTTTGGAGCGGAATGGAAGATTCAAAAATTCTTGGACCGTTTATTTTTAAATGCACGTTAAATGGGAGTCAGTATCTTCAATTCCTTCGGAATAACCTGGATATTATGTTGGACGTAGATTTAGAAACATGGCCTAACGTGCAATGGTTTCAACATAATGGCGCTCCTCCGCATAATTGTTCCCAAGTGCGGAATCACCTGGACGTAACATTTCCTGGAGCTTGGATTGGACGGAACGGCCCTATTTTATGGCCACCTCGATCACCGGATCTCTCACCTTTGAATTTCTTTTTGTGGGGAGCCGTAAAAACACAGTGCACTTAAAGAAGCTGTTGTTAGAGCATTTGAAAATATTGATGGTCGCTCCGCAAGAAAAGCAACTTATTCAGTTTTAAAGCGTTGCAATGTTTGCATTGATAATAATGGTGGACTTTTTGAAAATGTTTTATAATATAAATTAAAGTTTCGATAGTTAAATTTTAATTATTATTGGTATGATTTGATTTTTATAATAAACACTTTAACTGAGCAGCCGTCTTAATTATAATAAAGTTATTGCGAACTTTAACGTAGTTGTCAAAATTAATACTGAAGCATACTGTTATTTTTTGCTACTATGGAAACAATGCTGTATGTCTTATACTATTTTCCATGGCTAACTTCGATCAACTAAATTTAAAAGTATAAATTGTTCGCAGACACTTTATTTTTGAAAAAAACGTAACGATGTGATATATCACAGAAATCGTAATAAAATGCTCTATTCGGTAAAGTAATAATCAAGTATGGTTGCCATTAAAAAAAACTCAATTTTGTGTCATATGTCAAAAATGGCAGCTATTTTGTAGAAATGCCTTATGCCATTTTGTTTGGAATTCAAATTCCTACAAGTTCTCTATTTAATGTTTTCCTGTCAAATTAATATCAACGGAACTAGGAGTAATTTAAAAATTTACCATAAATAAGTTTTTCCCAAATATCTCTTGACAGTTGTCAAAATTTAGACAAATAAATTTGGTTTCGAGTAGAGCATGCAAAACTACAATTCTTTGTCCATTTGACCTTCTTCGTAACTACTCTAGTTCCGAAGATCCCTGTACTGGTCATCGAAAAAAACTCACCCTGTATATTCCGTCTTGTCTCACATGCATCGTCTTTTCCTAACACAAACATTTTATTTTTATTTGGGTTTAAAACGAGGATACTTGGAATCCGAAAATATCACAATAATTTCAAATTTTTAAGCAAATTTTACATGTTGTGTTCTATATGCCCGTACGCGTTTGTAATACCAGAGATTAGGTACTAATATCTGGTAATAGTAACATAACGGTTTCGTTAAGTTTTCCTTGTTAGAAGTTCGTTTATGATTTTGGAATTTTCTGCTAGCATTTTAAACAAACTATTGTGCAATGTAATGTTCTGACACACAAACATACCTGTGGACGACACAAGAAAGAAAACAGCAATAAAGGCACATGAATGAAATAAAATAAAATTTTTGAAATCAAACGACATAAAAATCAGAACTTTAATAAAGTCAAACAAATTAAAGTATTTTAAGGTAAGAGAGTAATCAAAAAACTGCGATAATCTCATAAGATCAGAGCATATGTATGGAACAAAAGCTACAGTTATAGTAAATATAGCTAAAGTAAATAGTACAAGAGTTTTTTAAACCTTAAAAAAACTGCCCATTAAAGATTTTGTTTGAACAAATGTATGGATAATTTCTTGATTTGATGTTTTTTATTTATATTTAGACCAATATTTTCTGTTTCACTCAAAAAATGATAGTCAAATTAAAAATTATTAACCTAGTAAAGTAATTACAGACAAAAAACTTAAGCAAATTGTTCAAAAACGAAAAAACTATTTTCTTTACTAGTGAAAGAAACAATTAATATCTTGAAACATGAACGGTTCAAAACCATAAGAAAAAGTGGATTGTAGTACATAGAAGCATTTTAAAAAGTTACGTTTTTTACCTGCAAAAAATCGAATGTTTGCAAAATAAGTACCTAAATGACAGGAAAAAATTTTAAGAGTTCAAAACAAACAAAAAATCGATAATTATCAAAAAATCGAGAAACAGCCGAAAATAAGTGAGCTATAATTTTCGAAAAACTGCTTTAGAGAATTCGCAAAAAGCGGTATGAAAGTCCGCTATATAATGATTTTATATAGCGGACTAATAACTTGATAATAACAATCAAGTATCAAAGAAAAACTACAACCCTGGTTGCCACCTACTTCTACAAAATAAAATGCTGTCCGGATCCAGACCGTTAAAATTCCCTAAAACTCATATATTTTTTAAAATTCAACGCCCTTTAGTGGCTTAAATTTAGAAGAACAGCCGCAAGTCTGGTTATAATCTTTATCTGGACCTTTATCTGTCCAGCGCCCTTCAGGCTGTAAGTGCAGCCTGAAGGGCGCTGGACAGCCTTCAAATCTGGAATAGTCGGACGGATCCTGGCCGCTGAAATTCCCTAGCACGAATTGTTTGGCAAACATTATTTGTTTAGTGTGTTCAATTTGGAAAACAAGGCAAAATCTAAATTAGTAGGCCAGGACCACTTGCAGCCTCTTATGGTGCTAGCCGCTAGACCATCACAAAGTAATAAATAAGATTCACCTACCTTTAGGCACTTTAATCTGGATTCTGGGGTATTATTAACTTTTGAAACAGCAAAACTTGCAATTAACAGCAAATCCAAAATAAATTCCTGGGTTCCAGTCAATATTAGTGTTTAATTGGCTTTTCTATTAGATATTTTCTACTATAATTAACTTTTCTATTGGCTATAGCTTGTCAAATGTGAAGGAGGAATCAGCCATACATACAAACTGATGATGGTGGAGAAAGGCAGCGAAACGTATTTGTAATTTTTTTTAACAATAAACACTAAGGAATTTCTTTTGGATTAAATTGAAATACAGTCAGGAAAATATACACAATAATTAACAGCAAAGAAACACTATTAATTGATATTTTTCTTTCGAAGACCATTAAAGGTGTGTTCGCAGCAGAACACCCCTATTTTACTAAGGAATGCCTGACTATTTAAAGTTGATAAACTGAGCGAAAAAGTTAAAAATTTGTAAAACTGAGCCAGCTCTACTGAGATTTCAAGAACCGTTTAAATTTTGTGTAATTCAAAGCAGGGAAACACCAATAAATGATTGAAAGTACCTCACACGACGGTAAAAAGTGTAACTCACAGCAGTGCAACACTGATTTTACATTTAGACTGCAAACTTCAAAAGAATTTGAAAAACCCGATCCAGAATCCAGAAACTCCCTCGTCGTTCATCGTCGAATAATATGATATGCAATAATATAAGAAAACAGGAGCCAACGAAATGGGACTTAAAGCTCTACATCGACATGGCAACCAGGGCAAAGTAATGCCAAACTTACCGAAGCTGTATTTTGCCACCTGAAAAAAAGATGAGAAATTTGTTTGGTACAGCAGAAAACTGAAATAAGAAATGAAAAATAATGCATAAAAATTCAGTTGCTTTTCGAAAGCTTTAATCAGTTTAAGGCAGGTGATTCATAGATTCAAGATCATTCTCACCAGCTTTCTGCAAACTGGCGCCCTCTTCCACGATTTTATACCCACTAAGCCTCAAAAGTTCACACTACACTTGAAATGATCACACAATGAAAACTTTAATATGATCCCTATTTTTTCCATTTAAGAACTCGATTCACACGAATTGGCAACATATCTCATATATTGCTTGTAATATCCTGAATATTCGTACAACTTTTCGAAAAAATTCATGAGATACGAACCAACATGATGATATAACCTTTTGCTTTATCGCCCTTTAGATGAATCATTGCTTGCCTTTGCAGTTCGATTTCAGTTTTTTTTATTGTTGACTATTTTGTAGAAAGTGCATGTTCGCACGGCAATATTTTGGCAAGACAAAGGCAAGTTTCACGTTTCAACTTGTTTGGATGGGCGCCGTAAACAAAACAGCTTTATCAGCCAACCATAAACAAATGCGATGAAGGGGCGCAGTCGACTTTTTTATAATATAATAAACGAATCTGTCGTTTTATTCGCATTTTATGAAATTTTGAACAATTTGGACTTGATATTTTGCATAAATGCTGGCTAAACGGCACAGTCACATTCAAGCCAAGTTATAATTTATGTATGCTTCTTTCAACACATTATGATCTGCGGAATACGTAGTTTGATTTTGGAAGGACTTTCCCGATTAGTTTTCTTTTCTGAAAATTTAGCTTTTGAAGCTTGGTGTGTTGGATAAAGTCTACCTAAATTGCAGATCCAGATTCAATTCGGGTCATGATTTGTGATTGGTTTTCTTTGCCAGCAGCATTAAAGCTACTTGACTGGATTTTGGCACGCGATCACCCTAGCTTAGTTTGATAAGTTGTTCAAAGGGTGCCTGAACTGCAACTTGAATTTTTGTAGGTATAGAAATTTATACTTAAAGTATTTTCTCAAAATCTAATCTAAATCAATCTGGCTCTTAAGCTAAAAAATGCTAAGATCCTGTTTTAGCTGATGAATTGGTTCAACATCATTTTCGAAAAGATCACAATACCGTTCACCACTCAAAGGACCCTCAAAAAGCAAAGGTCCTATTAGAAAATCTCCAAAGAATACAGCCAAGGTGCATGATTCTCAAGTTTATTACACGGATTTTTTGAAAATTTTTATGTGGGCACCCGATGAATTCCACTTTTAGGAAAATTGTTTTGGCATATTTAACATTATTGCTACATGCTTAACCAGCGACAAAGATTTATCACTGATATAATTTTCAGGAATTGTATTCATGGGATAAAGGAAACCAGCTGATTCACCCAGTTAGATCGCACGATATCGGCTACGACTATAATCAGACAGCAAAAGATGAAAAACCAGCAGACCTTCCAGATCCCATCACGGCAAAGCAGACAGGCTTTGAAATAAATTAAGAATCAAAATTGTTTCAAAATTAAATGTAACACTTACTAATCTGTAATTACTGACTAAAAAATTTCGCAAATTATTAATATTTGTATTGTAGACTTTATAATAAAAATTATTAATAACATATCACGCATATTTTAATTAATCAGCTACACTAAGCAGTTAGTTATTGATATTTCACAAGAATATTAAATTGCAGAGAATAAATTGATTGAATGCCTTTTTTTAACCATCGAACTAATGAAGCTAAATGAGAAGTGGACGTGCACTACAACATTTTTAAATGTTTATAAAAAACATAAATTTAGCAAAATCAGCAACATTCTAGGGAATCACTTTGCCACCCTTCTTAGGAATGCCTGAAGAATAAACAATCTTGAAATTAAACTTTCACAAAATCTATAATTAATTTGAACGAGTTGCCGCTAGATTATTATTTTCAATCATTTAATAATATTATTTATTAGTATTTAATAGTGATTGGAAAATATATACCTACCTACCAATTTGGTTTCAAACAGCATCACTCGACTGTTCATCCGCTCTTTATTTTGGCCAACAATATACAAACTACCCACCTAACTGACAGAAGGACAGCTTGCCTGTTTATAGACATTAACAAGGCTTTTGATAGTGTCTGGCATGGAGGCTTACTATACAAAACTATACAAACTACACACACCAACATATCTACTACACACCATAAAGAACTTACTAGAAAACAGACAACTACAAGTACGAATTGACAAAACACTGTCATTTTCTTTTTCGCCTGAACAAGGGCTCCCTCAAGGATCCCCGCTCTCACCGTTTCTCTACAATATATACTGCCATGACATATACAATTACAACTTACCAGACAAAAATCAAATCGACAGATCGGCATACATATTACAATACGCAGACGACACGGCACACAAACTACTGAGAGAGCAGCTCAAAGACTCCAAACACTAACAAACAACACAATGACATGGTTTTATAAATGGAGACTAACACCAAACGCGTCAAAAAACCAACTTCTGCTCACAAACCACAGACTCAACGCTGACTCCCCTACAATAACTGCAGACGGCCAAACGACACAACCAAAAAACGACGTAAAATACCTTGCAATCACAATTGACCACAAACTTAAATTCACTAAACACATACGAAACATCAGGGCAGAAACAATAAAGAGAACAAAACACTTCCGATCACTAACCTACAAAGACAGAGGAATTAGCACAAACACCGCCACCAAAATATATAAAGCTATTTGTAGACCCTTGCTAGACTTTGGACATATACTCATGACCAACGGAACAGAAAGGACAAAACGTTATACACAAACAACAGAACAAATTGCACTAAGACTAATAACACGAATAAGACACCCCCAAAACCCACTACACAACCCCCCACTCAACTACTATACGAACGCACAAACATGACAAAGATCTCGGAAAGACTCATACAGCTACAGACAAAATGAATAAAACAAGTGATATGTAGAAAAATCTATAATTATCAGTTAGTAACTTTTGAATATAAAACGAAAAACATTCTAGGAACAATACTCTAATTATATAAATTTGTCAGAGAACTAATCTCTGTCCAATATACAAGTACCAATACAAATTTTTCTATAAAAATACTGAATATTTTCGCATTTTCCAACGAAAAGCAGTCGCTTCTATTCTGTAGTTTGCAGGAATAAGCTATTTAAGTAAAACATTTTAATCAGTAATAAATTTTAAATTGATATAAACTATTGATATATAATTATTTTCTGCGCCACCCGCTTTTTCTTGGTAATTTAAACCTAGCTGTCTATATAAACGTAGACTTACAATTTAGAAGAAAGAGATTTTAAACGTATCACATTTTAAAATTGATCTAAACATATTGCTTATTAGTTACTCTAATTAACGGGTTTTTTCTAAACATTCCAAATTGAAATTCTTTTTGTTTTTTTAGTATTAGGTAAAACGAGTTTAAGTATAAGCATTTTTTTAACATCATCGATACTAATTTCACAACCTTCCAAGTAAAATGTTATTAATTCGTTTATATAATGAGGAATTAAAGGCACTCTAAAGCATTCAACAATGTATATAATTTTATTAGTATGGGGAATTTCCAACGATATAGAAAAATAATTTGTTGCACAATTTCATCTATTGAAAGTGCCCGGGTTAACATCAATTTTAGATCTTCAAGAAAACAGCCGACATATTAGTGTTCACGTTTAACGCGAAAGGTATTATCTTTTCTCTGGTCTGCTTTTCTGTACTCCATTTTTCGGTTTGTTAAAATCGAATGAGGCGCACTTGGGAATGTGCCTTGCTGCTGCAGATTCATTGAATCTGAAAAAATATATTATTGCTACTGAATGACAAAACCAGTTTGTTTTTTATTAACCTTCTTCCACAATGCGGACATTGGACATAATCTGGATTACTAGCTGGAGGTGGTGGAGGTAAGTCAGACAATTTTCCTCCTTTTGCTACGTAAGCTTGCGCTTGCTTAGCGGCTCGAATGGTTGCTATAAATTCCTCGTGAGTACGTCTCCAGCTGCCAGCTTTTGATGCAGACTGTTTGGCCGAAACCTGCAACATTATACCATTGATTGGTTCTACATAAAAAAGATTTGATTAAAAACAAACAATACCAGACTCAAATTATGGTCTTAATTTTATCTGGAATTGCCCCTGTTAAGGTTAATTTACTGACCTTTAAAGCACACATAAAAATTCAGCTTCACGCAGTACATAAATGGGACTCTCAGCCAGTGGTAGTTAAATTAGATATATAATTTTTTTTATGCATTTTTTCACATTAATGCTCAGTCCAGGAAAATACTTATCATAGGAAATAAAATTGATGAATAAATGTGTTTAACTCATCTTTATTTGCTATGGCCGTTAAACAATAAAAAACGCAATAGCAAAAAATCGAAAAAAGAACATGTAAATTAATAGTAATAAATAACTCTGTGAAATGAAACCAAAAAAGCACGGAAGCAGAAAATTACAAGAATCATCAATATTGGAGTTGCAAAGTAATGTGTAATTAAACGTTAATATAAGCATACAAACTATCACCTTACTTAATTCATAATAGCAACAAATGAACATTGATATACCGCATTTCTACAGTGCAACTTTAGTTTGGGTAAGTGAGGTTTATCATCATAAAATGCGATTTAAAATGCGTTAAAGGTCTGAAATTTGTGGTTTGGTATTGTTCGTAGTGGTGCAGAAGTTAGGAGTAAAGCAAGCCTACACAATCCTATAAAGTAGCCATGCGAATTGGTAAAATGTATGTAAAAGTTCCGTTCTTTATCGGAAAAACTTTCACAATTATCCTAGAAAAAGTAACACTCGTTGTCTCCAAGTTTTATTCTGTTTTTTACTTGTATTACACAACAGAAGTTATGCCACTTAAGTTGGATCACCACTCCATAAATTTCACTTCTCAACTTGCCCTTCGAGTGGCGTCTAAAAACTTTAAATTTCAATTTTCCAATCTCAGAAGATTTTTATGTGAGATATTTATTGTAGAATGAATTTGTTTTGAATAATTCTGATTCAGTGGATTTAGACAAAAGTAACCATAACGTTTTGCTAACAAAAGTAGCTACATTCTTCAGAGATGGTTCACATATGTATAAGCAAAAGTTTTGATATAATTTATTCCATTTTTTTTTGTGCAAAAGGGGCGCTAAAAGAACACAGGACGTTGCTCTTAAATGTAATTTTTTTCGATGCAAGAACATCCCCGTATATGTTTGCTATATCGTTCTAAACTTGAACAGCATTGAGAAGAATGCAAAACACCAAAACAATATAAATAACTTTTTTCCAATGTATTCCTGGGTTTCAGTCAATTTAATGTTTATTATTTAAAATGTTACAAATACGTTTCGGTGTCTTTATCCACCATCATCAGTTTGTGTATATAGTTGCTTCCAACTTCACATTTGACTGGTCACTTTATAAATATAAATAACCAATTAACATGCTTATACTTTTTTTGATTATAATTACCTTTGATTCCACTACTTGCTTTTCCATTACTTTGCTTTTCTATAAAAAGGAAAAAATGCAGGAAGACGAAATGTATATTTTATTAGCGCTTGACAAATTGTTTAGCATACTTTGCGATAATTATTTTCTGCCTGATTATTTCTTCATCAAACAACTTTAAAAATAAGAGTTACAATCAGTATATGTATGTTTTTTTTTAACCCGTCGATAAATAATGACGAAATATGGCAAAAATACACTATCAGAAATTTTTTTTATGAATTCAAACATTGTCTTTTCGAAGCGCCTTGAAATGACTTTTTCAGTGCATTCCCAATAAAACTGGATAAATTTGATATCACTACCTATAACTATTTTTATATAATCTTCTTGATTGGATCATCATCAATCAACGTGAAATGGAAACTCACTTTCCTTTTTTATTTATTCGGTCTTGGTTAAGCGACAATAAATTAATTTGATTTAGTTTCACTAAGAAGAGCTTTACTATTCGCAAAAAATAATATAGCGAAATCGTAACATTAATATTTTCAGCAGCAGCGACAAAGAACTTTAATATGAAACAGAGAATAGAACATTACCTACTGTTGTTATTAATTAAATAATATGTATGATGCATTAAACAAATACATAATAAGAATTTGACTCTTTAACACTTGAATTATTAACCGACTAAAAAATCTGGATGCATAAATTAAAGATTCAATGTTTTAGTACTTGTCAGTCTGTTTTCTTCAAACAGGTTCTAAATGGTAACTTTATAGTTGCAGCTCACGATTTTTTTATACCAAGGGTTTTCTATCAGACGGTCCAGCGGAAATATCTCGGAAATGTTACTTTTTTCTCTTAGAGTTCAGATTGTTTGCCGTTGGTTTCAACACAAAGTGGTCGATATCCATTTTCCTTCCTTCTCTTGTACCTTTCTTCGTTTTATCAAATGCAAACTGTCATCTACATTAACGCGACTTTAATGCTGTCTAGTGGATCTATAAATTCGTTCTTCTCGAAAAACAATATTCTAAGCTCATAAAACTGTTCAAAAATCCATCAACGGCCTTATAAATTATTCGCTCTAGTTTCTTGGTTCTGGATAATAGTTTCAGACAAAAACCCAACGACCTCTTTTAATTCAATAAATTAAGCAAATATGCCTTTTAACGTACTGTGATTTTAATAGTATAAAAATGTACCTTGCTACTAGCAGCTTTCTTCCCAGGCTTAAGTACATATCCCTCCAATTCCGTACCAACCACTCTATGCTTGGTAGCGTCATATGCTTTCCTCTTCTTCTTCCCAGTCTTACCACAAATATCTTCATGAACTCCAAGCCGATCAGTGGCAAATCTTCTGCCGCAGTAACGACACTCTGATAAATCGTCTCGGACTACAGGACTTTTGGCTGTTTGCTTCGAAGATGGTCGACTGTTACTTGGCGCTCTTTGACTAGCAGATGGCATCTGCAAATTGGATGATTCCAATGCAGACTGTAGAACAGATGTAGAATATAAAACAGATAGTACCTGCTGTTTTAGGGGCATGTTGTGGTTCTCAGACCTTGCTGGAGAGTTTCTTGAAGACTGGCTCGATGTAGAAGACACTGAATTGGATCTTGGGAGATGTGGCTGTTTTGGCTATCGGTTTCTTAGTGGCGACCTAAATTTGTTCTTTAATCAGTGCCGATGAAATAAATGAAATTTGGAAGTTATCAGTTTAAGCTCATTTTGAATTTTAAATACAATGTCAAATAAATAAACGTCCCAGTTGACGCCATCAACAAACTACCTTTTATTACATTCATCACTTTAAATTAATTTTTTTGAGTGTAGAAATATGTAACAATTTCTAACAATGCGATAAAGTAGTTGGCAAAAACGTTGAAAATGTTTAATTTGCTTCATTTGAATTTGGGGAAAGCTCGAGTTAAGTGGATTTAATTGATAAATCCCCCACCCAGGGCCAATGGCCGCGTTTTGATAAAATAGCGTATTTCCTTCGAACAAGCTTCTAGGAAAGCATAAAGTATTTTGATTAAATTGGTTGAGTCAAGGCCGAACTGAGGGCAAATATTTTTTTCTAACAGGCTCAGTTTGGCCTTTGAATCGATATGTGGTCGGAAATTAATTAAAGCCTCATTGATCTCATTTATGAAAATATACATTTAGGTACCTAGATGTGCATGCATCCATATTATATACAAAAGTTGCAATATTGGTAACAATTATGGCGTCGATGTTGTTTCGTAAAGATGTGGTTTCTTTGACTGTTAAGTAATTGGAAAGTAAACTATAAACACTCTAATCTTCTAAGCAGCTTTTGATAATTCAGCGTAGGCGCAAGCACTATGAAAAAAAATTGCGTCATTTCTTTCAATGTTTATTTCGGTTTTATTTAAATTTTATGTGATCGAAACTTTAAAACACTTTTAAAGGCCTAAATTAGTTTCACATTCTGATTTTAAGCAGCTTAAGTTCATCAAGTTCATCAGAGAATCTTTGGCAAATTAGATTTTTAATATTGTTGAATTTATGAACTAAAAACGAAACGTAAATTGAAAATTCAACCCGTTTTTAGATAAATTATCAAACACAAATTTAAATCATAACAATATATTATTCTGTGACGCTCCGATTTCTAGTTTATTTACAAAAGTATCAGATGAAAACGAGTTAATTATAATAAAGGAAATATAAGTATGTATGACAAAACTAAAGAGCTCATAACGAAATGTGGAAAATCAGTCTGTATTAGCAAAATCTTAGGATGGCCATTATATTAGGTTTTTCACCATTTCAGAGTTTTCTTTTTATGGAAAAATACCAAATTAAGGAAAAGAACAAAATAATCAAGTTCCCTTTTTTGAGTTTCCAATTAAAAGTGTTTCAATTTTAAAGAAAATTAAATTTACAGTGCTTAATAACTTTACAAACACTTTCTTCTACAGATGATTTAACAATTGTAAATATTTCTAATCCAAATCCAGCTACTTGCTTTAATAAAAATTATTTCAAATATCCCTCGCGTTTCCGGAAATATTTGAACGAATGGGCAAAATAAATAAATTGAGAAATTAAATTGAAAAAGTTCACTACAATAAAAACGCAACTCATGAAAAACCTGTAACTCACAACTCCAATTTTTTAACAAGTTGTAAGGAAAAATATTGAAATAATCGAAAAAAAGTGCAATTTTAATGGTTTCACAACATGTCGCCATAGTTTACTAAAAGAATACTTTCAGCTCTTTAAAATATTTCTACACCTTTTTTGTATTTAAACTTTTATGTCAAAATCGCTTTCTAAAACCTCTCCACTGGAGTTTCAAGAGATAAATATCCATGCTAAGCACAAGAAAAATGAAATTTACACTGGTTTCAAATTCTTGTTTAACGGGCAATTTAAAGTTAAATAAATTAGCACATTTAATAAGCAAGATATGAAGTTTTTCCAGTTTATTCCGGTTGAATTTACTGCAATTAGTTACATAAAAACATGGCCCTGAGCTAAAGCGAATGAAAAAAGTTAAATATGAAAAGTGAAGACTTGAGAAACATTGGATTTTGGGTAAAACTTTCAACTAATTGCATGCTATTTACTGCTAAAACACTAGTTTTCTATTTTGAATATTTACTTTTATAATTTCAATAACAACAAAAGCCGGCTGGAAGAATTTCAGAAAATACTGATAAAGATTTCCTGTTCCGGAGTATCACTTGATAATAAAGTAAATTAAATAACAATAATTACACATAGGTCATCTACTGATAATCCACAGGAAGTTCTTTGAAATCATTAGATTTCAAAGATTCTTTCCTCTTATAACTAACTAACAAATAATCAGTCTTGCTCTTGAATTCTGTTGCCGTCGTCCAAAGTTCTACATTGTCCTTAATGGTGAAATTTCCCACGCATCTTTTACGAACTAGGGCACAAATCTACCGACTGCGCCAATTACGTTATTGAACGACAAAACAACATTTTAAACAAACTTATATTTTTAATACACGTTGATAGTTTGAACTCAAGAACCAGAATGAATATAATGATCTGTAGTATCCCCATTCTTCACGTGTCCACTTTCGTTAGACTTTGATAACTACCAGTGGAAGATGGCTGACTCATTGGTTTCCATATATTATTAAGGTATCAGTAGACACCACATGTGAAACTCGCCTACCTTGGATTCATGTTTAACAACTCCATTCCTTTGACTTAGTCCCATCGCTGCTGGTCTGGACTGATTTTCCTCTCTTTGACTCGGAAGTTTCCCACCCACATTCGCCAATTTTCCTCTCATATATAAGGGTTTTTCTGGATAATTGTTGTTAAAACCTTAAGAAAACACATACCATCAATTTATTGTTTTTAGCAAAGGATGATTTTATTTTAGATATAATAAATCAGCCTAAACTGTAAGTATTTTTTAATTTCTAACTACCTATTTTTGGCAAATCTTCATCTTCCAAATTATCACGAATATTGTGATTATTCATCATATCCACTAATGTATCATGCCCATCAACTGCATCAAAACTTTCAACAACTCTCGTATTTTCCTCATAGTCTCCGTTTTGATAATTATTGTTGTAAACTCGTTGAAATGTTTCCTTCTGGCTGACTATTGGCTTGGAGTTATTTATTTGAGTTACGGTTTTTTTAACTGCAGTTCTAACTGCAGTTGAACGAGTGGTCGATGTGATATTACGATCAACTATGGGTTTTTTAACCATAGTTTTAGTTTTCAATGGTTCTAAGGGGTAACTTTTATCCACTCCTGCTTTGCGGCGTTCTTCAAACATTTGACGAACCTGATATAAACGAAAACTGATAAAATGTATTATGATTTTTTTATTTTCATTTTTCTTTGCCGCTTTTTTTTTGTTTATTTCGGATTTGAAAACCATTTTACTAAAATGTCTTTAACGTTGCTTACTTTTCCTCCTCCTGTTGATCCAACACTGGTAGTACTTGCATTACTGCCAGCACTTCCACGTCCCACCTTTTCAAAAGCCCTTTGCTGTTGACTTTCATAGAGTTTGGATAGTTTCTCTTCTTTTTCTTGCATTTGCTTCTGTTGAAAACGAGCCTGCAACAATAAAAGATACATGATTATTATCTAAATTTTTTTATTGTGGCATATAAATACGGGCTAGAATTCCTATAAAGTTCTACTACTGAATTGTTAATTCGGTTCTTTATCTTTTATTTCAACTTAAAGTTCAACAGCAATTTATCATTTCAAAAATAACTGGTGTGTAAAAGCACAATAGTTCTTGGAAGAGACTTGGGTGAATTATCTTGAATTCTTAATGTTCTCTTGTGCTAGCTACCAAAATATCCGGTTTAGCAAGAAAGTATCTTATGGTAAACGTAATAAAAAGGTCCATTCGATTCAAATCTGCTCAAATGGGAGGCCATACAATATTTGCTTTACTTTGAACTGTCTCGTATTTTATTATTTTGTTTATTTACTGTTTATGTTTTTCTTTTGTGGTTGTGTGGTATTCACTTTTCCTGCAATGTTTCCAAAAATATATTATTTTTAATTTATTAATATGTTAACTTTTCTTCTTCGTGCTTATGTGCCCTTTTATTATTAGGTAAAGCCTTGTTTGATTAAACCGTGAGTGCGTATTTTAGCAATTTATTATTAGGGTGGTTAATTTAGTACTTTGGTCTTATTGTGAGTTGTACAAAATGATTATTGCCTGTAGTTCTGCATGTGGCTTCTTTTTATCTTTTCTTTGTCCACAATTGTAATTTATTAGTCGCATAAATATATATGTTTGTCAAATTTTTAAAGAAATTTTAAAACAATTTTTTAAAGTGTTACCGTTTTGCAGTTTCAATGACCTTTGCAGAGAATGACTAGCAGAATTTTACACGTCTTTTATACTCAATAACTGGTTGAAGACACATTTTATACAGGTAATTTAACGCTTATTTTCTTTCAGCGGTTATGAGACATTTACAGTTATTTATTATGCATCAATTAGTGACCATGCAGATGTTTCGTTTCTCATCAAAGTCTGTTAAAGAAAACGTATATTTCTTAATTGAACGAGGCTTTCTGCAATTATAATTTCAAGAATAAATCAATATCAAATTATTTAAGGGATTCAAACAAGGTCATTGAAAGACAATACTTGTTTGTATTTATTTATTTATTTATTTATGATATTTGTTCTCGAATAATCACAGTCAGATGTTAAATAATGCGGTGATAAAATCCTGTAAAATAATATTTGAAATAAGTTCAATTGGGAAAGCAGTCTAATACGGAAATAAAAAAAACTGTTAGCTAAACATGTTTATAATTTTAAATGATAAATCATATCTAGTAAAAACGACGTTTGTAAATAAGTAAAAATAAATAAATTTCAGCATAACAATCATTAATGGGGTCTAAGGGGAGAAGGCAAGAAGGGAACAAAGCCTTCCCAAAAGTCAGCCTCACCTGCACGAGTGGTGGCCTATTATATATCATCCGGCACACCTTGCTAAATAACAGAGGAGGCTCTGGCGACCGAGTCACGGCGGTATAGCCGATAGAACGGCAATTTAAGGAAATGTAATTCTGTACCCATGGAGGAAGATAACGGAAAATCACCCCCATTATACTTCCAAGAGAACCACATGATGACAACATTCAAATCAAAATGTTCCGGAGGTAAAATAAGTTAGGTAAGCTAGTAAATCTAACTCAAGAACTCAAGAGACTGGACATAGATATATTGGGAGTCTCAGAAACTTGGTGGGGCCGGACAACGGAATGTGTACTGTCAAGGGAGACCGCTTCTACTACTCAGGCAACCAAAACAGGAACCACCGAAATGGAGTGGGAATATTATTACAGATAAATTATCCGCTAGCACTATAGACTTCTTCCCATACTCCGACAGATTAGCTCTTATAAAACTCAGCGCCAAACCGCCGAGTCAACGGAACAGGAGATTGAAACATTTTATGAAGGATTAAAAGAACTACTCAAACTCAACCAAAAGACATGGAAATTAACATTATAATGGGTGATTTCAATTCCAAAATAGGGAAGGGCAGATCTGAGGACCTGTTTGGACCTTTTGGATTGGGAGATCGAAATGAGAGAGGCGACCGACTATTACAATTCTGTCAAGAGGAGAATATGAAAGTAACTAATACCTGGTTCTGTTTACCACCTCGCCGTCTGTACACGTGGAAGTCTCCAGTAGACAAACCAAACAACATAGAGCGTAACCAGATAGACTATATCTTTAGCAACAGACTTTTTGGAACCTCTATCTCCAGAGTCTGTACATATCCAGCTGCAGATGTACTCTCTGACCATGTCTTACTTCTGGCTTGCCTTAAAACTCGAATGGCAAAACACAAAAGAGTAGCCACGCAAGAGAGTATTGCCCACGAGCGACAACAACAAAAACAGATTAGGGTTACTGTAAGTGAAGAAATAAACCGAGGAATAGAAACAGTTACCATCCGCAACGGTTCATCCGCACATTGAAAAACAATAAAACACCTGGCCCCGATGAGATGCCGGCAGAGCCATAAAACTGCTCGATGATAAAGGCACAGCAGTTCTTCAGAAACTGTTCAACAAAATATATGAATCCGGCCAGTACCCGATCAATGGCTGACATCAACCTTCATTCCCTTGTCAAAAAGGAATAACGCAAGGAAATACGAAGATCACAGACTTATCAGTGTGAGTGTTATGAGACACTCCTTAAAACTATTCCTCCAAATAATACATCAGAGAATATTTAGAAAATGTGAACAAAACATCAGTGACTCACAATTCGGATTTAGACAAGGCCTGGGCCCTCGAGAAGCACTAGTGGCAACGCAGGTACTGGTGCAAAACTGCCACGATCAGCAGAAGGATGTGTGCCTGTGTTTCATGGACTTCGAGTAGGCTTTTGGCAGAGTACAACACCATAAACTACTAACAATACTAATCTCTATCTGAATCAATCTGCTCACATAAAGATCGATGGAGAACAAAGTAATAAGGTTCAAATCTGCAGGGGACTCCGACAGTGATGTGTGCTTTCGCCACTGTTATTCAATTTGTACTCCGAGAATATCTTCCAGGAAGCACTTGAGAATATTGAAAGGGGTATTAAAGTAAATGGAACATGGATTAATAACATTCGCTATACGGATGATACAGTCTTGATTGGTGACAATATGTGCGACCTCCAACATCTTGTAGTAGGAGGGCACAGTAAGAGAATGGGCTTAAAAATAAACGTCAATAAAACAAAATACATGATACTCGTCAACCAGACATGTTACTCGTCAACCAGACATGTTAAGAAAAGTGGGACTAATATCGGACGGATCATCAATTGAGCGGGTGAACAAATTTAAATACCTTGGAGTATGGCTCATTGAGGAATGGACATCAAGGGTTACATTTGGTCGGTGTTACTGTATGGAGTGGAGAGCTGGGCATTGAAGGTAACCACAACAAATAAAATAGAGGCCTTTGAGATGTGGGTATCGAGTCGCAGAGTACCGAAAATCTCATGGCCGGCCCGAGTAACCAACGAAAATGTCATACAAAGAATAAAACAAGAACGTTAACTGTTACTAATGATCAAAAAAAGAAAAACTGCATATCTAGGACACATAATGCGAAATACGAAGTACCAGCTCTTACAACTGATCATCGAGGCGAAGATAGAGGGAAAGAGAGGAATGGGAAGGAAGAAGAGAAGATGTCTAATACATACGGCTAGAGACGGAATACAGATGAGACATGTAGTCGCAAGCATTCATTAATGAATATGCATAAGAAGAAGAAGAATCATTAATAAATGGCAAACAACTAAAACAGATAAGACAAACAAAAACAATCAAAATCATTAAACAGATAGTATGTTTTAATGACATATTATCCAATAGATTACCAATGTGAATTCATGTACCGTATCTGTATGAATATATCTATCGGATTTGTCTATTTTTGGTTGCTCTAATTTATATTATACTGATACAAACTTTTATAATCGATAATCTACTAAGTATGATGGACATTTTCAAGGATAAATGGGATAATTGTAATACGAGATTTATGAACATTTATTAAAACACCTTGAAATTTGAACGACAACTTTAATGCGTATTATATAAAACGCTCAACCTAACAGTTACTTACTTTCTTTACTAGAAACCTATTCTCTGTCGATAATTGAAGACATTTATTGTAAACACGATTTTCTTTGGGCGTAGAAGACATTCGCACAAATTTCCATTGAAGTTTAATTAAACATTAAAAAATGTGTGAGTTTTTTATATGCTTGCTTTGTGAATTATAAAAAAATTACCTTGCAATATTCCAAATCGTAACTATCGACCCTAGATCGAGCCAACCATGATGAATCCCAATTCACTGATACGATATTGTTTAAACTGGATGACATATATTTTTTCATTGCTTGTTTAGACATAAAAATGTGCTGTTTTCACGTTAGTCCGAATGGTATAAGGGCATTCTTAAAACTAATAAACCGGAAGTTAACACTCGCAATGCATTTAAGCTCAATAAAACGAAGCATGTGTAAAGAGCTAAATAACGTATGAAAAATGATTGAAAAGTACTTCAAAGCTATTGAAGCCTCACACTAGTATTAATTCGATTCGCTTTGGAAATTCGCATAATAATTTTAATAAACATTTTTACCGTTAAATTTTAAATTACCATGAATGAGTGGCAGTTTGCAGGAAAAATTCGTTGAATATCAATGCAACGTTAAAAAATGCACAATTTTGCGTTTCAAACCATCAAACCATAAAAAAAACTTATTTCATATAGGAATACAATTCAAGAAGACTTTTGAGTAACTCTTTGACTAAATTATTAACATTAAAAATTTTATGAAAACTTGTATAAATTTGGTAAATTCTGAATGACAACTCGCTTTCGTATGCTCAGCACTGACCGCACGAAGTTTTCACTTGTTCTCCATGTTCCGAAGAGCACAACTAAGTAATTCATAATAGTAAACTTGAATGAAATTTAGAAACACCATTGAACTTGAATCATGCGCTGACCGTTTGTGGACATTGTTCCTACAGGTAAACAGTTGACCAAAAGGGAGGTTTCGGGCTTCTGGGGGGTTGTTTATTGCATGATATCAAAGTGAAATGACTCACTTTATTTATGGGAATGTATTTGCTTTTTATTATAACGATATGGCTTAGTCATTGGGGATAATGATTTGTTTTACTTGGTAGCACTTTAATTTCCAGAATAGTAATTTATTTTGGGAAAAGATGAAAGAAATGTGAGAAAATATTTAGCTTGTCTTGCAACGCAACTTCTCAAATTCCTAAAATTTGAAATTTAAATATTAACCTTCAACGTTCTACTAAAAAAATTGCCCGACTGTCCTGAATTTTGCCAATTTGTGAAGCACCTACGTATATATCAATTTATTACTTGCTTTGGAACCACAGGAAAATACATGAAAAAGAATGACAGAATAAATCGACAATGATTTATATGACACGAACAAGTAATTAAGGAATATATAGTTATTGCGGATACTATATCGTCATTGTAACGATTTCCATGTAACTGCGCCCAGCATGCAGATTATTTTACAGTTATAAACATCCTGAAATCTGTTTAACAGTTCAGGTTTCTGTTGTAACTGTAAAATCCAAGTTACAAGAGATTCAGACGCTTGAGAAGTACTTTAATGGACATTTTTGAATATCGTTAAACAAGGTGAAAGAACATAAATTTGAATTTTAATGTCTATAGTAATTTTTCCTTCTTATACAGCTAATACAAAGTTAAGACAGGGAGATACGAGCTCTCCGAAAGGTTTCACACTAGCTTTAGAAAATGTTTTTAAAAGAATGGACGGGGTAAAAAAAGAAATTAAGATAGATGGCAGATTCCTTAGCCACCTTCGATTTGTTGATGGCGTAGTCCTGATAAGCAACAACCTGGAGGAACTTCAACAAATGCTAACAGAGCTGAAGAAGCTTCGGATGGGATAGGACGAACATGAACCTTTCCAAAATTAAGATACTTTCCTCAGACGAGGCAGCGATATATGTTGGGGGAAACTAAATTGATAGAGTCGAAGAATATGTATACCTAAAAACCAACATGGTTTTCTTTGCCTTCCTGTTCCTAATCATGGGATACCATGATGATACATTCTTAAAAACCCGGATATTCCCATAAACGTGAAAACAAAAATATTTGACACCTGCATTCTTTCGGTGATGATATATGCTATGGAAACCACCACATTGACTGTTAGAGCAGCCAAAAAACTTCGCAGCATGCAGAGAGCAATAGAGCGAATTATGTTGGGAAGAAATAAGACGGCACACAAAGTTAGAGGATGTGATAGCACGTCTCGCCAATTTAAAATAGACTAGGCAAAACACGTCGCCAGACAGGAAAATACAAGATAGATAAATACATTCTACAATGGAGACTAGACCCACTCTTCACTCTGACTAACAATATACAAACAACCCACCTAACTGACAGAAAGACAGCTTGCCTGTTTATGGACATTAACAAAGCTTTTGATAGTGTTTGGCATAGAGGCTTACTATACAAACTATACAAACTACACACACCAACATATCTACTACACACCATAAAGAATTTACTAGAAAACAGACAACTACAAGTACGAATTGACAAAACACTGTCATTTTCTTTTTCCCCTGAACAAGGGCTCCCTCAAGGATCCCCGCTCTCACCGTTTCTCTACAATATATACTGCCATGACATATACAATTACAACTTACCAGACAAAAATCAAATCGACAGATCGGCATACATATTACAATACGCAGACGACACGGCACTTATTGTACATGACAAAACTACTGAGAGAGCAGCTCAAAGACTCCAAACACTAACAAACAACACAATGACATGGTTTTATAAATGGAGACTAACACCAAACGCGTCAAAAAAACCAACTTCTGCTCACAAACCACAGACTCAACGCTGACTCCCCTACAATAACTGCAGACGGCCAAACGACACAACCAAAAAACGACATAAAATACCTTGGAATCACAATTGACCACAAACTTAAATTCACTAAACACATACGAAACATCAGGGCAGAAACAATAAAGAGAACAAAACACTTCCGATCACTAACCTACAAAGACAGAGGAATCAGCACAAACACCGCCACCAAAATATATAAAGCTATTTGTAGACCCTTGCTAGACTTTGGACATATACTCATGACCAACGGAACAGAAAGGACAAAACGCTATACACAAACAACAGAACAAATTGCACTAAGACTAATAACACGAATAAGACACCCCCAAAACCCACTACACAACCCCCCACCCAACTACTATACGAACGCACAAACATGACAAAGGTCTCGGAAAGACTCATACAGCTACAGACCAAATGGACAAACAACCCCTACAACTGGACCATACTGAATCCCCTTTGTCTTACAAGACCAACCAGACAATCCCGCTTCCGCTTCCCTACATTAACGCTACTCGAACACTTACAAACGCAACTGACTAGTGGACAATAAAATAATCTCTTCTTGCCACTGAAATTTTATTTAGTAATATCGTTAACCTAGAATAAGAGAATTTTCATATCTGTTTTTTTATTTAGATTAAGACTACATGTATTAAACAAGGGCAGAAAGACCGATAGGTCGATAGCCTTTTTTAGAAATAAAGATGTTTACTACTACTGGAGACTAGACTCTTCAAACGAAGCATCGGACGACCACAAAGAAGGTGGATTGACGATATATAAAAGCAGGAAGAAACGGGCACAAAATAGCAAGGGATAGGTTGGAGTGGAAAAGACTAGGGGAGGCTTATGTCCAGGAGTGGACCGAAAAAGGCTGCTTAAGAAGAAGAAGAGAAGAGAAAAATATGTCAGTTTTTATAAAACGATCAAGAACAGGCAGGTAGCAAACTTACAAAATGTTCAGCAAAAAGTTGAACTTGCGATGAGGTTCGTGTAGAATGCAAAGCATTTCATCTGCTGGATCTTCTTTCGAAAAAGTTAAGCACTTATAAAACTTTCGCCAACAATCGAAGTTTCTCAAGTGTCTTCTCTGAGTTTAAATTATTAATTTTTAAATATGTACTTTAATTAGTTCAAAATACGGTTTACTAGTTGGTACATCAAATTATTGATTTCACCTTGAAGCAGTAAAACGTTGCAATCATTAAAATTTAAGCGAAAAGATTACTGTTATTTGTATGATCGACGTGTTTTATTGGATCTTTTTCCAGTACATTTCCCCAGAACTACTTCGACCATCTAAATGTTTCATTTTTTAATAGAATGTACAACAAAAGAGCTTATTCATTTATTCCATATAGACATCAATTGTTGGAAATAAAAAATTTTTGAAAAATCAACTGAATTTATGAAGAACAGTCCAGTGTCCAAAAAACATATTGGAATTTTACAAGTTATTCTACAAACCCTGTTTAAATGTATGACTAATAATTCTATGCCATCAACATAGATATTTCAACTAAATCAATTAACCACAGTAATAATTAAATGATAATGCTTCAAACCAGGACAACAGCAATTAATTTCATAAAGGAGTCAGGAGAACGGAAAGTCTGTAAAATTTTAGATTTATCTTAAATAATGTGGCCTATTTGCTCAAAAAGATATTCAGAAAGCTAGACAGCAAAGCATTGTTTTTTTTTCAGTTTAGAAGCATTTAATCGGAGGTCCATTCTACCTCGCAACAGCAAATTTTTCTCGGCATGCTTGGAGAGAGTGCCAAATTTGAGTTAAAAATGTTTGAAGAATGCAAATAAAATTGCGGAATAAAGTTGGAGGTAAAATGGTATACGAACGGTGGTTTATTTATTGTTCTAATTAATTAATTATTAATTAAATACACTCATACTTTTTTCGAACCGTTGGCTTGTAACTCAGCTTCGGGGTTAGAATATTTTTAAAATTTAACACTAAAAATAACATATTACGGACATTTGACATCCATAGCAAATAAGGCAAGATGCTTGGACAACTTCGAAATAAATTGGCTTTAGATCGCTTACTTTAGGTACCAAAAAATGAAACAACTCGAAAAAGAACATTTATTAATAGCTACAAAAAACAGACCAGCCCACGCTCATGTCTTTATCAGACAACGAACACCTGTTGATAATTTATCATCGCCCATAAAAAATCTACGCCCATGACCTAGAGGTCCTCCACTTATGCAATACACCTAAATAAGGAAGATTTACGTTCAGGTGAGTCAAGCATTGAAAATCGTGGGCGAAAACCATCAGAAACGCCTGACCAGCCAACCTTAGCACAGTTGGGTGAATCAACCATTTTCATTGTCGGCTTTCACCTACAAGTTGAGCGACTTTTGTTAGAAAAAAAACGGGTTGATTATTTATCATTTAAAACCTTGTGAGATTTTATGGTAACTGTACCGAATAGATAATTGAAAAACAGCTGCTAAAATCCAATATTTATGAATAAAATTGTAGTAATGAGAATAGTTGAACTGCTTTTAAAAAATATATTTTCAATATTAACATTCAGTTTAAGGTTTGCAAGCATGCTAAAATATATGGCATTTCCTTACAAAAAATATCAATTTGAGTTTTATGTATTTATACTGAAAGATTTCATGTTTTTCTTATTAAAGTCTAGTACTTGATTGGTTCGCATTAATTAGCGACTAAAAAGGTAGGTGCTTGTTAAGCATTAGTCATTCATAACTTGACGCTACATCAATCAATCAATAAAATTCAAGTTTTTATTTTTGCGCTTTATTTGGATGAGTGAATTTAATGCCGCAATGGAAGAATAAGTGCATTGGGGACTTTGAGTGATTTATTGCAAAATAAAGTACATATACATCATCGCAAGAGTGGCATGCTGCTGTTCATGTAAGCATTTTAAAGTTTCCAAACTGGAAAATATTACGTTTTTATCGAAATATCTAGCCATAAAAATGACCTTGTAAATGTTAAGTATCGCAACTAAATTTCTTGTGGTGATCAGCCTGTTTAGTTAATGTTTCCTATACGGCAAATAGTTCAGCTTTATCAGCAACAGAAAAAAAGTACGGACAAATCATTGAGGATTTTTTACAGAAAGAAAATTTTCAATGAATTTTGTGTTTGTTGTTCATATTTCTAGTTTTTCAAGATAATATTTATCTATATTGTCTAATAAGACAGGCCTAGAATTTCACATTCAGGTATATTTATACGGAATGGTTTTTAACAAAAATGCAGACATAAAAATCGCGTCGTGAAGGCATTACTTCATTGGGTTATTCGGAATTTTACTTTAATATCGTTCTAAAAATATTCATTTCCACTTCATTATTCCGATGATTATTTTAATTGTAATTCCAACAAACGATTTTAATTGATATTGTTTGGTTGGTGCACGCTATTCCGAATATTTTCAGTGTTAAAAAATGTCACTAGAAATGTGCGCAAAAAATATTTTCAAAATTTACCCTAAAAATAGCTTCAAAAAGAAAACACAAGCAGAAAACTCAAAATTACTTGCAGTAAAATGACTAAATGTTGCATTTAGATGGTACGACTTTATTATATACGTTCCAAATTCAGAGGCTCTGAATTCGCTTAAAATAAACCCTATTTTACGAAACGTTTTTGATTAACGTAGAAGCAATAATCGGGCAACAAGCCTGTACAAAAAAAACACCTATAAGCCGACTGTAATCGAAATACGCAAGAAAAAGTATGAAAGGTGAAGGACAAGGAAATTAATGCCAATCAACAGGGCAAAGTTGAAGCGGCTTGAATTTATTATTTATTTCTTTACTTTCCCGTTCAATTGCTTGGTGACATGTGATAGATGTGTACTTATTTTTTTTCAGAAACTTTAACTATTTGATGCATTTTCCAATACGATATAGCGGATTTGATGCTTCAGAATGTTTAATCAAACTAGCGGGTTAACTACAGTATCGCAAATGTTTCGTCTTTCATATACGGGGTGTCAATTTGAAAACTTCCCACCCTTCATATCTTTCTTGCAGTTAGAAATATTAAAAATCGGAAAGACACTTTAAATAAATATTTTTAGGCCTCTCGTTTCAACCCCCTAGGAGGGGTCGATGAACCCTTAGAACCTTAAATGGGAATGGCGCCAAGTGGCACATCCTTTTAAAGGGCCTTCAATTCTCTTTTCGGTGGTATCCTACTTTGTCGCGTTTTGTCCAGAGGTTTCCCACTAATCGCATTTCAATGTTTGTCCTGCAAGAAGAGCCAATGCTAAAATTTTTGTGTAAACACTAACCTGGAAACTAACATTGCAATGTGGGAGTTTAATTGTTTCTGCAACTTTGAAACGCGATTATTCGGACAAAAAGCAACTAAGTAGGATACACTGATAAGAGAATTGAAGGCCCTTTAAAGCGATGTGCCACTTGACGCCCATTCCTATTTAAGATTCTAAGGGTGACATCTACCCCTTCTAGGGGGTTGAAATAAGGCTAAAATTTTTAATTTAAAATGTCCCCGTTACAAATAAAATTGACGTGTCTTTCGGATTTTTCATATTTCTAACTGCAAGAAATATATTAAGGGTTGAAAGTTTTCAAATTGGCACCCCGTATACGACTCTAACAGGGATGTTCCAAACCTAATTATCTGCAAATTATGCGCTAAAAGTTAATTGTTGCGTTATTTTTTAACGAGAAAATTAGTTCCTTGCAGAATACACTACTAAATATACAACAGTGTTAAGAAAATCTTCATTCATACGTTTATCTTCATTCATACGCTTCTATCATACGTTTATTATCAAAATTCAAACTTATTTTATAAAGCATTCTTAAGGATGTTGGGGCATGTATCAATGCTCCAGCAACCTTAAAAATTCTATTGTTGAACCAAAATTCAATTTTAGAAACATTTGTCTGTTAAATTAGCCTACCTATGAGTTATGCTCGTTTAATCTGATACTAAATTCGTTTTATAATACAAATTGCCCATTCTATTATACTCAGAAATCGAAAATATAATGACCCATGCAATCAGTAGTAGTAAACATCTTTATTTCTGAAAAAGGCTATCGACCTATCGGTCTTTTCTGCCCTCCCATGCAATCATTATTGTATACGCAACAAAAACATGATGAGAAGATGGCTTTTGTTTCTTTCGCTTTGCCCAATTGGGCAACGTCATTCTATCGGCATTTAAAGGTCAGTCACATATATTAGACGTTGTTGATGATAAAATATAAATGGTACTTCTGATGTCGGTGCATTCAATTAGGTGAGCCATTAGGACGAAGGTATTTTGTACACTATTTGAGCGTGATTTTATAGCTACCTATTTTAATCGACTGTAGTCAGTAGTAGTAATCAATAATTAACTTATACGTTTTATAACGATCGCCTTTGTACTTGTTAGGTACAGAAGAAACGGTGGCAAAGCAATTGGAAAAAAACCTGAATTCCTAGATTAAATGCTGTTTATACTCTTACTCTCATTCAGTTTGCAAATATTGTCCGCCATTCAATCAACACTAAACAATTCCACATTTTTGATTCACTTTCTATGATACAAATTATCATTTCTTTCACAGTTAATTAATTATCATTTTAGTTCCACTCGTACTCCTATTACTCCTGGTTTCACCTGTCGATTATTTGTAGTTCAGTCTCACTATTCATGCCAATTAAATTCAGTAATGTTCTTTTAATTAGTAAATCCAAACAGTTGATTTAATTAGGTCAGAACTATTGATTATTTGTAGATACCGTGCTCAAGTGATTTTATTTCCTTAATAAAACATTACGGAAATTAGCATTTCAAATGTAAAATGTGTTCTACGAGGGTTGAGAATATAACAAGCAAATTAGAGGGTCGTTCAACTCAACTACTAGTCAAAAAAAATGTGGGTAGCTTGCCAAACTAATTCCAAAGAGGTAATTTTCAGACCTTAACACGAAAGTTGGATTAAACAGGTTGGAGCAACATTAATATTAGCTAATTTTTCTAAATATGTTTTTTCTACTATTTACCAAAGTCAACTGCTTCAAGTGAACATTAAATGAAATGGGTTATAAAATCTGAAAAAATTGTAAATATTACGCAAGTTACACAAAGCTAAAAACGTAAGTAAAAGTCCAAAGAACTGATCAATATTTTATTAGTAAGCAACGAAGACTGGCGATTTCAAGCTCAGGAAAAAACCTATTATAATTTTGTTTTTCCCTTTAACATTGAAGATTTACACAAACAGTTGATAATGCCGGAGAGTGATTACTTTATATAATACGCTATTTTAAAGACATTAAAAATACGAATTATCAACCACGACCAGATATACGGGTTCACATGGAATTTGTTGCTATTTTCTATCAAAATACTACATAAAGTTAATAAAAGCACTGGTGATCGACTTAAAGAAGTAGATAGAGATTCAATTTTTCACGAGCTTTTAATAACCTACTAAAATAAATTGAAAAATTTTGCTTTAAACAGTAACATTATTTTGTCTCTTTGATAATGGTATTTAATTGATGATGGAGTTTTTGTTAAAAATTCCTTGTATTCTAAGAATGTTCTTGTTGCTTTTCTTTTCTTCATGTTTATATTTCCTCGCTCAATTTGGAGTAATTTTTTGACATTTAATTGCTGTATTTAAATATACTGAATATTTATTTAAATCGTGGTAAGCGGACGAGGAAAAATGTATGTAGAATTCATAAATTAACTCAAGGCATTGAAGATTGCTAAAGGAAGTCGTTCAGATCTTAAGAAACCGAAAAGATCGCATTTGCACATTTTCCAATGCAAATTTTGAACAACTCTCCGTTTACAACTAATGGTGTATTATTGAAACACAATCGTATTCAGCTACGTCGATGATCGTTCGTTGACTTAAATTTCTTAATCGGAAATTCAGAAAATTAAGTTTTACAACACACTTTACAATGGTGCACAAAGAAGGAAGGATTTTTCCCGGTATCATGCTTGCAACCAACATAATTTTAATTTTCCGGTGATATGAAATGCTGAAAATACTGTTACAATAAAAATTTTCAAATAATTTGCATTTACATGGTATTCATCACATTTTCCTCCGAGCTTAGTCGCTCCGGCACTAAAACTTGCAGAACAATTTGTAAAATTTGTAGGCAAAAGTTTACAGTAACAAATCTAATAAGTTCAAAAGTAATAATAATTATATAAACATAATTTGTTATTATCATCAGATACACTTGCCATATTAAAAAAATAGCTTGCTGGATTTTTTTCAGAAATTGTTAGTGACTTTTTTATCCAATAAACTCGTTACCTATTTTGATTGTAATTGCCCTGCTAGTCACCGGATCTCAATCTCGCCTATAAATACACAGCTTATCCTTTTTTGTACAATACAGTAAAACCTAAACAAGAATGGAGACACAAAATCCTGCATTATGCATGTAGGATAAGCGGCTTATATATCGGTTCTGCAATCGGAATGAATTATTAGATTTGAAGCAGGCGCCTTTCTACATTAATTCCTTCGCAACAACTGATAATTACGCATCACATGTTTATTCTCTATCGCAGATCCGATTCGTATTCAAATATTCTAATTAACAATACCGTCCCACAGAGCGTGACATTAAGAATTGCTTAACAGGTAGGCACCAGGTTGAAAAGGAAAAAATTAAATGACTCATTTCGTGTTGGTGAAATCGTTTTGGCTGCATTTATTCATAAGGTATTGTGTCAGAGTATTAGCTGAGACTCCCATTTGCTATGCCCCCTTATTTCATATTGGCCTCGTTCATAAAGGAGGTTTGCAACCTTTTTTTCAATGAATTATCAGAGGAAATTCATGAGTTGAGAAAATTGGTCGAGTGTTATAAACAACTAAAAACATACGAACATATATTTTTGAACAGAGCAATGGTAAATTTGCAACAAAGTAAAACAAAATTGAATAATGATAAGCCTGAATTTTCATAAATATTTGCGGAGTAAGCGCTCAGGAAAAGTCATGAGTTTAATTTTCTACTGAATATTGCCCGTCAATTCATAAATTTTCGAGATATCTACTTATTACTGGAGATTGGAGATATTGGTATAAATGTGTTTTGGTCGACCGACAAACCGATGTTTTCAAGGATAAAATGTATTTACTCAATCCCTTAATAGTCAAATTACCTGCTTTTATGCAAATATCGCGTTTTTCAAATTCATCAAATCAAACCAAACTATTTGATGAAATGAAAATATTTTATTTTTTTCCCACAAAAAACTTCGCGGTAAAAAGGGGGGTATGCCTCTAGAAAAAAAAAACCCGTAGATTTTCGCAACCAGTTAGCTTACCTACAGGTCTCATACACTGTAGGAGTTAAAGAGAAAATAACAATGTTTTTTTTTTTAACTGTAACACCCAGTATCAGAGCCAAGAAAAAACTTAAATGGCAACTCGACTTGTTTTGAGGTCCTCGACACGCCCCTGCTCTGTGTCCATAAGGTTGTGCATCACCCTGTATTTGACTATATATGTTTAATAAAAATTTAATCGAACCCAAAAAAATTATGATTTAATGTGATTTGGCAGAACATCAATGTCCTCTTCAGTTTTTGCCTTTATGTATATGATACTCTAATGAGTCTCAATGTCTAGAATTAATTTATTACACTTATTTTTATTATTTATTATTTTATTATACTATAATAGAACAGTTTTTTAGGCCTGTTCTATTCTCAAATTTCCACCTTTGTACATTCACGTTCAAACCTTGTTGTTTGTCCTTCATAAATTATTAGCATCACTTCGGCCATTATTATAAAAGTTATATATAAAATCATAAGATTTAAATATCTAATAATCAGTAAACTGGTAAAAGAGCTTCGAATCAATTGAGACAATTAGGAAGATTTTGGAAATATTGAATAGATTCTGATGGTCATAAGTAGGTACTATTTGTAAAACAAACCATTTACTCATAAAAATACTAAATAAAATTATAAACTGCTTGAAACATGGTCTAGAAAAAAGTCATGTAAAACTTTGTGCTTCAGATAATTAATTATAATTTGCAGCGTCCCAGTACATATAAAATTGCCACATAGTCCCATTTGCTACATCAGTTATAATTAATCACTCAAAGCACTCATCGCTGCCTGTAAATTACTTTTAGTTTATTATTTTTCCGGTTAATTTTCTACACGTAAATCCGTTTTTATCAGTAATAAAAAACCAGTATAATTTAACGATTAAAGAAAGCCTGTTCACAATTTATTGCAATAAAAAGCTGTGTTAATAGCATTATTTGCATTATTAACAGATTACAAGTTCACACAGTAAAAGTTAGCCGAGAAGATTGTTAAGGCAAAAAAGTTGGTGCCATTGTCCGCAGTCCCCCCATTTAAGGTTGCACGTAGGAGTCGCGTTAATAGCAAAAATCCCACATTATCCACGTAATCTAGTTTGATCAATAAAGCAACAATAAAAATTACAAAAAGTCCACTTTTTAACAGACAGCAAAGTTGTTGAATGTTTAATTAAATTATTTTTGCCCACGTTTTAAGCGAATTGAAATCTAAAAAAGTAATTGTTTTGACAAGTAATACTCTTACGCAAATTACGGTTGGTAATTACGAATATTTTAGTGTTTGAATTCGTTTTATAACATTTTCAATTTGCTGATTTTATATGAGATTATTAAAAAGTGAAATCGTCAGGACATTTACATTTCAAGAGAAAAAATACTTACTTGCATTTGGAGGAGTTTTTGATGCCATTCTCGATTATCCAAGAAGTACAATCAGGAAAATATACACAATTCTGGATTATATCAGTTGAGCTTGCTTGATTCTTAAACATCCTGCAAAAAAAATAATTATAATGTATTAATATAATTATACAAGTTATAGAAAACCGTTTCATGAGAAATGAGATGATGAAATTAAGAAAACATTTTCCAAGCTGCCAAACATCTATTGTTATCATAGTTCCAAGGGTTCGCTTGAACCAAAGCCTTATTTTTTATATAACGATTTTAATATTTTTAATAAATATAGGCACATTTTATAATTGAGCATTTTGTTTCTACTTTTCCTTGATTTTCTGATCGAGCAATTACTTAGAAAGTAAATTCCAGGTATTACTTATATTAAAAAACAGACTTTGAACGGTTTCAAAAATGTCTGGTTGTCTGTCTGTTCGTCTGCTGGTAAGAAGAAAACACGTAGGTTTTTAGGATAATTAATAAGATATCACTTACATGTTGATTCAAAAATACAACGTGCACCATTTGAAGAAAAAGAAAAAGTTTTATTGAACACTAGAGTTGTATTTTGTGTAAAAACAAGCTTAAAGGCCTGACTGAACCCAAAAAAAGATTTTTTTCTCATTGTTTAAGTATCTGGAATTTCGTTCATCCAGTAGACGTCATATGTTTCTCAAATCTAGATCGTCTAGATGTAGTTCGGATGCGTATTCGGAGCAAAAGGTTTTGGCACTCTTTGGCGCCGAGAGTTTGAGAAACATTTCCATATTATCTTCCTGGTAAGCACTTTGGTAGCGTGATTTTATCTAAAAGTTGGCAATACATCTATGATCTGAGCACTTTTCTCATAGGCTTTTTACTTCAAATCTTAACATTTTGTTTATGATTCCAAACCAAGAAATGGTTTTTAAACCAAAGCTTTTCGTAGTTTCCGATTCTAATAAATACATTAATGTGAACTAATCAATTATCAAAGTAAGCTATTTATTCAGATAAATTATTTCCAACAAATCACAAACATTTGTCTGATTCATTCCAAAATTGGACCCAACTGCATCATATGAGGCACACTTTCATGAAGCAAAACAACTACAGGCTATGACTCATTGTCAATGCCATCATAAGCCACCTTATGCTATTGTTGATAGACCAGTTCACAACATGTGTTAAGAATTTCAATGGCTAAATATAGAGATAGTGAATATTTAAGCTGTAAATTAATATTGTACGCTTCCTGATCAAAATTATGAATGTAAGCAACTTGTTAACTAAACAATAGGTCACCTTTCCCTTCCTGGTTCGCATAAAATAAAAATCTGATGAACTCACTTGTAATGATACTTTTATTAATTGTTGATGATTACTATCAGGAATTTTATCAATACAAATTGTTCCCAATGGTTGATTAGTGCTTATTATGCACTTATTCCTTTTTACGTGCATTTGTTCAGGCATTTTTTAATGTTTAATATCGTCCGGACATTCAGCAACGATTAATAAATACAAATATACGATAACAAAAATGATTAATCTATAGATCTACATACTGCTGAATCAACAAGTTTCATAATTTCACTTCAAATTGAGTAGAAATTCAAAAACAAATTCAGAAAGTTTATGAAAATGATGATAAATCGTGCTGGAACTGGTCAAAAAGTATTCCAAACATACTTCTCCATACACTAATAGCCTCAACATCTGCAAAGCAGGTCTCCACCTTAAAATAGATCGACTCACCCCTATACATGGTGTCCACACCCTTTCAATGTGGGTTAGGCAATACACAAACTTCCGCTGATAGTGTTCTAGCATGTTAAAGTTCGTTATATTTTACCCCAGGAAAAGGGCGTTTACAGATATTAAATTTTTACGGCATAATGAAATTCACATCTTGTTTGATAAACAGCGTTGTAATTTGCGGTTTACTTAATTTTAAGTGCATTAAAGTTAAGAAGAACTGGCACGAGTGGCTGTTATTTTCAAATAAATCAAAGACAGGTTTTGCAATTGCATCATTTGAAAAGTTATAAAATAGAGAAAACACTTTAAAATGTATTTATTTAATCAATAGGATGTTCCTAGTTTCGAATTATATTTTCTACCAATTTCGGGGCATTTCAAATTTTTTACATACAATATATTTAGAAAAAAAGTTTAAAATACCAAGGCTCAAGTTTCTTCCATGCGTTCGTTAAATATATCGCTATTCTAGAGCATAACGATAAGTGAATTCGTCTTATTGGGGTTTCATAACTGAGAAACATTTAAATATATTATAAATAAATACTTTTGTAATGTAAAAAACTGGTAAATTTTAATATTTCAATTTTCGCGTACGAGGACGACTAGTTAACGTTCATTTTGTTTTTTTTAAAGAATAGTATTTTCAGATTCCTGTCTTTTGGTAAATGATGATTTAATTTAAAAACATACGTTCTAACGAACATTTTTAAAATTGGTCGCAATTTTATTAATTAACTCTAATCAGAAAATGAGAATGAATAAATCGCCCTAAGTTTCAACTACTCATATCTCGAAAACGGTTGAAAATATATGACAAGTTTATATTACTTTTTCGAAAAAGCGTCCCACCAACTATGTTTTGCTAATTAGGTTTAATCAAAAATTCCTAATAACACTGGTCTCCAAATAGCATTTTCATTATGTGTTTAGCTTCGTGATAACGAAATAACAATCCAAATATTGCCACCACGTCATGTTTTTATGTTACCAACATGTGGTACCATCATACGTTACCATATGACATTATTTCTAAGCCTTAAGGCTGTTTTACTCCACAATGGAAGCAAAACACTAGCCATAGGAAAATTTAGCCCGGAAATAAAAAATGCTTTCTACCGACATACACTACCCAAATACATACTGAGACTAATAAAACATAAGAGAGAACTGTATAGACTATATACAAACACTCAAAATAACGACCTAAAAAAGACAATGAACCAACTTAACAGAAACATTAAAACTATGATTGGACAATACCGACAAGACAAATGGCTAGAAGCATGTAAAGAAATACAGAAGGACAAAGGCAAAACATACTGGCGAAAAATTAAGAAACTGGCGCAATACAGGAAGACTGGCACTACTGACACAATTGACGAAAACGGAATAGAACGCTACACAGACAAAGAGAAAGCGGACGCATTCGCCAGACACTATCAAAGGGCCTTCAGCACATCGACAAACCCTAACTTCGACAATGACAACTGGAACTTGATCAACGACTGGTACTTGAACTATTTTAACAACTCACCAAACTATGCCTGCACACTGATCACAGACACAGAGTACGATGAAGCCCTAGCGCACATCAAGAACACTGCACCGGGGAAAGATAAAATTAAGGCAAAAGTCTTGAAGGGCCTGACTCAGGAGGCACACAAACTGATCCTGACTGAGTTGAACAACTGCATCACAAATGGCAGAATCCCAGAAACATGGAAAAACGGCTTAATAATCCCTATACCCAAAAATGGACTGGACAATACACAACCGAGCAACTACAGACCAATTACACTACTTCCAGTACTAAGCAAAATTTTTGAATACATAATAAAGCAGCGGCTTGAAAAAGTGATTGGACAATATATACCTACCTACCAATTTGGTTTCAAACAGCATCACTCGACTGTTCATCCGCTCTTTATTTTGGCCAACAATATACAAACTACCCACCTAACTGACAGAAAGACAGCTTGCCTGTTTATGGACATTAACAAGGCTTTTGACAGTGTCTGGCATAGAGGCTTACTATACAAACTATACAAACTACACACACCAACATATCTACTACACACCATAAAGAACTTACTAGAAAACAGACAACTACAAGTACGAATTGACAAAACACTGTCAATTTCTTTTTCCCCTGAACAAGGGCTCCCTCAAGGATCCCCGCTCTCACCGTTTCTCTACAATATATACTGCCATGACATATACAATTACAACTTACCAGACAAAAATCAAATCGACAGATCGGCATACATATTACAATACGCAGACGACACGGCACTTATTGTACATGACAAAACTACTGAGAGAGCAACGCAAAGACTCCAAACACTAACAAACAACACAATGACATGGTTTTATAAATGGAGACTAACACCAAACGCGTCAAAAAACCAACTTCTGCTCACAAACCACAGACTCAACGCTGATTCCCCTACAATAACAGCAGACGGCCAAACGACACAACCAAAAAACGACGTAAAATACCTTGGAATCACAATCGACCACAAACTTAGATTCACTAAACACATGCGAAACATCAGGGCAGAAACAATGAAGAGAGCGAAACACTTCCGATCACTAACCTACAAAGACAGAGGAATTAGCACAAACACCGCCACCAAAATATATAAAGCTATTTGTAGACCCTTGCTAGACTTTGGACATGTACTCATGACCAACGGAACAGAAAGGACAAAACGTTATACACAAACAACAGAGCAAATTGCACTAAGACTAATAACACGAATAAGACACCCCCAAAACCCACTACACAACCCCCCCACCCAACTACTATACGAACGCACAAACATGACAAAGATCTCTGAGAGACTCATACAGCTACAGACAAAATGGACAAACAACCCCTACAACTGGACCATACTGAATCCCCTTTGTCTTACAAGACCAACCAGACAATCCCGCTTCCGTTTCCCTACATTAACGCTACTCGAACACTTACAAACGCAACGGACTAGTGGACAATAAAATAATTTCTTCTTGCCACTGAAATCTTATTTATTCAATAACACTGTTAACCTGGAATGGGAGAGTTTTCATGTTTGTTTTCTGTCTGGATTGGGACTGCATGTATTAAACAAGGGCAGAAATACCGATAGGTCGATGGCATTTTTTAGAAATAGGGATGTTTACTGCTACTATTGTTAACCTAGAATAGGAGAATTTTCATATTGGTTTTTTATCTAGATTAAGACTGCATGTATTAAACAAGGGCAGAAAGACCGATAGGTCGATAGCCTTTTTTTAGAAATAAAGATGTTTACTACTGGAAGTAAAATGCCGCCAATTCCAGTTCGTTACTCTGTTTGAATGAAGGAGACTTATGGCAACTTGGCTGGAATTCCAAGGGCAATCAAGTATGATGATTTTAAGTGGCAAATATGTGGTGACTTAAAAGTGATAGCTATCTTAATGGGATTTTAGGATGGCTATACAAAGTATTGTTGTTTTTTGTGCCTATGGGACAGCAGGGACAGAAAAAATCACTTTGTTAAACGAGCAAGGACGTCAAGAAAGTCTTATACTCCAGGAGAACAAAATGTGTTGAACGCTCCTTTGGTTGACCCCAAAAATGTGCTACTTCCTCCTCTGTACATTAAGTTAGGTCTTATGAAGAACTTTGTAAAAGCCATGGACAGAGCTTTCAAGTACCTACCTGTCGGAACTTTTCACAGGACTTAGTGCAGGGAAGGTAAAATAAGGTGTTTTCACTGGACCTGACATCAGGAAGGTTATACGTGATGCTGAATTTGAAAAAATGCTAAACCAAAAATAATTGGCAGCTTGGAAAGCATTTGTGAAGGTAGTGAAAGGCTTTCTTGGCAACATAGTGTGTATGGGACCGGAATGTTCCTTAAGATTCACCTCCTTCACTCTCATATCAACTTTTCCCTGAGAATCTTGGAGCTATAACTGTTGAACAAGGTGAGAGATTTCATTAGGATATAGCAACGGTTGAAAAGCGATACCAAGGCCGCTGGGATCCTGCAATGCTCGGAGATTACTGTTGGTTTTTGAAGAAGGAAGATGCAACTCCACACAATAGAAAAAAACGAAAAGGAAACAGGAACAACATGTATATATGTATATATATTTAAAATTATATAATGCCATTAAAATGTTTAAAAGACAAAACAATTTATGTGTGCTGTTATATTATAAGTTTTTATTACATATATTTAGTTGGAGGCGTTAATTTTCTTATTTTTACCACCCTTTTGCCAGTCTCTGTAACAAAAAATCCAGTCGCGGTACAGGGTTTTCAGTGTCATTTTCGGATTCAGCAGGTAAAAGTTTTACATAGGAATGACTAAAAGTTAATCATGTTACATAAAAAAATATTCTTTTGTAGACCAGTGTAATTCATGATTATTGCTCAAGCTAAGATCACATTTAATTAATAATGTCTCTTATATTAGCATCATGCAAATTTGTGTAACGCCTGATAACGTACGTAAATTAATTTGCCACATATACTCTTAAACACTTGCTTTAAATGAAAAATACAATAATCAAAGCTTCTCAGGTTGTTCTTCAATATTGTTTTCTGTTCTTCAAGTGATTTTATGTTCTCATTTTACAAGCCGCCGTAAAAATGTAGTAACTCAACCTTCTTCATAAATCACATTTTTTATGTTGGTCAATTAAACTTTTATCTACAAGCCAATAGAAAATCTCTTATCATTGCAAACAATTTGCACCAATTAACGTTCCATTAGATTTCAAACGAGCAGCTTTAATTGCTTGTAAATTAAAAAATTACTGCCAAGCTTTGGTTTAACATGCAGTTTCATTTGCGGTTTAAGTCATGAATAGAGTGAGTCGTTTTTCTGCAGCACAATATCACAAAAGTTCAATATCCGTATAGAAATGGCAAGTGCAAAAATAAATTTTAAATTAATTTAATTTTCTACAAACATTTCTTTATATTCTATGCTTTAGTACGAAAGAGAAATGTTGAGCATTTGATTTAAACCTGCATTCAGCTAGCCTCCTCTAATTTTGAAAATTTACTTTAAATCTCCAGGTTTTGGTTCATACTTTTGGTTTTATTTAGACTTGTACTATAGCTTTGCAATAATAGGAATTTTCAATTATAACACTTGAATACTGTTTGGCCAGAATGGAGTAGTCATTTTTATTTAGTTTGAGATTTAAATAAACAAAAACATTTTTACTCGATTTAACTTTTATCAAATATTTTAAGTGACTAACGTACTCGTCCGCCAAAAATAAATCAATTCACTTGTTGCAAATAAACTAAATTAAATAGAAAAGATCTGATCAAACATTGCAGAAGTTTATTTGATGACTCGTCCTACTATGCAACAAAGCAACTATGCATTTTATAATCGATTTGTACAACTTTTTGTCACATAACTCATTTTAAACACACCCTTCCATAAACGTAACTTTCATGGTTTTATTGACACTTCCGTAATTATGGCCGGCATAGATAACACGGCCACATTATCACTCCATTCCGTTATCTGGGCCACCACCTGATTAGTATAAAAAGGGTGAACGACTGAGTGCCCCGAATGCCGATGTCACAAACAGACACGAAGTATGGATTAATATTTTACATTTTCGATTTCTGTTGTCCAGTTTTTGTTAAAGGGGTCAGCAACTAAATGGCTATGTAGGTTACGAAGAGAAAGTGTACTTTAAAAAATCGCTTTAGAATATTCCCGCTATACACATAAATTCTTGTTACCTTATATTCGTTTATCATAAAAGTCCTTATATTATATTTTATGTTACAAAAAGTCGAATGGATTTTATATTAATTGTTTTTGTTATCAGGTTAGAGGGGTTAATGGATAACTTTATTCAAAACAAGAATCATAGAAACAACTAAAGCAGGATAAATGTACCTCTTCATATTATGCGTTACATTATCAAAGAGATTGTACCTTTCCATTGTAGATTCCAACCTTTCTAATAGTACTAGCACAAATAATTTTTTTTGTGAAACTCAATAACATTCAATAATATTAAATACATTTACAATAATTGACGAAAAATGTAAGAATAAAACAAACTAATAAATATGCTGAAATAGAAAATGAAAAGTATTGAGGATCAGCATTGAATGACCCACTAGTCCCGTCCTACACCCATTCTTCAAGCCATTTAGCCAAAGTGGAGAGTTAAGGCTATATACCCCCTTCGAACTATGGCGAATTTAAAAACAAATTTATGTGTACCCCAGACCAAAACCACGTAGACCAAAAACTGGCACGTCCCACACCTTCATGAAGGTCAGCCTCGAGGATTCTGGGGGAGGCAAATCTCATTCCAGGCATTCTCAAATCCAACCCATATCAAAAAATGAAGCAAAGATCAAACTTCACATTGCTACAAATAATATACGAACAATCAGAATGAGCGAACATCTAGAAGAACTGGACCAGGAATTAGCTCATATCAAATGGAATATCCTAGGTTTAAGTTAAACAAAACTGCGTGAAGAAAAATGTACTGAGCTAAAATCACAACACCTTTTATATCAAAACAACAAAGATGAGGACTCGCACATAGACAGAGTAGCGATCTTAATACATAAAAATATAAAACATCTTGTCACCAAAATAAAGGCAGTATCGCACAGAGTTATATATATAATACTCAAAATATCGGAGATATAGCGTTCAAATTATCCAAGTATATGCTCCCACAAGTTCTGCATCCGAGGAGGATATTGAAATATTTTATGAGGACATTTAAAGAGCTACAGCAACGGAAAAAACACACAAGTTTATTATAGGCGTCTTTAACGCCAAGTTGGGAGTAAAAAGAGACAATAGAATTATGAAATATGAAAGTTTTCAAGACGATTAACACAAAGGGACGACTCAGAATACATCAATTAAAGGACACCAATGGAAACACCACAGAACAAAAGTTCAGAAAAAATGGTTCAGGTGAAAAACAAACGCTATCCTTTGTTTGACTAATTAAATTTCTTTTACTATTTGTGTGTAGTACAAGGTAAGCAATAACAGATGCAGACAAGAACAAATTTCATCAAAAATTGGAACTATCAATTAAATATTAAATAAATGTTGAGATTAATACTAGAAAACATCAGTTCAGCTTATTGCTGAACCAAATTATGAGATAATAAGAGTTAGTTTAAGAGAGTAATTAATAAGAAACTAATTATTTTCAAGTTTTAAAAACAGGAAAATGTATACAAATAGTGTTTAATTAATATAACTGATTACAATTAAATTAATGCAAACATTCATGGCTTCTACTGTGATTATTACTTATGACCAATTATCGGCGGACAATAATTTTCAAGCCACCGTGTATGTTAAAAAATCGAGGCCGACGATTTGGTGAAAATAAAAAGAATGTGAATGTTGTGACTTGCCTACTAATGAACAATATTTAAATTAATCGATGTCACAACGGTTCAACCCAAGACACCGAAATTCGATTGATAGCTCAAAAGATACAATCATCACTAACGAGTTTATTTATATAATATGATTTCAGTTCTATACACCATGTCCCAAATAAATGCAGACACCTAGATATCTTTAACATTGTAGGTACATTATTCTAAAAATATGTTTATAAATACTATTGTTTTAGAGGGTTTCTTACCGACATATTTATATATATTTACTATTGCTATTTTGAAAGTTTTCCTTCTTTTCATATGCAAACATACATTATGCTTGCGATAAACAACGCCCATAATAAATTTATAAATGTTATCACATAAAGATGCTAATTGGCCTTAGATGCATTTCCATTTCTGTCCAAGTGAAGCATTCAGCAAAATTCACTAAATGCGAGAGTTACAATTTATATTAGGAATATTCTTTCGCTTGCAAATCAGCAAATAACTAAGTAGCAAAAAATTTTTAAGAATGTCTTCGAAAATTAACTTCGATTGTTGCAGTTTCTAATTAAAACTTTTTAAATTCAAATTGTTTAAAACATTATTTTTGGTTCCTTCCACTCGTTTGCTGAAATGTGCGTTTGTCACTGAAAAGAGAAACTTTATCTTAAGCAGGCAGGTATTAAGGTTACTTTACTTTCAAGCTCGCTTTGATATCTCATTTTGGGCATAATTTTCCAGCCAGGTGTGAGCTGTATGAATCATATACAAATAAAGGTGCATGAATGACCATGAATGGCATTATTAACAATATTATGGGATGTATTTGTTGATATAAACGAAAATACAGTACAAATACAGTTGGAGTCATTACTAGTTTGGTGTTTCAACAATTTTTCAAATGTATGGTATTGTGTTAAAATTAAATAAAATCTTTTAATTTTTCTAATTATACTCAAAAATGTTTAAATTGACCTCTTTAAAGGAACACATAAATAGATTCAAAATTCAAATTATTCGTGCTAAGGGAGAGCCGGAACCAGGTACATTGAAACGTATTTTTGTTGTATAAAAATTCAGTTAAATGAATATAAAAACAAAACTTTCAATAAACGTTTTTGAATAAAAAATTTCACGGTGTTTTTGGCGAAAACCCAACAATGTTTTTAAGCGTTGATTTAAAAAAGAAAAATATCAGTTTTGAATTGGCGTTAACCGGTGGTCGAAACTTATGAAAGGTGTAGGCTAAGTTCTTAAAACCGCTGCCAAAAACAGAAAAGTTCAAAAGCCACTCAAAAGCAAAAAACTGACAGGAACTTACCCAATTAAGGCCGACAAAACCAGCTAATGTTTTGCTGAAGAAAATACTACCGCAAATCGAGAAATCGTTTCACCCGCAACGAAGAACCGCAACATTCAACACAACTGAATCTAGAATCGAGACTTGTTGAAGGTTCTTGGCTAAAACTCAGGAATCGGCGCACCATGGGCGCAGGATTCGTTTTAATCCGGATTCAAAACGATGGGTAAACAACGTTAATATGCTGGTTATTCCAGTGGCGGATACATGAAGGATTACAATAAATCCCTTTAACGATAATCGTTGCCTCAGATCCCTTAGTCCTTATCAGATTTTAATAATCTAATCGATTCCATTTTATCGACGAACTACGTTGTTTCATTCCCGGAGTTTCACATTAATAACACTTTAGTGGGAATTGGAAAACGACTGCAGGTTAGGTTGATTCTGATTTTGCAGATTGCAGTATTTATTATACAAAATTAAATTGGAATGAAGTGGATCTAAATTTCACAACCGTGTTTTTTGCGTTCAATTGGATTGTTTCCGTCCTAAGCATTTGTCCAATAACGACGACTATGAAGTTTCGTATCTATAATCACGAAGATATCGTCCGTCAAAGATTGCGAACCGCTTAAAAACGGCTCAAAATACGCAAAAAATATTGATATTTCGGTTCTGGAGAGTCCGTTGTGTTTTTTAATCAGTTCGTTGCATTCGTCTCCTCTTTCCGGTGAAAATGATATAGAGTATCGAGGTATTTTGAGAGACTCGAATATTTTGGAAAAATACACCTCTGACTCCCTCTTATAAATTTTTCGACCAAAAATATAAATGTCATAACCGTGTTTTTGTCGTTCATTGGATTGTTTCCGACCTAAGAATCTGCCCAATAACGAATATGAAGTTTTCGGGTCTATAATCAGGAAGATATCGCCCGTTAAAGATTGCGAAAGCTCAAAAACGGCACAAATTGAGCGTAAAAGTGAAAATTAAATCACTTTAAACCCGTCATGAAGACCCACTGAGAGAGTTAAAGAACGTGTGGGATTTTCTGAAAAAATTGTTACAAAATTAATTCTACAATCAGTGTTTAGGAAACTGCTGAAACTCATTCTCAAAGTACTGGTCGAGAACGACCCGTACTGCGCTGAGAATATTTTTGAGAGCTCTTAAAGGCTTTAGAATTTTCGACCACTCAAAATACTATAAATATATTTTTGACTATGATCCAAATATCCACAGACTGTATAAAACAAAATAAATCTTTAAAAACAAAATAATAAATGAAAGAATGTGCAGAAGCGATTTGCTTCCCAAAATAAATAGCAAATTTCTTTCAAGGAACGAAATATTATAAGATATAAAAAATTTCATGTAGAAAAATATACCTCTTAAATATTTTCGTCTCAACTGAGAAGAAATATCTTATTGCCAGTTAGGATAATCTACTGCTGTGTATAGAGGATCAGTGTTATTTAATTAAAAAATGCTGCAATATTTTGATGTCCAAAATTTTGGGTAAGAAAACAGAGCCAGCATTGCCTTCACTTGGTGATGATTAGAGCAATGGAAATAATCTGAAATTAGGGAATCTAAAACTGTCCATATACTTAAAGCGAAATGGTTTAAGCTTTTGGTAAATTCTTGATTTTGAGTGTTTTTTTGTGCTCACTTTTTAACTATTTGGATTCAAATAGAACCTTTCATTTCGTTGCGTTTATCAATTTTTTTCATCGTCAGCAGATTGGAGTTATTAGAATTTTCTACTTATTGTTTTGTTATTTTATTAGTAATAGTGGTCGTTAGTCCATTTAGTTCATCATCTATTTTTGTATTAAACTACTATAATGTTTATACCATCCTCAAAAAAATTAGTTGGTGCTATGAAAAGTCAAATTCTAGAATATAGAGTGTGATCGCACATATTGCAAACATGAAATATATTTCGAGAATTACAGTAAGTGTTTTACTAAAATTATTTTTAAATATTTTATATCAAATACACAGATTTAAGCTGAAATAACTCAACGAATGTCATTGATAGCGCAATAACGAAGTTCTGGGAAGGCTATTTTAAAATATTTTTATTAATGTGTTAATCAGACCAGAGAATACTGGTGCATAAAAGTAGTTGGAAAAACTTTTTTTCAAAACTGTCAACAACAAAAGCAAAAATCTTAAGCAGCTCGTGCTTCTTTTATATATAGACTATCTAGATTTGATGAAATTGAATCCTGAATCCTGAATGGAAAACGAAATCCGGATATCAATGCAATGGTGTTTACTACTAAAATTATGGACCCTTTCTTAATTTAATTCTTTTAAACTTAATTTAAAAATCGCCGCCTCTGCTGTTGAAAAGGGATTAACGAGCTTTTCTTTATAAAATGTAAACTTGTATAGTTACTTAGATTAATAATATGGCGGCAGTTTAATTATTAGTTACAATGCGATAATCAGACACAGTCCGGAATTGAGGACATTGGCATGGAGGCACAATTATATTAAAGCCGACAGGAATATCTACAATTTATTGTTCTCAATTCGAGCATAAGTTATCGGCTTATTTCATACAAAATGGATTAAAAACGTCAAGATTGTAAGAACTTGAGTGCAGTTGTACTATTTTAATTGAATTAGTTTTCTATAATCGACTAATTTTTCAGCAGTTTTGAATAAATATTTATAAAGTATATACTTTCAGTTCCTTGGTAGTTGGATCTTTATTCGCCCTCGAGTTGCAGTTGCGTCTAAAATAATTTTTTTATGCAAAATTGATACTATTTTTTAAAACCATTGTTCCTCAAAATTCTTATTTTGAATGCATTAGAACATCTAACGTACATTAACAGAAGCCAAAGTGAACCGTTATAAAAAAATTATTTATATTGCCAGTTAATTCACACAGACAATGTAAATTATTCGAATCTGATTAACATGACTGATGTAAACAGATTAATATTTTTTAAATATCGGCACATTTAATTAAATGTATATCCGAGGTATTCTATAATTTTGACTAAAACTAATTCTAACGCGGTTATTTAGAGATAATGGGTCTCAGACCTGTACGTAATTGCCATTTTGCTTGGTCCTTTCAAAAAAGTAAAAACAGGAATCATTCTTAATGGAAAAAATGAAGCACAAGACACAAATATATTAATTAGTATTTAATAGCAAATAGAGTGACAAAGAAGGGAAAATTATATGTCGAAATTAAACTCAATAACGACAAAATGCTTATTTTTCTAGAAGTGTGAAACAGGAAAACACCAGACTAAAAGACATAAAAAGCTGTTGTATAGTTTTTTTATACAGTTCTCTGAATTCTTTAAATGCACTATTGCACAGCAACTAAATAAAAAGTACAGAGATCATAATTGAAAATAACAATATAGTAACTAAAAAATAAACACTACCTATGATTGCACACTAAATTAGAAAAGAATCGGAAAAATATTTGAAAAATGTATTGAAAATAATCTAAAACTCAAAATTACTGTTAATGGTCTTTAAATAGGAAGTCATCAAGTAAAGGTAAAAATTAAACAACTCATAAAGACTACGGAGAGAATCGCACAGTAACGAATTATATCGATTAAGTAATTTTATTTTGTGTTTTTTGTAAGCGAAAAATATCAATACTGTGAACATTTACCTAGAGAGAGGCGCTTTGGATCACGAATTAATTTTCCTCATTGTCATTCCTAAAATGGTAAACAAAATTGTCTTTTACCAGCCGGCTATCCGAGCAATTTTTACTGCCTCAAGATCATTTACATGACCCGATTACAACGGCTGATGCCAAGGCTCTTTCACTTAACTACCACATGTTGTTAGTTGTACTGAACCCAATTGATTGGCACTTAAGGAAAAGCTATTTTATTCGATACAATTCCACTTATTTTAAAACAGAATTAACCGCATTTTAAACCTAAAAGATGCAATTGAAACTATAGCATTGATATTTCAGATCGATTCTTCTGGATGTCAATGTTTTATGCAGAAATAAATTGCTTCGTGTCAATAATTTGAGACCTACTTGCTGTACATTGCACATTCAGAGAGATAAAGATCTGAATGACATACACATTTAGGATTTTAGAAATTTGTAGAAAGTTATGGAATGCTGTTCAGGGCATTTAGCAAAAAGCAAGCAGTTTTAAATAATAATGTATTTCATATGGTAATAAGTTGGCATTAAGCCAAGATTAAATTTTGGATTGCTTGTTACTTTACAGTTTCTTACGGTTAGCATATTAAATCGTTAATTGGATTTTTTTGAATTTTGATATTCGATGCATAATTTTTTTTCTTTTGTCGGAATGTTTTCATTTATAAAAGTATGCCTTGTTGTAGGTAGTACAGGCACATAAATGGAAAGAGACTCGTTCGCCATTACATCAGTATTTGTTTTAATAAATATCCGGAAATTAAAAATTTTGTTTCTGCGACACTCATCTCGAGATTCTAGTTCAGTCTTTTCTCAGGAAATTATAATCGTAAGGTTTCTTCATCTGTATCTTTCACCACTTTTCACTTGCTGATTTTGAAGTCTTTTACTTCAATTTGGTTTAGTATTCATTATTTATTTTTTCTTTTCGTCTCCACAATCTTAAATATAAATAATTGGAATTTGTTAAAAATTGGATGGCGCCACAAAGTGTCACATTTCGGTTTTTCTTGTTTTAAAATCAATTCACTCCAAATACATTCCTGGGTTTCAGTCAATTTGATTGTTTATTATTTAAAATGTTACAAATACGTTTCACTCCAAAGTGACCAGTTGAATGTTAAGGTAGAAACAACTATACGCACAAACTGATGATGGTGGAGAAAGACACCGAAACGTATTTATAACATTTTAAATGATAAACAATAAAATTGAAACCCAGGAATGTATTTGGAGTGAATTGAAGTACAGTCAGGAAAATATACGAAACGATTTAAAATCAATCAAGTTTTTGTTGAATAATTTTGCAAATATCTAACAAGGCTTACTTTAAGGCTGCAACCCCCACAGACACAGTACAATAATTTCTATTTCATCGTCACGACTCTGAATTAACTTTAATATGTAATAAATTTTTTATTGACTCAAAAAGAACTCCTCCCTTTTCTTCCGCCCACAAGCTACAAGTCGAAAGTTCGCAAAATAATTCGGATTCCTCATGTCAGGTGATCGAGGTGGCCCAGCTATTAGTCCACCTACTCCAACAGATCGATTTTATGTAATATTGGAACGAAATGAGGCGGAGCCCTTTCATGGATATCAATCACCTGTTTACAAGAAAAATTCTAAATAAACTTCAGCTGTTAACCGTCGAGGCAGCACACAACGGAACCAGCAAAAATTCGTGTAGGGATTTTATTGACTCAAAGAGAACTCCTTCTTTTCTTCCGCGACAAGGTAAAAGTCGAAACTTCGCAAAATATCCGGATTTCTTCAGTGTCAGGTGTGAATCGATGGTGACGCCGGCCATTCCAATTCCAAAGCCCCACCTTCTCCAATTGATAGACTTCCGTGGCAACATCCAGGAGGGGGCTATGGGGTTGCAGCCCCAAGAAACAGTATCAATACTTTCTGTTTCATCGTCACGACTCTGAATTTACTTTAATAATAATTTAAACTAATAGTTTTATAATTATGTAAATTTATAAATAAAATATTTCAAAGCCATTAATTCCATCCAGAAGAACTTGGAAGGTTTACGATGCGTCGGTACAAACAATGTAAGTTTTTTATGACCTCAGCCTCCTTCCCCCGTCCCCTCCAGATCAAAATCCTGGATTGGCCACGGGATGAATATTGTATTTTTATAATTTGTAAACCTAATATACGATGTATTAGATTATACTTGACTTAGCTTATTAACGTGCCCTGAGAGTTTTTTCCTTTTCATAAAATTGTCAAAATTTATCAACTTCGCCAAGTTTCCGTGATCTATATAGATATATCTTTAAGTGGCCCAACGAAAAATAAAAATGTGACACTGTGCGCCATTGCCTTTCTTAAGGAGGAGATTTTTTTGATTTCTTAAAAGGATTCAAAATAAACAGAACATTTGTTTTTTTCCCATTTATTACTTACTATCACTAAAATCCATTGATAATACTTCGCTAAGACACATCGATTTATAGAACTTTCAGTCTATACAAAAAGTCTAACATGGTTGTAGGGTTTATCAATTATCTCTAAATACAAAGATCCTACTATCTATACATATATATTATAACAAAAATAGGGGTAAATTAATTTTATTTTATCGGAAGCTGCCGTAATCGGCTGTAATAATAAAAAAACGTTGATGTTTCTAATTTACAATTATAACTTTGTTTTATATATATATCAGAATATTCATAAATAAAGCAGAGGATTTTTGCTTTCATAAAATTCTGTATCCCATTCAACATAGTATGGTTTGGTTTGATGATAATGTACACATATAACAATGGTATTTTGGCACCGAACTGAATTATATACAGCAAAAAATGTATGTTTAGGAGACTCCAAAAAAGATCTTACTAATAAGATCCTTTATAATCATAAAAATGAGCACGCTTAATTAACACTGGGTTACTTCGATTATTTTGAATAATAAATTTATTTCAATTATCGTCCTGTATTTCAGTTTTTTTTTTCAATTTTCAAATTAGTTTCGATTTAAAGCTAATTATTTCCATATAATATAATATCGCCTTTTTCTAAGCAGGTTAAAAGGTGTAAATGTTAAGGTGCATGGTGCAATAAAACAGTGCTTTAAAACATCGATTGGACACGTAACCTGTATACCATTTTTTGGGTCAGACATGTTGTTCCATATCCGAACCGCCAAAAACATTTGTACAATAATTTTACGAAATTACAATCTGTTTATCTAAGTTCTAAGTTAATTTAGAATATTATACATCAGTTACTTACTCGTTCTAATATAGAGATTTTTACGATACAGTTTTGTAGCGAAAATCTCAATATTTATTGTTTATTTAAAAAGCGTTTAGTTCTGAACTACAAATAGCTTACAATGTGTGCGTTTATGTTAAAATTGGAAATTTAATGGACGAAGTACTCAAATCTTGCTTATTTGGATTTTTTGGGTACTCGATACAGGTATTCGAACATAAAGAGCGATTTCGCTTGGTAAATTTAAAATATGTATATGAACGCGTACCTGCTGAAGAATGACCTATTTTTTATTCCAAAGTTGTTTTAAATGTTCGGCAAAATCCCAAACAATAAACAAATCTGTATTTTTTCAACTAGACAAAGAATTGTACTCTTGATATAATTTATAAACATATTGAAGTAATATTTCTACACTATTTTATTATGAATAATGTTTATTAAGACGTATAACTATTTGTATGTGGCTTATACAGTACTTATTTAGACAGCTATTCAATAACGGTAGGAATAATGAGTACCTACATTTTTTTGAAAACTGAAAGCATTTGCGTTCAGGAAATCATTGCATAAATTCAATAAAAAATAACCCGTTTTTGAAGTTTACATATTAATCCAGCGGCTCACTATTTAAAATTAATCTGGAAACTTTCACCGTACAGAAACTCAGTTACAGAAATCTTTTGGTTTTTGCATTCTAGCTTGCAGTTGCAATTAGTTCAACTTATCGATATAAATAAAGTTTAATTAAGATGGAAAGTTTGCTGAATAAACAGGCGCTTGAAATTTCTCGTTTTTGCTGAAAAACTTCTTAATTAGGTACTCAATATTATTACCGCCTATCAACGCAGAAAAATACATCTACTAAAACTACTGAGTTGGAGTTTTATCTTACAGAGAGGTTTTTCCTTAAACGTTAACTAGATTTGGTGGAGTTCTTGATGAGGGTATAAAAGGGCACATTTACATGCTATGAAGAGTTAGCTTTATTAGGAAATAATTTTCCATTGAAATCATTAATTAAAATTGTATAATTGATGATTTCGAAACAATTTTAAAGTATGTAAAATGCGGAACATATCTGAATGAATACATTTAGATAATATAAAGCGTAGGTTATCTGTTAAGAAGAATTTAACTGAAGGAAAAAAGTTAATGTTTAATTATATATAGTGCTTTTATGACGTTACTAATCCTTAGGAAATCCTATTCTAAACTGGCAGTGTATTCACGACATTTATTAACATTGAATAATCCATAATAATAATCTAGAATCTAGGACAATTTAAATAATATGTTAATGTTATTTAAAATGCTCTGTAACTGCAAAATTAAACCCTTCGAATGCAAGGAAGTTGCTTTAAACCTGCAGTCGAGATCATTTAGCGAACATTTATAGTTATTCAGTCTAACATCCATTACAAGTTACAAATTATGGAGTGGTTTTTAATCTAATTTATCATACATGCACATTTAGCTCAAGCTAATAAATATTACTGTTTAAGTGTTAAATGATGTTTTAAGAAGATGAGCAACTCTGTAGATCTATATTCAAAGCAATTATTATTATTATAACATGATAATGTTTACCTACTAGTTCTGCCAACTTGGGCAGTACTTAAGAATTTTTTCTTTTTTTATAATACAACTTAATTTGTATTTTTTAGTTACAGTCAAGATGTAATACTCAGACGATTTTTTAATTCCCTCGTTGCTCTATTTTACATTGACACGGCTTCATTCTGTCATCTGAATTTCCTCTGGCAAAATATACAAATATTTGGGCAATGTAGCATACATAAAAAAAGGAAACGTTGCTCATAATTGCTTAAATTCCTTCGGTAACCTTGATTAGCTTGAGCTTGAGGCTCAAAGTTAGTTGATTATTTAGAATTATGCAAAACTTGTCAAAGAACTGTATGAAGCCACTGGAAAATTAATGCATTTCCGCATTATAATAATTTGTGGGCGAAAATAAACCTTTAAAAATTATATTCACTATTTTTCAATTTCCAGATCAACACATTTTAAAGAATAAGGATTATAAAAATGTAAGTTCTTGGTGATTTTCAAGAAAGAGTTAACAATTTTTCTTTGTCTCCCCCAAAAAGACTTATCAATGTCCATTCCAAGACTTTAATTAATATTAAGTTGAAAATGATAAAGTCGGAAATTCTATTGAGTTAAGACGAAAATAAAACGAGAAAAACTAATAATTAATTCTCCCACGCAAAGCGAGGTGAAACGTCGCAAATATTTTGCTCCTGAAGGAAATTACATTAATCACTCAAAACAAGAGTGAGTGCTTGAACATAGTCTCATAACTGGAAATATAAGTGTGCTAAATTAACGAGATTAAATTCAGACACCATCACCAGAAGTAGAAACCAGAAAGGAATGTTATTATGTGGGGGGGGATGTAATAGAATTGCTGAGCACTTTAAAATTTAATTAACTGGCTTAAACACTCGTCTAAAACACACGGTTTGTAAGAATTCAGAGATTTAAAAATGCTTGCTGAATTACTGGAAAAATTTCTAAAGTCAACAAACAGGCAGAAAAATGGTTTAAATAGAAGGACGTGAAGAATTAAGATTAGTTTTAGTTTTCAAGCTGAGGCACCCTAGTCGGAAAAGAAAAATATATAAATAGCTTGTGTTAGATTAAATATTATTTATTAGAAATTCTGAAAAGGATGTTTCTTTTTTTTTCCGAGAAAACGTAATATGTATTGTGTGTTCAGGCTAACTTACCGTGCAGGGTTTCATGCGGCAAGTTTCCTTTAGAAGTATTTCAGAAATTAGCTTTTAATATAAAGGAGACTGCTTTTCTGAAATAACATCAAAGATATGCTCTATATTAGCTATATGCGTAGCCCTGCTTCCTTGTGAAATTAACTGCCCTTATTAAATAAATAATTATTTGGTATTTTAACTAACTATCAAGCTTGATTTGAAAAGTTTTCATCGCACAGGTGACGAAATATTAACAGTAAAATCAAGTTTGAGCTTTCTATGACAGTTTCATCTTTAAATCAATAACAGTTATTTGTTGAGTTTAATTAAATCACCTCAAGTTCAAAGATCGTAAAACTTCAATTTGTTTGCGCTCCTGTGGGGCCAACGGAGAGCAAAAAGTCTCGGCAATTTTAGCAAGTTTCGAGATTTCTGATATGCTTTTGTTTGGTTAGGCTCAGGGGCTCTCTTGGGGTTCAAAATTGATTTTTCAATTGTGTAAAGAACGAAACGAGCCGTTTATGTAGTTTAATTAGTTCGGCTTGGAAAAGTTGAATAGATGACGGTTTTTAATTAAGTCGGCCTTTGTTTGGAGAGTCAGAATTTGAAATATTCGAATCAGGTAGAATAGTATTGCATTTGGTTAGGTTTTTTCAATATTGTGGGTGAATAGATGCAAACGTATTCACATATAACTGAAAACATTAAGCGTTTCTTTTAGCTGCAGCCAATGCGCTCAGTTCCGAAAAGGAGAAGGCAAGCAACGGATATTTTTTGAAGAAATTGAGCAATAAAATGCAGATAAAATTGAACTTTTTTCAATTAAAAAATAGAAACCTATTGAATAGTACCTACCTATAGTTCAACAGACTTTAAAAAAAGCCAACAAGAAAGTCGTGGTTTCGAAATTTCCTAGCTGGTTTGCCCTTCTCTGATTGGAAATTTTAAGCTGCACTCTATTTCAGTTCTAATCTCTATTCTAATTTTCTGGAGTTCCTACCATTAGAATTTCAAGTATCTGTGGCACTTCAGGAAATAAATCGTCAGAATTTTAGCAATTACGGCGTTGCAAAATATTCAATATACAGCCAGTTGAGGTGGCGTCTAAATGAGCAAATTGGAAATTTCAAGCAAAGTTTTCAAATTATTAGCTGGGAAATTATGAAAGTATTTAAATACCTCAAATGCTAAAAGTAAAGGCTACACTGAAAAAAAACTAAACTTTATAGTAATTGAGCTTTTTTAATTTAATTTAAGTAAAACGAAAATTAATATCGGCTTGTGGCTTTCGAAAAAATATTCCAAAACTGAATAAGCCAAAATCAAGGAAATCGAAAATTAATGGCAAATTATCGTTGATCTACCTTTAGGTGAATAGGACAGTGCATTTCACTAGTTTTGATGTTGAAACATGTTCGTTACATTTCTTATGAGCAACTCTATTTCCTTTGTGAACCATAAACGGTTTGATATTCTCAGACTTGTAGGTATAACCAGAGATTAGTCAACTAATCTCTGGTATAACCAAAGGTATTTTCCACTATTGCAGCAATTCCCACTCGCTTCTGCGAGCTTAATAAAACCAATTCAGCATGAGCATACTTTACCATTGAATAATGACCATGCATAATAGCATTATTACTATTTGCATAATTGTCGGTTTGTTGGGTTATTCGGGTTATTTCCATTGCAGTCAGCAGCGCTGGGATCTTACGCCTAAATAAATTCACAATTCAGTCGGGATAGTAGCTTACTAAATGAAGGTTTGGCTGATTTTTTAAAAGCAAAAATCCCCGAATGCACTCCAATCCACATCGTCGTAACCAACCATTGTGTAGTCCTCTACAGCATGACAATAGAGAGAGCTACTTAAAGCTTCTGTGGTGAAGGTAATTTGGGGCGCAATAGCGGGGGTTTGCGCTGTCCATCCCCAACCGTGACCCCAATCCATAACAACACCTAGATAATACAAAAAAGATATATGTATTTCATAATAGTTAATTAATTTTGGATAAGTACAGAATGGAAATATTCGCTAAAAGATAAATTTTGTTTTAAACTTCTTGCTCAACACTTTAGCGAAAATTTCAAGTTGGATTCAATGTTCGATCAAAGTTTAAAAAATGCTTTAATCAATATTAAATTTTCTGTGTAACACAAAGTCGTTGCATTTTAATGTATGAATTTTTTGGCCCGGTTTAATGCCGCAGTAAACTATTCAGTAAATCAATCGATGTTTTATAAAACTTAAAAATTCATCGAGCCTAAACTAGTAAAACTTGTCAAATTTACACAGACATACCGCAAGATGTACCTGCTAATACAGTGTGGTCATTTTCATATTTGCTGGATTTTTTGTTGATATTTGGTCGATGGTTGTCCACAAGTTTGTTTTGTGCGCAGTTGTAACTTTTTGATGTGCAAGAAGTAGCTTTGGGTAGACTTGGCAAAGTTGCGCAGTTTCCATTAGGGATGATGGTAGCGCAACCATTTGCGATTGGTTTAACTGAAATAACAGTCAAATTACAAGTTTCAATGGAGATTATTTAGGTTTTTAATAAATAAGAAGGGAAGGACTAAAATATTTTAATTTGACGAATCTGCGGCTTCTTGAAAAACTCGTCTCACTGTTGATAGTTAACGCACAAATTGATAAGTTTTCTCTAGTAAAGAACGTTGGTTATTTACTCATATTTTAATCTTCAGTTGAAACTTGAGTGAAGGTTTAAAGGACCATATAGTCCACTTACACACGGTGAATCGTAAATTTCTTTCTAGAGCTTTGAAGATGTTAAGTTGACACCAATAAGAGTCAATTAAATTAGGTAAAAACAGATATTTCTGATAGGAAAATAAGACGGACGAAAAATGATTTGCATAACATCTTGAAAGTTTGTTTAGATCTTGGAAATGTTTTACTAGTTGATCTTTATTAAGAATTTTTTAATATTTATCACGACTCCAGCATTTTTCGCGCGTTCTGCTGTTGTTAACTAAGAGTAATGAACTTTCTTTCTAGTGGTTTCAAATTCACATTTCAATATGCATAACTTTCGTGTTTGAAAGATATGCAAAAAACTAAATTCTCTGTTGAAAAATGTTTCTTATATAAACTTTGACTGTGAATTGTTTATCAAGCTGCAGTATAATGGGAACATTTTTTTAGTGAATCATAGCCCTATTTTTGTACAAAATTTAAGTTTATACAAGATATGCAAATAAATGTAACAAACATATTGTACAGGGGATATTATATCGGGATCTCGGACAGTAAAAAATTTACGGTATTATAGCCTTAAGTCTTCTACGCAACTCTCTGTATTACGCTGGGTGAACTAAGTAGGCTAGCGGTCCCAAGCCCGGATAAAGGAGGAGGGTTTGCGGGTCAGGCTAGCGACCTACCTACCTACAAAGAACCAGTGCAAAGCCTCGGAAGAGGACGGATAACAATACAACGACTTTCGCATGAAATATTGAAGAGAAAACGGAAACATAAGAATCAACTTCGTATAGCTACCTGGAATATAAAATCATTAAAGACTAGAGATCAAGAACTCATTAAGGAAATCGGAGATAAAAATATAGACATTTGTGCAATACAGGAAACACGAAAAAAAGGAAAAGGGCAGGCGGTACTAAGGAAATACGTAATGGTATATAGCGGCGTAATGAAGAACTCACGGGCCAAAGAAGGAGTTGCACTACTAGTTCATCAGAGATTTACAAACCAGATTCTGGATTGCCAAAATGTGTCTGAGAGCATTGTCATCATCAAAATCCTATTCGATCAATACAATATGAATATAATAGGAGTATATGTGGTACCGACCCCAACCTACTCTTGAGTAAAATAAGTATAGAAAACAGAATACGCAGACATGAGATCAACTCTAACTCAACAACAAAAATAAAGAGATAGTGGGACTGCAAGACGCCTCAATAAAATATCTTTATCAAAGAAGGTTATCAGCCGATTTTGCCGAAAACAAAATAATGGAAAATGATAACATAGAAGAAAGCTGGAACTGGAAATTATGGTCTCACATAATAAACTCAGCAAATGAAGCATTGGGGGAAAGACAAGTCAAAACAAGAAACACTTTCAACAAAAAACACCCTGGTTCTCAGAAGAAGTTAAAGAAAAATGTATGATGAAAACGATGAAGAAAAAAGCGTTCCTTAAAAACAGATCTGAACAGACACAACGTGCTTATAACCAGTATAAGAGAGTCCGGAACGAAACGCACACTTTAGTTAGATAATTAAAATCAGAACAATGGCAAAAGTACACAAAAGAACTTGAACATGACTTTTATGGATTGCAGAAGGAAATATGGTGAATGATTAGAGGGCAAAGAACGAATATGAGAGAGCTTATCGAACCAAAACATATAGAAGAACAAACATGGATGGACTACTTGAAATCATGTTATAACCAAGATAACGTAGAAATACACATGCGAGCACCATCAATAACTACAAACGTAGATAAAAAAATTCGACAAACAGGAATAGAAGAGATGGTACAAACATTGAAGAACAGGAAAGCAGCGGGAAAAGACGGAATACAGAACGAGCGATTAAAGAATCGAGGACCAGCTTTAATAGAACAACTAACAGTACTTATACAAAAATAAAACACCAGAATATACCACAAGAATGGAGATTAAGTATCCTCCTGTTAAGAAAGGCGAAAAAGAAGATCCGAGAAATGATCGTGGAATTAACCAGCTAAACGCAACGCTAAAACTTACCACCAAAATACGAATCAATAATAAACTTAATGACATCATATCAGTAGCAGATAAACAGCAGGGTTTCAGAAGCGGAAGGTCATGTTCTGACACCATCTTTGTAATAAGGCAATTAAAAGAAAAAGTTCTAGAGTATAATAAACCGGCCCATGTATGCTTTATAGACCTGGAAAAAGCGGTCGATCGAGTAAAATTATAAGACGTGATCCACCCTACTATACAAAAGGAAAATTCCATTGGATATTATAAAGACCATAGAAAACACAGGTATAAGACAAGGCGACTTCCTAAACCCCACACTTTTCAACATAATCATGGATGAAATTATTAGAAAAATAAATCCCATGAGAGAATATCAAATGGGAGATAAACAACTCGACATATTTTGTTATGCGGATGATGAGGTGCTGATGGCTCAAAACGAGGACGACCTTCAAAGAATGTTACACCAATTCAATATAACAGCTAAACAATTTAACATGATAATATCAACGAATAAAACAGTGTATGGTCATAAATAAGGAGCCGATACTGGAGTCCGAACTGGAAATAGGACGAAAAAATCTTCGAACAAGTGATGAAATTTAATTACCTAGGCATAAATATATTAAGCCTCGCAGATTTAGAAAAAGAGGTTAGAGAACAAGTAATTAAAGCCAACAAAGTAGCAGGATGCCTCAATGACGCCCGGAAGAATAAATACCTCGCTAGAGATGTTAAGAGTCAGATATATAAGACAGTTGTAAGACCAACCATCACTTACACTGCAGAGAAAAGACCAGACACTGGAAGAACAGAAAATATGATGGAGGACAATCGCTGCGAGACAGAGTCAGAAGTGAAGTCATAAGAGACGCACGCAAAATCACAAAGATCAATGAGTGGGTAAAAACAAGAAGAACGGAATGGAATAATCACATCTCTAGAATGACAAGGAACGGGGTCATCAGAATTGCCAGAGACAAATCCCCAGTGGGAAGAAGATTAGTTGAAATATGGAAGAAAAAGATGGAACGACAAGCTACTCGAGACGCACTGAAGATGAATATGCAAAGTTGCCTATGTAAAGAAGAAGAAGTCTTTTGAGTAATTTGGATCTTTAATCGTCTGTTTATCCTGATCCATTCGAGATCGAGATGTTCGTTTTTGTATGACCGGTCACATTTTCCATAAGAAATTTATTTAAACTCATTTTTTTAAGCAATAAAATCAAAAACTTCAACAACTTAATTAGCAGAGCACAGAGACTATAAAAAAAATAGAGCGATAAACTTGTAATGAAATGTTCGCACACCTTTTGTGCCAAAAATTTTCTTCATAAAATTTCGCGCGGAAAATGTTACCGGTCATAAAAAAATGTACATCTCTCGTATGGCGCAAGATCAACAAACGATTAAAGATACAATTTACTCAGAAGACTAGCTCTGAGCTACCCCCTATTGCCATCAGAAAGATTTAATCCTTAACCATGAAAAGATTACAGTATTTAAACATCCTGTACCATATGTTTATTTCATTTTTTGTATATCTCACAACTTAACTATGCTTTGTCCAAGCATAGAGATGTATGATGCGATAAAAAATTATTCAATTCGGATCACCGACTAAGAAAATCTTCACAGTCAAAAGTTAGAAGAAGAACTACTAGCTAACAGATACAATGCTGTTAACTTTTTCAAATTTTATTTATTTTCTTCCTTTGCTTATTTACTTTCTTTTACTTTCCAATGAAGAAACTAAAATGTATCTTCTTTCTGTTAGTAGTAAATGGAAATTGAAATAATAAATTGGATAATAAGTAACTAAAATTGCTTAGTTATGTATCAATGAAATTTTCAAACCTCATCGACTTTTCCCAAGCTTCATAAATTAAATTTCCCGAACATCATGTGTTACTAAATTATTAACACCTACATCATACAAATCTATAAAAAGGAAAACACATTCTAAATTAAATAGACCTTTCATCCAATAAATCGAGTTTCTGTAGAAAAACCAAAAAATGCGCGTTCTAAACCATTCACAACAAGCCGTCTTTCACCTTGATTCTTTGATTATATAAAGCCGCGGTTTTCAGATTGAAATCAATTGATTTTTCATCAATCAAAATATGCCGGAAATATTATCAAATGGAAGACTTGGGCGACGTTAAAAGCGTCACGTAGTTTTCAAGCCAGAGATCTGGGACCATAATTTTTATATTATTACAAAATGGAAATTCCCTAAAAAAATATTTTAAAATGAAGAATTTGAATGATTTGGGTGAATTATAATATTTGACACGTTCTATGGAAATGGTTCTTGCCTTGGAAATATAATCAGTTAATTTCAACATTGCTCTCAATAAGCTCAATATTGGAGTAAAAATAGTTTCCTAGTCGTTAATGTTAATATATTAAAATGACCGATAGGTCGATAGCCTTTTTTTAGAAATAAGATGTTTACTACTACTATATTAAAATGGTTCTTAAAACTAGCAAATATTTTCAAGTGTTTCCGAGAGTCAAACCTTTGAAACTGGACGCTCTAAAAAAGTGCAGTGACTTTCCAACTTACAATTAATTTATATCATGAAAAAAGTCGTAAAACGCGTAATCAGCGCATTCAAAATAGCACACTAGTTATCATCCTAGTTTTCGAAACATTAGTTTTTCATTTGCTCAGCTCAGTTAAGTTCCACAGGGTTTTGCTGCAAGAGTCAGCAGGCTTTATTAAAATGGTTCTTATGCCTGGTAAGGAACTATCAACCGTTTTCTGCTAAATAATTTTTTTTATTTCTTCCTTTAGCTCAAATTGAAAATTTTTTGCCGAAGAAACTTTCTAGGAACTTTTCAGTAAAATGAAATGTTTAATAAATCATTAATATTAATTTTCCCTGTTATGAGAATTTTTTAATAATAGAGGTTTCTTATATGAAAACATTGAAATAATTATTTCCTTTTCATCCGATACGAAAATATGAATGTTTAAATGTTTTTCAGGCGTGTAAAGGACAATGTGTCTACTTACAATTCGATAATTTTAAAATTGCTGCTCCGATGTATCATATAGTTACAACCAAATCCCGATTTGTTGAGGCGCCAATATAAAAACTGTTAAATTTTATTGTTTTGAGTGATTTTATTAACGAATTTCCAATCAAATAAATAGCATTGGTGTCAATGTTGCCTCATAAAAACAGGAACTGTTTCTTAATTGATAATTAAGGAGAATATTTACATTTTTTCCGAGCGAAAAAGAGCTCAAAACTCTAAGGGAATGTTTGTCTAAATTAAAATACTCGTAAATAAACTGTTCCCGTGTAATGAGCAATTATGTTTTTACAAACAATCAACAATTTCGAGTAACATTACCTGAACTTCCAGAATTAAATTTGCTGTAGATAGACAAGTTACGCCAAGTTAGTTTTCAGTGCACTTTAAGGTGGAGGTCTCGCTTGATAAATTAAGTAACCGAAACTTTACAATTAAATTGATTAACAATTTACCGGCCTCCATTAAAGGTTGCAAACTAGCGGTACCTAATTTGTTACATTTTCATCCAGTACATTACGAAACTCTCCTTGCCCTATTGTATTACGATTAAATTAATCCAGAATAGTGCAAAGTTTCTTGTGGGGTAATTTACGTTGAAATATTAATATGTAATAGGGGCGGCATTAGTTTGATATTATACAAAGTTTGCTCAATTGCTATTCAATTCTAACCCTACACTATGTTAATGTTTACGTTATTCTGGATTATTGTCAGCTAAATTTATAATTGGTTACTAATGCAAATGCCAACACTTAGTGCTAAGATAACTGAATCGCTACTATTCCAAATTTGTAAATGGAGTTTACTGAAGCTTCACAGTTAGAAAAAGTTAAGCAATTATTTTTTATATATTATTATTATTATTATTATTATTATTATTTGTATTATTTAATATCAAACAGAGCCATACACCCAACCCAAATATTAGACGTAAGAAACCTGACCACAGCCAATATAGGAACTGATCTCTCCTTAGTCGTGTGTAAGCTGCGAATAAACATGCAAAAGTACCAGACAACACAACTAAAGAAAAATTAAACATAGAATCCATCAGAGACCCAACAACAAAAGCACTATACCTATTTTAACCGTTTTCAATCCTCTGGATATAGGCCTCTTTAAAATTTGACCATTGGCTTCGGTTTTGCACAACTCGATACCAATTTACGCCTGCGACCTTCTTTATCTCGTCGTACCATCTTTACTGCGGTCTTCACACCTTCTTCTCCTCTCTTCAGACACTTCTCCTCTCTTCCCAAGGTCCATCTGGTGATATATCCGCTCCAGTGTTCTGTATGTCTGGCCACGTGTCCTGTCCATTGCCATTTTAGGGAACCAATTATTTTTATTATGTCGAAGACTTTGGTTTTTTTCCTTGTCCATGTATTTGTTTTGTGGTCTCTCAGGGAAATTCGTAATATTCGTCTTTTCATGGCTCTCTGATGTACTTAATTTATGTTTGATATTTCTAGTTATTACCTAGGTCTCGCAACCATATGTGACAGCAGGCAGTATACACTCGTTATGGACTTTTGTTTTGAAAGTCATTGGTATTTTCATGCTGAAGATATACTTTAATTTTCCGTACGCCGTCCGTACCAGTCTAATTCTTCTATCAATCTCCATTTCTTGATTTTGTTTGCCCGGTGTTATAGCTTGGCCAAGGTATATGTATGTTTCTGTCCTTTTTATTGTGCTGTTCTGAATCGGTATTGTTTCGTCTGCGTCTGGGGTATTTGTAATAAACTGGGTCTTTGTGTAGTTCATGTGTAATTCAACTTTTGCAGCCTCATCTTGTAGTTCTTCCAACATATCAATTAATTCATGTTCATCCCTTACAAACAGTGCAATATCGTCGGTAAATCTTAGATTGTTCAAGCGTTCACCGTGTATGTTCAATCCTTTATTCTCCCATTTTTGGAGATATTACGTCCCCTTGCCGAACTCCCCTTTTGGCGTTTAATTTGTTAGATGATTCATGAAGTCTTATCGACATTGTCGAAGTCCTATAGATGTTTTCAATAAGGTTTATATAACGTTGATCCACTCTAGCATTTCTCAATGATTTTATTATTGCCCAAATTTCTACTGTGTCGAAGGCTTTTCGGAAATCGACAAAAGACATCCATAGGCTTATGACATATTCTGTAGCTTTGTCGATCATCTGCCTTACTGTGTGTAGATGTTCTGTCGTACTATAATGGCTTCGGAACCCAGCCTGTTCCTTTGGCTGGTAAGCTTCGAGTTTTCGCTCTAATCTCTTTGTGATTATTCTGGTGAATAATTTATATATCTGTGATAGTAGGCTTATCGGGCGGTAGTTTTCAAGATCAGTCGGGTCACCTTCCTTGTAGATCAGAACAACTACAGCATTCTCCCAATTTTTGGGTATATGTTCTTCTGTTAGGCACTCATTGAATAGTTCCACTAGTTCTTGTCTCGTCTTGATATCACTTTCCTTAAGCATTTCAGGCAGAATGCTGACTCCTGCCGCTTTGCCCTTTTTCATCTGGGATAACCCGTTCTCCAGTTCTTCCATATCTATCACGGGAATTTCTTCTGAGTTGACATTTACTATTCGAATTTTATCGTCTCTTGCCGTTGTGATTGTTATTTTGGATTCGTACAGATCTCCATAGAAAGATTCCACAACTTTGAGTTTTCTACTATGTTGTTTTTCGCATCTTTTATTTTTGTTATCTCTTTCTTAGATTATTTAGTTATCTCTGTGTTATGTCTTTTACATATATTTAGTCTCTTGTTCTGTTCTAATAGGGATTGCACTTGTTTCGTTTGGTGTTTTAGTATATCTTGTTTCGCCATTTTTCATGCTGTTTTGTTAGTTTCTGTGCATTCAATAGTGTCTCTTTTTCCCTCAGTTATCAGCGTTCCCCTTTTCTCTAGGAGGTGTTTTGCTTCTATCGACAGGTCCGGCGTTTTCTCTGGGGGGCCTATTATCTGTTCTGCTGTTTCTTTTATAATTATTGTTTTTCTCCTATTTCTATTATCCAATGACTCTTCTGTTTTTCCTGTAATATTGGAAAAGTTTTTGATTCAACTTTTGTTTGTATGTTGCCTTTCTTTACGCTATCTTTTTATCTGCTTCCTCTCTTCATCGTTTGTTCCATCTTTCTTTTCTTTTCCATTTTTATGTTTATGTAATTTACATCTTACTATCCTATACCAAACTCGCTTAAATCAAAAAATCGAGGGGAACTCCATTACGGAATAAGACGATCCACAAGGGGTGTGATCCAAAATTTGTCAAATGACTAGGGTACTTTCAATTAATTAGGAAGAGCATTATCTAGCTATTTAAAAGTGTTAACTCCTTTACGAAAATTCATGCTTCTACGTGTCGATTGCGACGTAATCCATAAATTGTGGAGCACTCGCCGCTGTTCAATGAAATTACATTATAAATCAGGCGGGGTTTCTAAAGCAAATTTAATTACACCTTGTTCTGAAACTAATTATTACCAATTTGTTTCCCAACGTGGATTCGAAATTTCAGTAATTAAAATATTATCACAATTATTAGCAGTGATGATGCGTGAGGAGACGGGGACTTAATCGAATTAGGAAACTTAACTGAAGGATTATAGAATTAACAAGGAAACGTTGAAGTGCGTAAGCTACTTACAGAAAGTTTGAGAATTCCAGCAGATACGGGGTCGTCTTTAAGGGTTACTTATTGCCTTTATTGGCCTGAAGCATGCAAAATTAGGAGACAAAATATATGCAAGCGATGCAGACTGAAATAAACGAAACTTTTTTAATATTTGGATAAGAACTTACGAGGTTTAATCGTTCGAGTTTGTCTAGACAATGCAAAGATATTGATAAATAAATAATACACATAGAATTTTAGTATCATGGCTTTAAAAATGTTTTGCATTTGTAGATGTTTAAGTGCTATGAATAGTTAAGGCCCACGCTTCATTAGAAATATTGAGTTTCGTGCGAAAGCTAAATTTCCTAGGAACGGAATGAGAAATTTGCATAACAGATATATGTGAGTTGAAATAAATCCTCAAGCGATAGTAGAAAACCATTATCACAAAAGCTTTATAGTCCACGTGTGGGCAGGTGTCGTTTATAATTTTCTTTTGAATGTGGTCATTTTGCTAGGAAAATTATGAGCGCATTAAATCGGGCTCTTTCGTCCTAAAGCCCTAATTTTACTGGAGCTTCTTATCTTTAGAGGTAAGATAAAATAGCTGGATTCAACTTTACTATTCTGGAAAATACTCTTCATTTTTCTAGACACGTTAGGAACTAATAAGTCGATTATTAGCGAGTTCAATTGGTCTGGATCGAAGTGCTCGCATTGAAAACGTGCAAATTTTAAATCTTGATTCGGTCTGTAAATGTGCTAAATAGACTAAGACTACATGTATTAAACAAGGGCAGAAAGACCGATAGGTCGATAGCCTTTTTTAGAAATAAAGATGTTTACTACTACTACTTTTGTGCTAAATAAATTGTGCAAAGTTTTTCGAATTTAAATAATAATTAAACATAAGAAAAAATGTGACGTCTGCTTGATTTTGAAATATTGAAGATATCGTCACTTTTGTTCGGCTTTAGAAATATAAAGACTTTAGACGGCTCTCAATGTCCGTTTCAGCCCCATCAGAGATCATGCGGATAATCAGACAAACTTATGACGGTATTATAACCTACGGAATATAGACAGGAATTAATGAAACTACATAATACTGAATGATTAAAAGCGAAGATAAAAATACAATAAATATTAAGCCAAAGCCAGTTTATCAGGTCAGTTCAATTCACCAATTCGATTCAATTTCAATCAATATTGACTGAAAAATTAAGATTTTAAGAACTTAATTTTTATGGTTATTATCGATAATTAATGGAACATGGCTTGGAACTAAGACAATCTTGTAATTTGGGAAAAAACAACACGATTCTACGGTTTGAATTTTAGATCGAAAACGAAAGGAGTATAATACCTCGTTGTACAATGGAACCTTAAGGTAGAGTTTAACGGAACTTAAACTAAAGCTGAACTGGGATTGAACTAAACAGTCGGGGCCATAAGTTGAACAAACTAAAGCGTCAACATTGAACGATTTAGGACAACCCGAATTTACTATTGAACTGCAGTTCAACTGGACCTGGGATTAAACTAGTTTGGTGCAACCGCCCTTAAGCGGTTAAAAAGATTACTCAAAAGTTAAATCAAATGAAAGAAATGGCAAGAATCACTCGCATAAAACCAAAATATATTACTTTTGTAAATAGGCAGACGTTAAGACTAGATGAAAAGTTTACACAAAAAGATGGTTTCGTAGAGATCAAACAGCAGCTGAAACTAATCTGTAGCTTGAAAACGATTGTGCTTAAAAGTAAAAAAAACACATTTTCTAAACCATTTTTTAATGTAAAAAGGCCGATTCGTCCTTTAAAACCCATGCACATTCAGCATCATTTTACAGGATGACCTGCCGACCTTAAAATCATATTTTACTTTAAAGTTATACTGGAACGGTATTTATTTAAGTCTTCAAACCGATTTCTCAGATTATAGTAAATTGAAAATTACTTGAAAACGAAATTTATGTACATTTAATGACGGTATCCAGTGGATCATGTTGATGTTTAGTAAAATAATGAAATTTCAGAAAAATGCATCTGGAAGCAGAATTTCGGAAAAAGTAAGTAAGAGTTCACCCGATTCCAAGTCAACAAAATGACCTGAAACGGACACAGAAGACAACAATTGTTCATAAGTTTTATTACTTCATAAAGTTTATCTCGTAAAGGAACGCAATTTAAAAGTCAGACACATTGCGTAGTTGAACCCATATATTAGAAATATTTTGAAAGCTGAATTAAAAATCCCGAATCAATATTAGATTCAGTTTTATAATCAAATTCTCGAATGATGTGAAACTAAAGTATTATGCAAACGCTCCAAATAATGAAAAGAAACAACGGTTTAAGAATATTTTCAAAACATAAAAGCTCTTGAAACTCACATTTGTTCAAGCAAGGATAGGAAGTGGAAAGAAAGGAAAATTAACGAATACAAGGAAACAAGCTAGGAACAAAATAAATAAGACAGCATGAAGATTGATTGCATGATTGATTGGCAATAGAGAAAGTACATGTGCAAATAAAACAACGTTTTATTCTAGAGACTATTTTATTGTTGTGTATTGGTTATTAATATTTTAATTTTATTATTATTAAAATAATTTTATTTTATTTTACACCTTCTTTAAAAGCCAGACTTGCAAGACCAAGACCAAGACTCTACGGGCAAGAACAAGACCAAAACCCAGAACAACAAAACCAAACGTAATTCTAAACATCACACCTCAAAATTTTCCTAATAATTCATCATCGACTGATATTGTTCAACCATCCTCACTAAAACCTTACTTTTATCTATCATATTACGCTTATAATAAATTCTTACCGCCGTCAAATTCCAGTCCAGTTTACTCAGCTTAACATAACAAATTGGAAACATATTTCGGCCAACTGTAATGCTTTAATTTCTGACGAATACGAAACGAAATACATACAAAATCCGCAAACTTGTCGGGATCCCAAATCTAATAAAATAATCCCACCAGACACAGCTGCTTCCCCATTGAAATCTCGGAAGGGCTTATTTCCATTCAACCGTTTTGTTTTCGCCGGTGCCTGTTCGAGGGACACATCCGAATTCCCGTTAGTTAGATAATCTCTGTCCCATCACGTTGCAGCGTTGGCACCTGACTGTACCAGCATAATGAATTAAGTACTGGGAGAACAGTGTTAGGAGAACAGTTTTGGGCATCTATCCTACTCTTTACAAGATTTATGAAGGGATATGGCAATTTGTTACCACTAATCCTGTTAGAGCGTTCAGAGTCATAGGAAGTCACGTAGCTGAGTGAAATGTTAAAGTTTTACTATACATCAATATCCAATTTCACTTTTGCACCAGATGTGCCTTAAGCGTCAAATAATCAGCAAATCTATTCATTTAATAACAATGTGAAACAACGCAAACAAAAACTAATTGAAAGAGCAATCAAAACTTTAGTCACAAATTCACTCAAGTATAATTGGAGATTGCTAAATTAAAAGTATAAAGGCCTTCGGCCAAAACTTTTGGTCCTTCGAGCCGGATAACAAGTTGGAGACAACTAAGAAGACGTATGTGACATTGGGTCGCTGAAAGTTTATTTCTTTGTAGACTCTTTGGCAGTATACCCGTTAGGAACGATTTACAATAAATCCATAGAGGCTTATTTGGATTAGCAAACAACAAGTTTTTTTATATCGAAACGGTAAAACCAAGAGAAATCAGAACATAATTGCTGATTGGAAAAGCACAATAAACTCAAACACGACCCAAGACATTGCAAATATCTTCTATATTAAACAGCCGAAATATCATAAGTAACTTTACAATTAATTTTCCAGTGATTAAGTCTGCATCAGAATAAATATAATTTATTAATTTTGCTTCATTCGAAAACATTGAGGCAAATTAAACGCCCGCTCTTAATTATTACTTAGCTCTTGAAGGCGTCTGGCAGAAGGCAAAATGTTAATTGAAAATATGTCAGGGTCTCGCAAAGGGCGGAATAATTTCAAGTTGAGTTCAACGTTTTCCGTTTAAGGCAAATATGCATAAATATTTTTTTTTGAAAATTCTATGTTTACTGAAACTCCAGCGATAGCAGCAAATTGCATAAAGCAAAGCTTTAACTTTGTAAAGATGAGTTTTATTCGACGAAAAAAGGGAACATAGATTAGGCAAAAGTTTTCTCTATTGAATATAATATCCCTAATTTTGTATTGTGGTTAAGTTTTAAATTGCGATTTTCTAGGACAGAACCGTTTTGAGCTACAACAATATTTCATTAAATTGTCTAGTTTGTCTTCTGGTTTCATATGAAGGTTACTTTGCTGAGCAAATTTAGTAAACTGGTTTTTATGTACGCACGCTTTTGCAACTTTATTTAACACAATCGTCTTCCACAGGAAACGGTGATTAAAAGCGCTTAAATTTCTCTTTCAAACAAGTTCAAGTTTACTTAAATCTAACAAATAGTTTTGAAGCTACAACGCTTAAATGATTCCAGTAAAACTTTGAAATGGGCACCTCAATTAGCATGCTATCAAAATGATGCTGGATGTTCAAAGTGTCTAAAGGTTATTTCAAAAGTTTACATTAATTAGTATAGAAAGTTTCGGTATACTTTTGTTCTAAGCTTCCATGTGGCAATATGCACAACTCAGAAAAACTTTGCAGCGTTTCCGGATGGCTACATTAGTAATAAACATCTGCAAATAACATTTCATCAATGTCTCCAATAATGATATGCTTAGCAGTATATTCAATTTCATATAGTCATCGAACTTTAATCTCTCGACATTTGAAATATTATATGAAAAAATCTAGTTGAGTATTAACAAATGATATATGATTCCGGGATTTTCTCTGAACACTCGATAAAAACAACAGGGCTCGTAATTCCATTACTCCGACAATATCTGGGAAAGCCAGATGATGGCATAAAGTATTTCGGGCGCAAGATTTTTATTTGAAGGGGACCGAGAAAATCTTTTTAGAAGTGGCTAAAGGGGAATAGGGAAAATTTAGTTCCGGGACTGTAAGCATATTTTATGTGAGTTTTATACCGTCCGTCTATTCGAATTTGTGGATAAGTTATGTCAAAGGGAAAGCCGGAAATGGTCGATTGAATTCTATGTGGTCAGACTTTATAATCTTGTATTTAGTCCTAGCAAATTTATGTACAAGATATATTTAGTTGAGTCTCGGAATATCGACAATGATAAAACTACTCCCAATTTCTTTTTTAATCCGAGGCTGTTGCAAAAGTTCTTAGTAATAGTAGTAGTAGTAAAAATCTTTATTTCTTAGAAAAGGCTATCAACCTATAGGTTTTTCTGCCCTGGGTTAATTGCAAAGTTTTGTATGGAAAATTAATAACTAATGTATATATTGCAATTTATAAATATGTACATAATTTATGTATGGAAATGGTCCAATAGGGTTGAGGTTGGGAAGAGGAATCGCGTTTGTCTGGCCGATCTTGTTAAACAGAGGGGGTCCAGGAAGGTCCAATTGTGAGGGTTGTCTTTCCGTCTTGATTGTAAGACGAGTAGTCTTTCCGTAATCCTTGTCAAGTGTGTGGGTTCGTAGAGTACTCGGTTTGGAGGGTTGTGTAATGGGTTTGCTGGGTGTCTGATCTTCGTTATCAGTCTCAGTGCTATTTGTTCTGTTGTCTGTAATTGCCGTTTAGTTTTGTCAGTAGCATTGGCTATTTGGGGATTAAAATATGAGCGTAGTCTATTAGTAGTCTGCAGATCGCTTTATATATGATAGTTGCTGTCTTGGTACTGATACCCTTGTTTTTGTAAGTTAGTATGCGGGAGTGCTAATTTTTTTATTTTCCGCCAATCTGTTCTTTCTTTGTCTTTTTCTATTTTTTAGCATGTTTCAATCCATGTGTGTTGTCGGTATTGAAATATCATAGTTTTAATGTTTCTGTTTAAGTTGTTAATTCATTTTTTGATAGAGTCGTCCTGTGTAATTCGGTATTGTCTGTATAAATCTCTTTTATGTGTCTTAGTAATATTTATTAGTAACTGCAAGTTTAAAATAAAGAAGGAAATATATTTAAAAAACCGTACTGACTTATTATATCATTATTCGTAATAAATATAGCTAGTATTTTATTAAAAAAGATGACCCATTAGGATCCGAATTATAATATTTACTTCGTTTTTACTTAGTTTTTTTCGATAAAATTTCCAATCAGTAATTCTATCTTTCGAAAGCAATGGATATTTTTCTCTGTTCCGCTATGCTTGCAAACAGCGGATAAAAATGCGTAGTTTTCTTGAGCGACGATTTCAACAACTGGAATTTCGACTAGGTTTTTTTAGGCAATTTTAGATGGCGAGCTTTTACTTACTTAAATAGTTGCATTCAAGATCTTAGTTGTTCAGCGACTCGTGTTGCCGCATTAGTTTGTTGAAGAATGTTTTGAAGTTACCACAAGACAGCATTCTTTAGCTTTATTGAAACGCCCCGGGATGTTCAAAGCAGAATGTTTTAAAGTAACCACAGGACAGCGTTCTTTAGCTTTATTGAAGCGTTTTCGAACACGGGAAATTGTATTTTATTATTTCTGAAACGACTTGAAAGATCACCTATTTCCGTATAATTAGATTTGACAGAATTTTATTATCTACCAAACATAGTTATTCGCTGACCGTAAGACTTTTTATGTTAATTATTTTCCATAAAAATTCTAAGAGATTCTATCTAAAATATTTCCACGACACTGCTATCTGTAAATAGGAGATCTTATTTTAATATTCAATATCCCTCAAGGGTCTGCAAGTAGAAAAGGTAACTCGTAATTTCATTATCCAGCAATATCTGCGGAAACCAGATTATAGCATAAAATATTCCAGGTCGTCCAGGGATTCTATTTGAGAGTCTTCAGACGAGGCCCTTTCGCACTAAAATCTTTTCAGAAGTGGGTGAAGAGAATAAGGGAAATTTCGTTTGAGTCCATGGGCAGATTTATCTTGATTTTGCGCCTTTCGTGATGCTGAAGACGAAACGGAAAGTGTATTGTCGCAGAGATAAAATTGACCAAAACATGTAACTTGAGTGATGAAATATACCCATGAACCGAAAAAAAAAAGAAAACGACGGACACAAGAAATATAATTCATTTTAAAATCTTACATAGCTTTGTTAGTTGTGACTTGATTTTGATCATTTTTTCCCGCTATTGTACACATTTTCATTCCGATCATTAACCAATATGAATTTTGTCAAAAGGTTGAACTGGTTTGTCATTATATTTTTACCAAAAATTGGGAATACACTGTGCTAGAAAATCGCAATGCATCTCGCATCTACAAGAGATTATTGATATTCATGTTTATTTAACATTCCTTTTTTTGACTCTATATGATACAACAACTCTGGAAGAACAACAACTCTGGAACATATAGAAATGTTTTTCGGGCTTTGAAGCCGTGGTCCATGGGAATTTCTTCCTGACGTTTCGTCCACAACTGCCGTGGACATTATCAAAGGCGATGAGGCAATGGGCGAAGTGATCTCCCGTGCTTTCCGACTAAGACTCTTTCAACTACTGGTTTCTTTGTCCTATTTATGCGGTCCAGCCGTGTGTTCAATGGTTTTGGCGTGCACGCTGTTTGCCGCAAAACGCGTTTCCAATCTGAATTAAGGACCGTGACTTCTTCTTTCCTGTTAAAATTGTTGTCATGTTTGAGGATCTCAATGGCCTTTCTGGTTAGTCTCGGATAATACCGTTGAAATTGGTGTAAAATGGCCACTTCATCGAAACGTATTTGGTGGCCGTCTAGAAGTGCGTGTTCCGCTACTGCTGATTTTTCTGTTTGTCCTAATCTGCAACTTCTTTTATGCTCAGTGATCCTCGTGTTTACACTACGTTTTGTGGTGCCGATATATGCTTTGCCACAACTACATGGAACCCTGTAGACTCCTGGTGCCGATAAAGGATCCCGTTTGTCCTTGGCCGATCTCAAAGTCTGTTGGATTGTTCGAGTTGGTTTAAAGACTTAGTTGGTTGTTTTCACTCTGTGTTTCTCCAGTATCCTGGCCGATCCTGTCCGTGACTCCATGTATGTATGGGAGGCAAGCCCAACCCTTTCGCTCATCATGCGTATCTGTTTTCCTCAGGACGACCTCCACTGTTTCTTGGTCGAATTGCTCTATTAAACTCGTTCTTGCTGTATCCATTCCAACCAAGCAGTTGTGGACGAAACGTCAGGAAGAAAGTTCCCATGGACCACGGCTTCAAAGCCCGAAAAACATTTCTATATTTGATTTGACCGGCCGTGAAAGCCTTCATAGTCTGATAACTTTGGAAGGAGTTACAGGTTTTTAAACAACATTATGTAATTTATCAATAAACGTAAATTACATAGTTTGTTGCTCTTCACGAAGAGCCACTCGAAGATCTAGCTCCGTCTCCCTAGCATGTTTATTGTTTATTGTTTATTGTTGCACATAATTGTGTCCATTTCTTGGTTAAAAAGTCATCAAACGATGTAATTTACATTTATTGATAAATTGTATCATGTTGAAAAATTGCGTGCAGATATATGGTATTGCGCTTTTATTTTCTCCCACAGGGTGTTCAGAAATTTAGGTAAAAAGCCACTCTTGGTTTCACCCTGTATAATGGAAAACCACTTTACTAACCCAAACTTTTGATTAAAATGGATTCAAAACTGAAAAAGCTAAGTAAGGTTTAAATGGAGTTATATTTATAGTGTCCTTTTTTTTGTTCAGAAGTCCACAAAAATTATTAAATAAGTATTAAATTATTAAATTTAATTAAAATTAAAATTATTAAATATGTCTTACGAGCATTTAAACTTTACGGAAATTAAACAACTTAAATCCGCATTTCTCTACTTAAAATATTATTCGTAGGTAAAACTTGTTCATTGCTTATTTATTTCTATTTCCCGGAAATTAGAAAATTGTTTATTTCTGTTTGCGATTTCCTCAGCAGAAAAATGCGCACTTTGTACTACCTTTTAATTAAAATTCCCGAATTTAACTCGAAGTCGACTGCCCGTTTCCCAATTGGCTTAAGCTATTGCTTAAGAACTTGCTAAAAATAATAGCGACAAAAATTGAGTTAAACTTAAAAGTCCTTGCAGTTCATAAATTCTAAAAGCACTATTAAGATGTTTTAGTTCGCTTTTTTAGTCTACTTGTATAATATCGATAAAGCCAAAAATAAATTGACTTTATCAGAAACCCGTACGGGCGAAAATGCAAGTCGAGTGTCACAGCTAAAGTTTTCCTGTCGATTTTTGCCAAGCACAAAGCAAGCGAAAATGATGAGCTTTTCAATGAAGTTTATCAGAGAGAATATCGATATTTGCTTTCAGAAGTTACTTGGCCGGCCTTTCCTCGGGGCTCTACCATTCAGCTTTTCATTTTGAGAATAACTGAAACCGAACGCAAACTAAAACTTATTCAAACAGTTCCAACTTTCATAACTTGATTAATCAATTTTACCTCGGACTTTCTGAATTCCCCTCAGTTTATTTTTCACATAATTCCATAATAAAATTTTAAATCGCTTCGAAATTTCACTTTCAACATATTTTAAAATTAGAAAATTGGGAAGAAAAATTCAGCGATCTGCAGAAAAAGTAACCGCAAATCTCAATTAATCGCATTAAGCTTGCAAGATTTTCAGTCATTAAGTGCTCAGGCAAAATTTTGAAAAAATTCTTATCGTCAAACTGTAATTTATCTTAGTGCATACATTCTTGCACAAAAATAGTAAAATTCATTAAAAACTATTTATTCTTTTAATTACCCAGCAGTAAGAACAAAGTGATGCAATAAATTCTACTTTTCTTCGAACTTTAATTTCAGAAGATTTTTTCTATAACAAGAAGCAACAAAATTAAGTCAAACAAGTAAAAAAGATGGTTGTTATTTTTAATTAATAAAAGTTACATTATATCGTACAACCAGTAAAAATGATCTGTTGTTGGTATCAAGTAAAACAGTGGTTTCTCTAAATCAAGTAAAACTGAAAAAATGTAAATAAGAACACAATAAAATTAGCAATAAAATTTACAATCCTCTCTGGATAATCCTCAAGTATCAGAAGGAAGTATTGAAAATCAGGCTGATTGTGAGAAAGTTGTTTCGTCAAAATCAATCGTCAACTTGAGCCATATAGAGGGAGTTGGCAATAAATGGAGAAATAAAGATCTTGTTCTTCGAGTGCTAATATTCATACTAACTTTAGTTGCATTCTTAACAATTTTTGTATTAAATTGAAGTGTAAAATTCAATGTAATTTGCCTTTGTGGTTTAATCCTATTTTAAATATTCTTTAGGTTTTAATTCCAATTACATATTTTCTTACTTCACTTGACCTCAAACTGACCACTGTCACTCATATTCACATGTTGATATTACCATGCTCCATATGCTTCTAGTTTTTTTTAACCAACACTGAATTCGGAGCGATGCAAACAAAGGAAACAGTCCATTCAAATGTAATTAGTGTCTGTTTCAGATACAAAGCAAACCGTCTAAAACATCTAACACGTCTTGTTCAAGTTTAGTTACGTATACTCCTCAATTACTGTTCCCGACGATGAATTTATAGAAGCTAACAAACAATACATCTCTCTACCTTAAACACGACTGAAGCATGTCCTCAATTTCGAAGCTCTGGTAATAATGAGGGTTTGGAGATTTTTGTCCGAGCGGGTATAATGTTTGTGTAAACGTCTCAAAGGAAATGAAACTGCTTTCAAGGGACTGAAAGGAAAACATTCACTGGGTTTGAGGATCGAAATATTGCCCTCTTATGACTGAAATAAACCGTACCGGAACACGAACCACATATGAAAATTCCGTTGTTCTGGAAATATTGATGAGAGGATTTCGCCTTTAATCTATGATTTGTTGATGTAGATAATCTGCATAATCTTTGGTTTTATTCAAAAAGGTCCCCTGGTTTTGATTACATTAAAGTTGGTATAATTTAGGCAGCGCTCAGGCCACTTCATTCGAGTGGATTTGTAAAATGTATTCCGAACTTTTGTACGTCGCAATATACAAAGTTTTTCAGCTAATTCTACAGCGCCAAATTTATAGCAGCAATTCAAACAAAATCTAAATTTACTGCTTTACAGACGAAGGATTACACTTTTTCCGAAGTTGTTACTAATTGCGTAATTAACTGCAAAAATAACGGATTGGCTTCCATTTGGATTGAACAAAAAACCTTATTAACCTTAGCAGCTCTATTTGAGCGCCGAAAAATGAGCTTGCATGAGTCAAGCTTTTTAACTTTTTTCAAATCATCCACGATCTTTTGCTGCCTTTTACAGCCCGACTTTCAATTCATCTTGGATGCTCTAGAAACACTCAAATCGTCGATATCTTATCTTAGGTTTTTTTTTAAGAATTCGGTAAAATATCCTTTCTATCCTTTCACAATGATATTCGCAGTAAATTGATTTATCGTCATAGTATAGCAGATAATAACAATAAAAATTGAATCCGTATACATATATTATTACTTCAAAATAAAACTTCCAGTCTTTGGAAATAAAACTATAATTAATTTTTAAGCCTGTTGTTAATTAATTTCATAACAAAGATGATTTCGTAATAGCCATGTCCATTTTCAAAACTTCAAACTTCCCCATAATTTTGCGAAGAAAAAATACATCAGGTTTTCCGTTTTGAGTCAAAAATAAACATTTATATTAAAATTTCCTTTTGAGTTGGACTGTATTTTTCACTAGTAAACAGCAACATCATAGAAGAGCAACAATTTAAAGTTGTTTAAATGAATTTAGGCAGGCAAAGAAGAGCAGCGTAAAACTCAAGAATAAAGGCGAAACCAAATTAGAAATAAACAAATACCGACAATTTATGCTGAAAGTGCTGAAAAAATATAAGAATTGACGAAGTAAGTTTTAGTGGTATAATATAAAGAAAAATGTGGGAAATGGGGTGGTCAAGTAAGGCAAATTGAAGAAGTGTTTATCACAGAGGTGAAAGTCCTTAACGTACCAGGAAATTACATTACAGAATTGCGACATTTTGTCTTGGTAGTATCTTAATATTAATTCTCCGCTCAATTTAGAGGATTCCTTATTGTTATGTTTTTATTATTCTGGGCTTGATATAGACAATGCCAAAACATTTTTTATTATTATCTCAAAGGAAACCTGTGTCAAAACTCCATGAGGTTCAGAATTGTAACATGGCCAAGCATTTCGTTTTATTAATTTCATTTTTGCCTACTTTGTCATTCTGTATTTGAAAAATGATAGATGTGAAGAGCGAAATACCGGGTGATTATACGTGTCCAATATATCACAGGACGATTTTTCAGGTATTTTTAAGATAAAAAGATCATATAGGCGTGACTACTGACAGCTAAAATATGTTTCCATACTAGATCGGGAAGAAAGAAGCTGATTGTGAAGAGGCGAAGCAGGTTCAGCATACAGATTGAACAGATATTAGAACCGACGGTCACGCTGAAATATCTGGAGTTAAATGATCTGCTAAGGAAAATCGTCGAAAGTATCCGAGTTGCAACAAAGAAAGTCTGCACGTTTGGAGGGCAGCGAAACTCGAAGCTTACTCGCCACACGACCAGACTTATGGAAGAACCCAGGGTCATGAATTGCTATGCACCGGAGTACCGCCAGCTGTATAAACTGGTAAAGAGAGCCATTCGTAGAGACTTAAGAGCGCACAACTCACAGATGATTCGAGAAGCCATTGAGGCCAATATGAACATGAGGGTCCTCAAGAGGTCTCACCAACAAGCTCGACTTCTATAAACCTGTAGAGCAACCTGGATTTAGGAAGGGGTACAGCACGATAGACCAAATCCAGGCAGTTCGCACGCTGTAGAGCGTCTGGGTACTTCTACATGCGATGGACGCTGAGAGGATTAACTCAAGATACTCGAATCTCATCAGAGATGTATATGAACATCAGACAGCTGAAGGAATCTTCGGAGTCCGTAGGCCTGAGGATGAACCTCCAAAAGACTAACATCATGAGTCAAGGTATCACTCGACAACCACACGCTTGAAGTTGTTGAAGAGTATGTGTACCTTGGCCACAACTTCAAGCTTATCAGGGACAACCAGATAGCGGAAAACTTGGCCACATTCTCAAAAATCCGGTCATACCCATCAACCTGAAGCGTCGAGAATTCGACGCCTGCATCTTACCTCTCATGACCTACGGCCTCGAAACTATAACTCTGACACAAGACTGGGCGAACCGAGTCAGATTGTATTAACGGGCAATGGAACGTGCGATGCTGGGGATCAGCTTGCGAGACCGAATCAGGAACGAGATCATCAGAGAAAGAACTAGAGTCATTGATGTCATAGAGCGTATTGCGACCAATAAATGGCTCTGGGCAGGGACGAAGATCATAATGCAATGGCGGCACAGATAAACTAGACGAAGCGTGGGCCACCGCCAGCAAGATGGAGGGATGATACCCAGAGGAAGACCGGCAAGAACTGGATTATGAGTGCTCAGGACAGAGAGCGGTGGAAAAACATTGGACAGAGAGCGGTGGAGAAGCGGTGGAACAAGTGGATGAGAACAGTCTGAAGAAGAAGAAGATTTGTGTCAGTAGTGCCAGTCTTCCTGTATTGCGCCAGTTTCGTAATTTTTCGCCAGTATGTTTTGCCTTTGTCCTTCTGTATTTCTTTACATGTTTCTTTCTAGCCATTTGTCTTGTCGGTATTGTCCAATCAGAGTTTTAATGTTTCTGTTAAGTTGGTTCAGTGCCTTTTTTAGGTCGTTATTTTGAGTGTTTGTATATAGTCTGTACAGTTCTCTCTTATGTTTTATTAGTCTCAGTATGTATTTGGGTAGTGTATGTCGGTAGAAAGCATTTTTTATTTCCGGGCTAAATTTTCCTATGGCTAGTGAAAGTTGTTGTTGTATGGTTTCTATTGAAATGTACTGTGCTTGTGATTGAATGTAGTCATGTATGTGTTGTTTCACTTTGTCTATGTCAGTATTTGTTAGGTTTAAGTTTTTCTCTATAGGAGGTGTATTGGAGGTAGGTTGCGTATGTTGTAAGTCTATGTTAAACGTAATAGCCAGGTGGTCGGATCCAAGTTCGTTGGTTAAGTTTCTTGTTAAGTTTAAGTTTCTTGTGTGCAGTAGAACGTCTGGTGTTGAGTCTGGGTTTGCGGGCATCAGAAAAGTTGGTGGGGTGTGCTGTTTTATAAAGTCGGAATTTTGCAAAAATCTTTTAAGTTGTTTCGTTTTGTTTCTGTTCAACTTAAAGTCGCCTATAATTATTGCATATTTATAGATGCTCGCCTTAGTCAGTATGTTTTGTTCTAGGTTGGAGTGTGGGTGTATGTATGTCAGAAATATGTGTATCAGGTCGTTTAAGTAGGGTATGGTAAAATGTAGACAGTCGTTCAAAGGGTTGTTGAAGGAAGGAGGATTTGCTCTTCCAAGTTTAAATGTTGGTTTTAGGAGAGCTGCGACCCCGCCCCTGGCATGATTGATGGTATTTCCATGCCTATAGATATACTGCCAATTTCTGTACGTTGGTGTTTGTCCTAGTTTGGTTTTAGTCTCTACAAATATGCAGCAGTCTGTGTCGTTTTGTTCTATGTAATTGTAAGTAAGTGGTTTTTTGCTGTTAAGTCCGTTGATGTTCGCGTAAAGTACTTTCAAATTGAATCTTGTATGTTTGTTACTGTCTGTCTCACTTGTTCGCAGGGTTCAGTTGGAGAGCGTCCCTCAGGCAGGAGCATGTCAAACATTAGGATGTAGACATGGTTCCCGAAGAAAACAACGGAGGTGTCAATGTCGAAGTCTTCTATAAATTGTTTTCGTAGCTTTTTTAGTAGTTCGTCTCTGTTGGTATTGTTTGTCTTGTTAAGTTGATGTTTGTATTTGTTTATGATGTGGTCATGTGTTGTAATGGGTGTGTGTATTCTACTTGCCACCGTCGTTGACTCCGCAATCCCGGACTTACGTTTGTTTACACATTTTATTTTTCGTTTGGTATCCCGACGATTGGGGCTGTCGGTCGTTTTGGGCACTTCATGCTCCATGCTGCGTGGTCCTCTGAGTTGCACGCTGCGCACTTGGTTGGCAGTGGTGACTCGTATTTGGAAGTTGGATGGGGTCCCTGGCATTTGTTGCATCTTGGTGATTGTTTGCAATCTTCAGTTTTGTGGCTGAACAGGTTGCATTTGCCACACGGCGCAGGCACGGGTGCTGGTGGTTTGCTTTCGGTGATTTTGAAAATGCGGCCCAAAAAATGAACCGCACGGTCGTTTATCAACCTTTCGTAGGTGGATATGTCGCCGGTTATTAACCTCATCATGAGTGTGGGTGCGTTGCGCTCTCGCGAGATAATTCTCCTGCAGAACCTTATTCTGAAGCCCTGCTGCTCCAGGCGTTCCATAAACATGCTGTCTTCAATGTCCAGGTCGACCCCAGTGGCGACGACTGAATATGATGGTGTAATATGGTGGTGACCTGACTTTTGTTGTCGGATTAGTGGGAGGTTACTATTCGTTTTGCAGTTTGAATGCTGTTATAAGGTTTTCCTGTTTCAGTTTTTGTAAAATTTGTGTTGCTTTGTCCTCATTGTTGGTTTTAATTAGGAAAGTGATTATCTTGTCTGACAATCACATCCTTGTTGTTGGGGTTGAGTCCCTCCCACCTGATTGCAAGTTGGACTCTGGTGATGGTCGACAATGCGTTCGCTGTGAATGTTTGCGAATACGTGGGAAATCTTGTTGATGTTGTCTTGCTGTTTGTTGTTTGGTTTTTATTGGTTGTAGACTGATAGTCCAAAGCTATTCGTTTGGCCTCAGGTGTTGGCGTTGTGGGGGTTGGCTGGGTTGGCTGGGTTGGCTGGGTTGGCTGGGTCGTCTTCGGTTTTCTGCCCCGTTTTTTCGATTGTGGCTTTTTGAACCCACCATCCTGGGAGGCATAATCCGATTCGGATTCTTGCGAACTCCCAGGGTTCATCCTTTCGTTTGAATTCTACTCGTATATTCTCGCTGAACGATAAATGCGGTTGGATTCTTAAAATTCTTTGCCGTAGTGTAAACGACCTTGCTTTAAATATGCTCACTGACACGTCTTATCACCACGAAGCTCGGTTTAACCATATATATACCATATATTATATCAATATATTTAAAATGTATCCATGTTGGACAAATGATTAAAACAATCAGATTTCTCTTACTTGGCTTACTCAAAAAACATTTTTTTTGTTATGACAATCAAACGCATTAGAATCTTGGAAGTAAGAGCGAATTAATTGAATAATTTCAGTTGTCTACGGCAGGATCTTCGTAGATTGAAAAATGACGTAAAATGTTTTGTTTGGCACAGGATTTCTGGCAGAAGCCATAAGAAGATGCATATTAAGGAGCTACTGTAAAATGAGCGATAAAGTTGCTTTTTATTAATAAAACGAACAGAGAACCTTGAGATCAAATTAAACCGCTAAAACGAATCCAAACTTGTATAATACTTTAGAGTGCAATCTTTGAAACAATTTACCTTTTAACTTATTGAAAATAATTTGCATTTATTAATCAGTAGAAATTAAACGTTTCTTTCAGCATTGTTAAATAACATTCCAATAAATTGCTAGTAGTATGATTGTCATTTTGATTTATTCCTTAATTCCGTATGATATTACTGTCAGCCTGATATACGACTATTCTGTGCAACTACTTGAATTGCTCGACATAGAAATTGGAGAAGCAATTTACCAGCTTCTGTCGCTTTTGTTTTCGACGCTAAGAATACCTCTTATCTATAAAACCTATTGAGTTTGGTTGTCAGTTGTAAAGGACAGATTCTAATCCATGCTCTAGAATTCGATTTTTACTAGAGCTCGTTTAAATCCTGTCAGGGCAATGTCAGCATGGTCGGGTAATTTAACCGATATGTAAGAGGCGCGTTTCGAATCGAAACGTGTGTTAAGCGGTAATCAGCAAAAAAATAATCTCATCACTCTTAAATATTTTGCGAGAAGGGTGTTTAAAAATTATGCTCACCCGCATCGAAAGTAAGACATTTTTTGCTTTCCAGAGCAGAAATATAATCCGAGGATTTTATGGTTTTGTATAGGTCTTCGTTCCACTTCTTCGCTGCTGCTAAAATTACAATCACTTGTACTACCTAACAAAAAATCAGTGTGCCTTAACAGTCTATTTGACGGTGCTCGTGTTGGCATGAAATAATTCCTTTAGATTTAGTGGTATTGTATAGAATAAATTTAATTAATGTTCGTATAAAAAGCACAAAAATAATATTTAGTTAAATAAGGTAAAAAATCACATTTTTTAATTTTCAATGACTTTCTGAAAGCTCCGAACTGAATGGGACGCAAATCATATCCAATTCACCTCGGCTACATCTAGGATATTAATTAACCCGTATATCCTGGCATAGTAAAATGACTTTTTAAAACTAATCTGCTGTCCATGATTCTCGAAAAACTTGATTTTGTTTACGTTATCAATACGTATTTTTTAATCAAAGCGTGAATTATGTTTTAGTTCTTCCATTGTTACGTCTAAATGAGCTATAGCTTTTATATGTCGAGACAGTACAAGTACAAACGCAAAAGCCGAAAAAACTACAGACAAACAAAACAAACACAAAATTAACACCTCTGTTAAATATTAACATGTTACCTTCCATTCACTCTATTTACTTACCATGGCCATTTGCAATGGATTTCTGGGTTACTGGAAGCCTTGTGCCTTCAAAAGGAATGTTTGGTGGAGGTGGAAGCTGAAATTGATAAAATGTCTTTATTGGTAATAATAAAAGCTCAATATTAGTGGTTTTGCATGTAATGTTAGTATATGAGAACTCATCTCATTGTCAACCCATGTAAATGCTGGTTAAATTGTTTGCTACTGAAAAGTTCTTAGAGTTAGCGAAAAGAGCATATTTCAAAAATGTGTATCTTAAACATTCAACTGATAATTTTATTCTCTTAAATAAACAGAACAGCTAAGCGCTTAATTATTTAAAAATCCTGCAACCGAAGCTGCCGCAGGGGAATTGAAATTACAAGAACGTCATCTTTGAGAATACTAAGATAAAAGGAAAACTTTTTATTAATGTCTGAGGTGCAACTAAACTCCATTCCGAGAGTTGACCAGTTTGGAATGTTTTTTATATATACATAAGAAAACATAAGCAAAGTTTGCAGACTAATTAGAAAGCTAACTTCGAAAACTCAGATTGGCAAACAGCAGACACCACATAATTAACCAGAAGGATTTAAGTTATTTAACCTCCGGTTTCGTTATGGCCCTTGAATGCTAGTTAATAATAAACCTAAAACAAGGACACCTTTCACATAAATTTCACGAAATTCAACCTCAGACCCTGTCAAATTAGGCCCATGTCGGTTATCTAGCAAAGTTTATTCAGCATTAAAGCTGCCGTTGTGGAAAGCTTCGCATTATTTATACTGTTTCCTTTTCAGTGACATAAGTTTTGATGTGTATTAATTCGAAAGTAACAGATTTATTTAATTGATAAAACTAAAATATTAGTAAGCATTTACTGTAGTTGGGTTTAGAAATCCTAAAAAATTGATATGACGCTTTTAGAAGCTGATGCATGAAATATTATTATGTGTGCCTTTATCGAAAGCTCAGTAAACAGTGCAAATGAAATGTTTACTTTGTTCAGGTTTTCTTTTGTGAAAACGGGGAGCGTTTATGCAAAGGAAAATAAAGGGAAAGGAGCTTTTGTGCTTTCCTGTGTGAAAACGTGATGAATGTAAAAAATATAAGTAGGATGTATTCGCAAAATAGAAAATACATAAATAAGCAAAAAAATGTAGCTGCTTTCGTCAATTTAATGTTACAATATTATATTCGTTAGAACGATCAACAGATCAATTTAGAATCCTGAGTTGCGTCCTTAACGAATAACTTAAAGCATTATTAATATGTTGAAAACATTTTTTGTCCTTGTGAAAGCATGATTATATATAATTAATAGTATTAATTATCCCATATTTAGAATAAAACTGACCCTAAAGAAACTCTAAGTTGGACGAAAAGTTTTACTATGCTGGCAAAAAAAGTGATTCCCAACTTAGTAAATGTAGGCTTCAAAATTAGTAAAAATGCGTCTCCTAATAAATGGTTTTACTCAACTGCGCTCTCTTTTCTGCAAATTCGCATCGGCCAAACTCAAGCACCCTTCAATTTGACATTATCTCCGCATTAAGAAGAGACCTGACTCTAAAGGTCCCAAAAGTTTTATTAAAATTGCACTGAACTCCGAGTTTTGCCTAATAGTAAAGATGCCAAAAGCTTGATAGAAATTATTCTAGATTCTGAGTTTTACCAGCTTAGTAAATACCGGCCCCAAAATTGAAGATTTTATTCAAACGCGCTCTGTCCTTAAAAATTTGCATCTTTCAAACTGAAGCAAGCTGCATCTTGAAAACTTGACTATCTTTAGAAAATAGTTGACCCTAAAAATACTGAAAGTTTGGTAAAAATCACCCAGATTCCCGAGTTTTGCCAGGTTAGTCCATATCGATCGTAAAATGGATGTTATTTAGAAATGAGCTCTCCTTTTGCACATTCACATCTTCCAATCTAAACCAAATAGTCAAGTGTAAATCTACTAAAGATCTCGAGAGTTTCATGAAAATTGCCCAGCACTTCTTCCAAACCTAAACCAAGCAGCAATTTGAAATGTTCACCAACTTCAGAAGACACCTAGTTCTACAAATACTGAAAATTTTATAAAAATCGTCCAAAACTTTTGATTTAGCAGCTTAATAAATATTTGTCTCATAATATTCTTCTTTGACAGCCATTATCTGACCACTCCTGAACAAAGGCCTCTTTCATTTATTTCCATGCTGTTCTCTTTCGCTGTATGCTATCATCTTCCTCCTGCTATTCTTTTAACATCATCCAACCGTCTCCTCTGTGGGCTGCCGACACTCCTTGTTTGCCGTGGTCTCCAGTGAACAAGCCTTGATACCCATCTGTCCAGACTTAGTCTGGCAACATGCCCAACCCATTCCAATTAAGCTCAGCGATTTGCTGTATTATGTCCATTACCTTCGTTCGTCTTCTTATTTCTTCGTTACGGATTTTATCTCGTAAGCTAACGCCAAGCATTGACCGCTCAATGGTCCTTTGCATTGTTCTAAGGTTATTGGTGTACCTCTATATACTGTACATCTAAGGTATATGCATGTTCTTAAGCTCCTGGATATCTGAAGTAATAAGCACTATGTCATCGGCAAAGCGTAAATGGTTTAAAAAGGTACCATCAACATTTACTCCCTTATTTTCCCACGGTAGCTTTTTAAAAACGTCTTCCAAAGCCAACGTAAAAAGTTTTGGGGACATAGGATCACCCTGGCGAACTCCCCTGTAATTGGAATTTTTTCGGCTCTCAGGTCTTCCGTAATTTTTACACGGGGAGTAGCGCTTCTGTATATATTCTTAAGAAGGGTAGAATATCTCATATACATCTCATATCTCATGTCTCATAATGTACGCTATAATTGTATCCTCATATAATTATATCCTAGTCACTAATTAATATATCATTCTTAATTGAGTCTTTTCTAAACATCTTTGTTTTTACATAGCGCTCTTTTTGTCTTATTAATTTTGATGGTCAATGGTTTTAACATACATTTGATTTTGATGTTTTATAATAATCCATTCTTAAACGTGATTGATTTATTTCTCCACAAGTACTTCTTTACTTATGCAGACAACGTAGTGAAATTTACAAATTGCAGCAGGCTACTTTTTTGGCTTAAGTTTAACACATGAAAACGTATATTATATTTAAAGTAGATATATGTCATAAACTAACTCGCGATTTAGCGTAATTACTTAGTACTTGCAGAGGCGGCATCACTTAAACTAAAGGAGAGACAATCAACTTGAAGTTGCTATAGATGTATGGAGTTTGATTCAACAGTAGCTGTGAACTATACAATTGTCTTCCGATTGAAAGTTATGAGCACTTACAATATCATGGTTTACTTACGTTCGCGGGGCCGTTAACATTCGTAAAATAATGTCTTCGAATTGAAATATATTAACATTAGGGAAGTTGAACACAGTAACGTACTTAGAGTGATTTAAAAATAATCAGAATATTGTCCAGTTTACAGCGGGAAACAAAATTAAAACAGTCATAGTTAATTTGTGGAAAAAATGTTTTTCAGAGCTTGAAGCTCTGACACACCATTAATATTTGAAATGGATCCATCCTGATTACAACAGACTAAAAGCCAATTAGTCTTCAAATTATATTTGGCAAACACACTTTGCTGATTGAACCGAAAAAAAAGGGTCAAAGCGTAAAAGCTAGTTAACAAACGGCGAAAAAATTAGGTCACAAGTTAAGTGGGATGTGATTACACGTTTCTAGTCAATAACGTTATCGAATGACACACTCACTGAGTTCTCTTAACTTTCTAATGTTTTCCACCAAAATTCCAATTTGCGACAGAAATAATTTAAATTAGTCACTCCTTAGATTTACAGATGTTTTCTGTTAGATATTAGGGAATAAATATTTGGCTTAATTTCTTATTTGCAAAGTCTCATTTTCCTATGCAAATATTCAAAGCTGCTATTAGCAGCATTGGTTTCACTCTTTCTTAGTTCGTTTAATTACTTAATTTTCGCTTTTAGTATAATTTGGATTTCGAAAGCTGAAAATGTGTGTTGTAATTAATTTGTCTCTTTGCTCTTGTCTTGTTGTCTCTTTGCTTTCATGAGCAGATAACATCTGGTTATTATTCGTGGAACGGTATATTAGCTACATTAATTAAATAGCAAGATTCAATTTATTTATTTTTTGGAGCACGTTAAACCACGTTCTGAAGAATTCTGCAAAAAGTAAGATATTTGCACGAAATTTCCATCGAGCCCCATTCCTTAAATTGTCATTTGAAATCCAACATTATGGCATTTATACATTTCTCTAAAAAATTACTACCATTTTATGTTCATGTCTTCAATTAAATTAATAAACATTTTAATGAAGTGTTTAAAAGGTTTTTAGCAGCAGCAGCAACAAGCAGTTTGCTTCGTTGCTTAAGTTTCAAGCGGAACGTTTTCTAGTAAGTTGTCAATTGTAAAAACAACTCATTATAGGCACTTTAACACTAAACTATTAATTATCAAAATGAAAAAAAGTAAAAATTATAACAATCATTTTCGCTGTCGTCTTAAGTCGCTTAAAACTAACTTTTTCACCCTTTCTGAAAATGTTAAGGAGCCACATTAATTCAGTATTAGATGATAAGTAATAACTAAACATTTTTCTTGTTTAAAAAAACGCTCCTATAGACATATTGGAAACACAAAAGGAAATATAATTTAATTTTTCGAAAGGTATATAGATGAAGCCGGCATTGAAATTTAATTTCAGAATTCTGTACGACAGCTGGGAATATTGAATTCAAGTATTTTGTGAGCAGAGAAAAACCGATAATGAACGTGAATGTATAATTGAAATGTCGCTCTAACGAGTCAAATAATTGATAATTAAATGTAAAAGAGAACGTTTATAGATAGATATAATGACTAAATTAAGTGTCCATAAATGCTTTTTCTGCTCAAAACTTAGAATTTGATAATGGTCAATCCAGAAAGCAAAATAAGAAAATAGTAGTAGTAGTAAACATCTTTATTTCTAAAAAAAGGCTATCGACCTATCGGTCTTTCTGCCCTTGTTTAATACATGCAGTCTTAATCTAGATAAAAAACCAATATGAAAATTCTCCTATTCTAGGTTAACAATAGTAGTAGTAAACACCTTTACTTCTAAAAAAGGCCAACGACCTATCGGTATTTCTGCCCTTGTTCAATACATGCAGTCCCAATCCAGACAAAAAACAAATATGAAAATGCTCCCATTCTAGGTTAACAATGTTATTGAATAAATACGATTTCAGTGGCAAGAAGAAATTATTTTATTGTCCACTAGTCCGTTGCGTTTGTAAGTGTTCGAGTAGCGTTAGTGTAGGGAAACGGAAGCGGGATTGTCTGGTTGGTCTTGTAAGACAAAGGGGGTTCAGTATGGTCCAGTTGTAGGGGTTGTTTGTCCATTTTGTCTGTAGCTGTATGAATCTCTCAGAGATCTTTGTCATGTTTGTGCGTTCGTATAGTAGTTGGGTGGGGGGGTTGTGTAGTGGGTTTTGGGGGTGTCTTATTCGTGTTATTAGTCTTAGTGCAATTTGCTCTGTTGTTTGTGTATAACGTTTTGTCCTTTCTGTTCCGTTGGTCATGAGTACATGTCCAAAGTCTAAAGGCGCACAAATCGATAGCCTTTTTTTAAACATGGAAAAACGTTTTAATACGTAACATTAAAAAGGCTAGATACTTCCAACAGAATTAACTATTTCCACCCTTTTTGAAGGATATAAGAGGCACAATTGTAATGATAAGTAATACTAACAAACTTGGTTTCAAACAAACGCTCACATAGACTGTTTGAAACACGAAGAAATATAACTAATTTTGTGAGACAGGTTATAGATGCAAAGCCACCATTGAAAAAACACCCAGAATCTTTACGACAGCTGGAAATTGAATCAAGTATTGGACAGACAAAACCGTAAGAACACCACCCATAAATGAAAATTTCGCTAACTACACAGTCAATAATTGATAATTACTGAAAAAGAACGTTTTAATAGATATATTAATTGACAAATTAAGTGTCATAAATGCTTGTTTCTGCCAAAACTTAAGAATTTGATAATGGTCAATCCAGAAAGCAAAATAAGAAAATATTTTCTGCAGATATATTGGTTTTAAACTGTATGTTAAAATACGGCACTAATTGACGTGGAAAATAAACCTGCAAAGTCGAAACGTGTTTCTCTAGATAGATATTAATTGTTACTATAAGAAGGTCTTTCAGTGGAAAATAATACCGCTCATAAATTAATATTAAAGCAACTTGTTTAACTATATGAAACGTTGTCATTCTTACTGTCTCACTTGCAAGAATTATAATTTGTTTTAATTTATTTAAATTTATTTAGCTTTTTTTAGCATTTTCGCTAATATTTACAGTATTCATTCAAAGCAAAACTAGTTCTCAGATTTTGTTCTTTTTGCTACAACAATATTCTTACAATTCTGTCTATAATTATTCATTTAATTTTATATGTATTGAATAGTAAAATTGACTACTGAAGCGTCAATATGGGAGCAAATTGTTGTAACGTTGGAATTACGTGATTCAAACATTTTATAATTTTCAGTATATTTAAATTTTATTACATTTACGCTGCTGTAGTACGAATTGAAATATTTACTGACCAATGTGAACTCTACCCACAATGTCAATATTTATCGAAAGCAAATTAAATTTATTTTATCAAATCAATAATATCCAGATCGTATTAAACCCATAAAGAGAGAGATTCAAATTTATTTTAAACGGACATTGTCTTATAAAGCAAACAGCAGGAATTTAAAATGCGTATTGCAAATTCATTCTTATTCTTTTTTATTTTATTTTTTTAAGTTTATAAATAAATGTTAGTGAATTTCTTCTTGGTATAGTTTTTCCATTAAAATAGGTATTTTATAACTGTAAATATAGGAAGTGGTAGCGGGTAGATAATCTCCCACGATTCCGGTGGAGGATAGATCTACTTCAGGGACGAGCGGCCCTGCCCACGTGAGCTCATGGGTTGTCCCTCACTTACTAACATCCGGGGAACCATGTCCTAACCTCAATTCATCCCCTCTCTCTTTCCTTCCTACATCCTTCCCCTCGCCAACACGCAGGGCAAGAGTGGCGTATCATGAACTGTCGAACTTCCGAACCTCAATACCCCAGGAGAGTAGAGCCAGATGCTCAGAATCTCGCACTGATTCGTCAGTCAGCCTCAAGGACTCTGGGGGAGGCAGAAATTTGATATCAAAACCGCTGGAGAAGTGTGGTTAGAAGACAATTCTAGTCGCTGCTTACAACATCCTCACCATGAGACTAGATGAACACAGGCTCGCCTTGGAGAATGAACTTCAAAACATCAAGTGGAACATTCTGGGAATAAGTGAGACCAGAATGCAAGGCGAGGCCACTACGATCCTACCGTCCGGGCACTTGTTATTCTAAAAAAACTCCGACATCAATCACCACATCGCTGGCAAGTTTAGTGGCAATAAGGGTTCACAGCAAATTAACATATCTCGTCAGTGCCATATCAGACCGAGTCATCTACGTCATGCTGAAATTTAATAGTAAATACAGCATACGGGTCATCCAAGCCTTAGCCCCCACGGCCGCCGCGCCTGATGAAGAAATAGAGCAGTTCTACGAAGACTTTTCCATAGCAAAGAATGCTGAGAGGACAAAGTTTAAGATCCTCATCGGAGAAATCAATGCTAAAATCGGAAGAAAACAGCATTGGATCCCCCAAACATCAGCAACTTTGGATTTGGCACTCGAAATGACAGAGGGCAAACGATGCTGAACTTCCTACTCAGAGAAGGGTTGTATTGCCTGAACACCTTCTATCAAAAACCTCTGCAACGGAAATGCACCTGAAAAAGCCCTGACAGTGCCGTCAAAAACGAGATCGACTATGTCCTAGTCACGGATAAGCTCATGTATACCGACGTGACAGTCCTAAATCGCTTCAACAAGGGAAGCGACCACAGACTACTGAGAGCTAAAATATGTGTCGATACTAGATCGGGAAGAAGCAAAGCAGAAGGAATTCAGCAGGCAGATTGAAAAGAGATTAGAACCGACGGACACGCTCAAAGATCTGGAGGTAAATGGGCTGACAAGGAAAATCGTCGAAAGTATCCGAGTTGCAACAAAGAAAGTCTGCCAGTTTGGAGGGCAGCGAAACTGGACGGTCACTCCCGACACCACCAGACTTATGGGAGAACGCAGGGTCATGGATGGCGATGCACCGGAATACCGCCAACTGGACAAACTAATAAAGAGAGCCATTCGTAGAGACTTAAGAGCGCACAACTCACGGATGATTCAAGAAGCCATTGAAGACAATATGAACATGATGGTCCTCCGTTCCAGAACGGCTAGAGGAAAGAGCGGGGCTCTTTGTGTTAGAGAAACGCGAAATAGCTGAGATCTTCGAGAACTTCTATACTATATATCTATATCCAAGAACACAACTATGGGAACAAATTTCTAGAGATTTGGGGATAAACACTTTTACTCAAATATATTCCATTGCAGCACTAAACGATCCCTAGAAGTGTGATCCTATTGTTCCCAATCTCCAATATATTACTTCAAAAGTATATTTTATCGTTGCTCATAGAAAATAAATTTTACTTAAATCATATTCAGAGAACGAACGGTTTCTTCCATAAATGTAGAATGCCACATTGGAAAGCTGATGCAAAGGCCTGTCAGAAAGCTTTATGTTATTATTCCTTCAGCAATAAATGTCATAAGCTAAAAGAAACCGTTCATATGTGGTACACTATTATGTTATTATGCTTTCAATGAAAGAGAGAAGCCTGCATGCAAAGCGCCGTAACCTTTTGTGTCTTGATCAAATTGCATCCTATTTTATGAAGACATGTCTGTTTTTGAAACTGTAATTTTTCCATTGTAAAAGTTGTGCGAGAGCTATGATGCAACGCGGTAAAGGGAAGGAAATGTTCACCTTTTTCAGTTCCAATGATGAAAAAGTCTCAGAACATTTTTAATGTGAGAAACTTGGGCGCTTTGGTTCAGTTTAACATAGTTAAATAAATGCTGAATATATCAACATTCTACCATCAATTGCTGAGCTCTATTGCGCATTACTTGACACTGTGTCATGCCTCTTAACATTTAATAGCACCTGATAGTTACCGAGATTCCACATGAATTTCTTACTTATTTAATTAATTTATCAGTCCTAAAGTGTTTTTGTCTTCACCATTTTACTTCCACTGACAAACACTTAGGTTTTTCTTATTTTAGTTTTTTTGATGATAATAAACTTCTTACCTAAATGGAGTTAATGCGTCTTTTACATAAGATCCTTTTTACGTCTTATCCACAAATCATTTTCCAAAGTTAATAACTCAGTAAATGCAAACTTCAATATGCCCAGCAGGATTGCTATTGAACGTCAAATGCAAGTTCCAGTAATTTAATTTTATAATTAATATGGTTAAGACGAAGAAATTCAAACAAGGGAGCATACAGTATTGTTTAACTTTCACCCAAACAAAACCCTTAAACCCCGTATTCTTGGCTTTGTTTCCGGCTTCTGAATTACAATTGTTGTTTGCCGCCAATAATCTATTGTATACTTTCATTTCATGAAGCACATTATATTTCCTTTAGACTTTCGTATGAAAGCTCTAAATATCCAATTACCAGAGCTGCTCTCCGACAGTTTCGAAGACAGGTTTTACTGAATTGAAGTTCTTTCATTATCCGTCTAGCACAGTTGTGTCCGTTGGGCAATTGAATGCAATTCCTAATTTAATTCAAAGAAAATTTAAGATTGAGACGAACAGTTGAAATAAAAATAAAATTTTACGAGCATTTTGATCGAACTCTCCAGCTCAAACGTTGAAGGAAACATCTTGAGCTCATAGTTCTGATGGATAAATAGTTTAAAATATAAAGCCAAATATGTAGCTAAAAGCAGATGTATTTCTCAATTTCGAATTTATTTTTGCCTGCGCTGGAAACTTTTATGGAACACCGTAAAATTTAATTCAATCAAAAGTCAGTTAAGCTTTTTATATAATATAATAAACTGGGTGATTCAAAACTTTATGAACACAGAGCAGGGCGTATAGAGTACCTCAAAACAAGTCGAGTTTCCATTTAAGTTTTTTCTCGGGCCCATGGTTAACGAGATACAGGGTGTTAAAGTTTTTAAAAATATTGGTATTTTCTAATTCAGGGTAATTCAGAACCTTATGGACACAGAGCAGGGGCGTGTAGAGAACCTCAACGCAAGTCGAGTTGCCATTCAAGTTTTTTTTTCTCAGGTCCATGGTTAAAGAGATACAGGGTGTTAAAGTTTTTAAAAAATATTGGAATTTTCTCTTTAACTCCTACAGTTTATGAGATATTTTGCTCAAATTTTTGAAGGAACTGTAGGAGTTAAAGAGAAAATTTCAATATTTTTTTAAAACTTTAACACCCTGTATCTCTTTAAACATGGACCTGAGAAAAATAACTTAAATGACAACTCGACTTGCTTTGAGGTTCTCTACACGCCCCTGCTCTGTGTCCATAAGGTTCTGAATCACCCTGTATATTTGTATTGACAAACGTAATTAATATCCAACATAAACGTGAATATTGTTATGTGATGTGTCATTAAACCACCTATTAAAGAAGCTAATAATTTTTTGCTGTTGCATGAGAATGCTTAAGAAGTACAGAAAAAAATAGCAAAAGAAAAATATCACTTGAAATTGACACAATTTAGAAGAATTCGATGCAGATCTTTTTTTCCTTTTTTTCTGATAGTGATAGTTTCTGAAGTTTTCTTCTGATAAGTTTGAGTGGTTTCAGACAGAGATATTAAATACAGTTCTTTAGCAGACAATTCCCAAATACTTGCATCAACAATTGGATCTAAAGCAATTTAGAACTAACACAAAAACAATCAAACATACGAACATTATTATAAATTATAATCACCAGTGGGTCCGTAGATTCCTTCAAACGTTCCTGTTCAAGGGAAATATCTGCGGTAAAATGATTTTCCATATTTATGTTAGTTCGGATTAGTCCGCTTGCCAATGCTTTTATATGAGTTAAATATCAGTTAATGAAGAAATTTCCTGAATTGTTTTAGCTAAATTTGAAGAAGTGAAATTAAATGTTATATTTTTATATATAATTCTTTATATTTTGTTTCATATTGGTTTTTGTGTTTGTGGAAACAATAGACAATTATCAGCTTTTCATTTGAGTAGATATATTTCGAATATTGCACAATATAACACAGTGTTAAATAAATGCTTCAATTGAATACTTTAATGCGAATTAGCAAAATGCCATTTGTTTAGCAGAATAATTTATTTGACGCGTTCACATATAAAATAATTCAGTGCTGACACGTGCTTAAAATTATCTGTTTTTATTTAATTTGAATATTTCTTAGTAATATGCATTTTTTTGACAATAAAAAATTGAACATACATTAACGACGGTATCCTTAAATAATTGCATAATAAAATTACGTTCCATCCAGAGGATTCTTAAAATTAACAAATATTCCCCAACAAAGTATTGTATTGAGGAGCCTAATAAAGAAAGTTCCACGAAGCCTGCGATCTAAAATGTTTGGCCTTTTTTTTACCAACTTTATGCCTTTGATCCCTTTTTGCCCAGTTATAATGAAGCAAGTCAATTTTGTTTGTGAAATGTTATAATTAAGACAAATGGAATTTTAATCTGCTGTGATCAGGAAATTAAAGCATTAAAAAGTTTGTATAGAAATTCTAGCAGTGTGTTGTATACGATACGTTTTACGAAAGAGGTAACGAGATAATTGTGCACGATTTTTTTAAATTAGTACTGTACTTGTTGGACCGGAAATTATTGCAAAAATCTACTATGCTTTAATTTGAAAAACGTATCTATGGGTCGAGTTACTACTACGTATTTTGAAAAATAATGGAAATGTTAGCAAACTTCACACCTAAAAATAAGAAGATCATATTCTAGACCTTACGAAACTCTGAGTACTGATAAAGAAAGAACCCCAAAAATACAGAAAAACAGAAAAACAGAAAAACATAAGAAAGGAGATTAAATAAGTCAAGCAGATATGGATGAAGAGAGAATGTGCAGAAATACAAGATACCTGCTTTAGGCAAAATATTTTTAATCCAAATCCCAATTGATGAAAAATGTGGTGGTTATCGTCAATCAGCCTCTTATTCCAAGCACTTAAACCATTTTTCCGGATAATTTACCCTCATTAGACATAAATGTGACCAGCATTTTGATGAATCTCAGTTCGGCATCAGAAACTCGTTCTGAACTGGCAAAGCACTCTTCGAAATGAATATTTTCCTCCAGAAATCCTCAACGTCAAGCAGACCAAACAGGGCACATTGAAGAAGCATATGAAATGACTCTTTCCTACCGAGGTTCTATTCAATTTTTGGTTATATTTGTCTAAGACTTTTCATGAATTACTTATGATTCATGAATGATAATGGTTGATAATGATAAATAATGGTAAATGATTATGCTTTTATGATAGATATCAATTGATGGATTCTATTTAATGTTACAGGAAACTAAAAGATATATTTTTATTAATCTTTAAAGGTTGTATATATAAGTATATGTAATATTTATAACTAATATGTATATGTAAGCAAACAATTCTCAAAAATTAAGTTAACTTTGAAAAAGTACCAAATTAAAATAACATCTAATCGAAAAAAATAGTTTTTTTTGCCATTTGTATAAGCTATTAAAATAGAAATAATTTGTTTCCCAACCAAAAAAAAATAATTACTTTTCACTGGAAAGCGGCCTGAAACTGAGTGGGAAAATTTCGATAGCGAAATACTGTTTCCAGGCTGTCAGGAACAGCTACGGAAACACGACTAGATAATAATATTCGAAGAGCGTGCAAATAATAATTGCCTTCTGCATGACAGTTTGGTGATTCATATTCTTGAATGAAACAGTGAATCAGTGAAAGCTCCAAAAGTAGAGCTTATATTGCTGCTCGATTCTAGTTGCATACATTATTAATTAATTTAATTATTAGTTATAATTATATTTTTAAAAAATTGGTAAACATATTGTGCATTTAAAACGTTAAGATAATGAGAGCTCTGCGAGCGAAGACGTATTACGTGCAACTTTTCCAAAGTAAAAATAAACAGTTTCACATTGGTTAGAATTAACTTGGGATCCAGTGTAATTTGCTATCGAGTGATGGTGAAACCAGAACTACCTGGAAATTACCGAAGGGTTTTTTATTTTCGCTATTTCATGGGTAAGAGAATGCAGATAATTTAAAACCGTTGATATTTAATCTAAATATTTTAATATTTCAATAATGCAATTACAACAAAACCGATAAGATCCAGGATGCTCTAAAGGCAAGAAGAAACTTATGTTTTAAAAAATTATTATGTTAAGGTTTTTAATAATAACGAATTTTCAACTCAGCTTTTCCAGATATGACTGAGTTAAAGCGATAGAAGGGAAGCCAATGTTATAAAGCAGATAAGATAAAGATTAAAAATAATTTAACAAAATAAAATTTTTATGGCACCCGACACCCTAGATATGCTTAAAATGCAAGAGGTTTTCTTAATAATTTTATTATTCGGCAGCAGTAATAATCCAACATTTTGGAATCAGATTTTTAAATCTCGAAAGCATACTATCAGCTAAAGTACAACAATTGTTCGAAAAGCAGACTAATTTTATCCAATAGGTAATTACCAAATCTCAACCAATTCAATCTTTTGATCCATAGTTTATAATTAGTTCAGAATAATCGAAGAAATGTTAACCGAAAAAATTAATAGGAAAACACAATTAGGAAAAATACCAATAACAACTCAAACGGAAAATTAAAAACCGAATTTGCACCTAATCGTGTAAAATCAAATGGAACAAATACGATTAAGAGGATAATTCCGACTGTTTTATTTAGATAAGCTTAAAGAATAAAATGACCAAAGTTCGACTGATAGTGATTCATGATCAGTTTAAAAACTTCAGAAAAAAAAAGAGAAACTGGCAATAATGAGCTCTTCGGCAGAGACTGCTTCAAAACAAGTATGTTTGTGTACCTTTCGCAACGCCCTTCATTTCTTTTTCATTCACTACTGAGGAGAATACAAAACACTTGGAAAGAACGAAGTAACCCAAGAAAAAAATTTCCATTTCCTTTGAGGTTTTTACAAGAAGTGTAGAAGCTACTATTTGTACTTGTAATTTTATCCTTAGTAAATTTCATCATCTGGTTGCTCCAACATAAAGATGTTTCAAACAAACTCATTCAAATGAAAACCATTTAATGAACGAGTTAAATCTCTTCCCTAATTATTTGTCTACAAACTTTTCATGAAGTGAGCTACGCGGACATGCTGTGTGCAACGTGGTAAGTTTAGGTTTCCGGTAACACAAAGCCGTTTTCCCAGCTTCACGTTTTCAATTCGCACGTGTCCTAATGAACATCGTGTTTATTATTTCACCCTTTAGACGAAGCAATGCAAATGGAGAACTGGGCTGATTAATGTCCTGTCAACTTGCTTTATTACACTTCACACTTTCAGTCATCGGGTAACGTGAAATCGACAAAAAAACGTTAAGGATTCCGGTAAAAAATTGAGTGTTCGGAAATGAATCCGAATGAAAAGCCAATGGAAAAACAACGGTCATCTACCGTGCTAATTGATTAATCTTGTTGGACTATATCGAAAGATCGGTTTTGCGTATACTTAGGGCAGTGAGTTGGGTTAATGAGTTAGACAAAACAATGTTTGTTTTAGGTCAAGTTTGCTCAGCTACTTTGACCTACTGATGTAAATTTCGAATTTTTTTCAGGGGCCAAAATCAGATTACAACTTCAGTGTGATGTTCTCGAAATCAAATTTACTTTGTGAGCCCTATTTTCAGGGGAACTATTTCCAATTGAAATTTTACGTGAGTGCCATTATTTTTTGATAGTATTCTAAACCATTCTTACCACGAGTTGGAAACTGTGATAGCATCACATTTTTATGGTTCAACTTTTTACGACTTATATGTCGATTTAATGAATACTCAGGGAAATTTAATTTATGTTGAACAATTCGGGATTCTGTTCAGGAGATGCGATTTATGTCGAGTTTTATTTTCGTGTAGTTGGAAAAAGTTTGAGCTGTAAAAATTTTATCGTTAAATTATGTAACATTGACATTGTAAATTTGGCGAGATTGCACTACAGCAGATTGAAAAAAGGGAAAAAGTGAAAACAAAATTAATCACCTTAATTTTAAATTAATTTAACTGTAATCAGGAGAACTGACCTGATAATTAGAAGGAAAGTAGACAAACTGGAAAAAGGGCAAATCACATCTTTGTTAATCTGGCAAAATATTTAAAATTCTTATAAATTTTTAATTGAAGTTCAAATAAGAGAGCAAACAACCAATTTTCAATTAGCTTTTCAAACGCTCTTTTACGATTAACAAAATCTTCTCAGTCGACCCTCGTCGTCTCATACTCGAGAATCCCAAAACACCTTGTTGAATTATAACACAGTTCTTTTATTTCGGACTTAATATAAAGTAGTGTCACAAACCGCTTAACTTAGTTATAAAAGCTCTCCAGTCAGCTTTTGCTTGAAAGATTTATTTTAAGACAAAATAGCTAAATATTTAAATCGTTAATGAAAGATACTTCAACTACTGTTGAAATAACAAAGTTAATGACAATTTTATATGTCATAATCTGTAACTTTGGATAAAAAAAATACATAACAATGATATGTGTAGCAGCAAACCATAATAATTTACCAACATTAGTATGAAAATAATAAAACATGTAAATAAAATTGTGTTAAAATCATCTCAAAATTAAGAAACAGAGCTCGTTTAAAAATTACAGTGTAAGTAGGTATTAACCTGGACGGCTCTTTTTGGGAAAAAACGAAAAGGAAATCTATCAATTCAAGAATGAACTTTTTGTCCAACGGAGACAGATTAGAAACGAGGACATTAAAGAGACCTGGAGTCGAAGATCTAATTAATGGACTGGCCGAACCAAAGTGTCACTAGCCCCGAGAGTTGGGGCTGGGCAAAAAAAGATGAATGATAGACATTAAAAGTTGTAAAATGTTGACCAAGCAGATCGCAGGGCGATAAAGCGAAGTAAATTTCGAAGAAAAAAAATCCATTCCAAGTTTTAAGATCAAATAGGAAGTTTTCTAAGTATTAATTTTGAAACATTCCCTCAAAAGACAAAAAAAAGGTTTTATGAAAGAGCGGCAATACTTTAACCACGGATTCTGCAGTCGAATATGATTTTAGTTTGTTATATAGACGGCAGAAGAAAAATACTTCGCTAAGGCTTTACAGCTTGTTAAAATTTTGCTTTTGTAAAGTTTTGGCAAAAAAGAAGTGCAGCACCCGAAGAAGCAAATGGAAGAAGATTCATAATTGACTACTGCAATAGTAGAACATTATGAAATAATAATGGAACAAAAAAACTGTTGTTTTATTTAACAGTGGACTTGGAAAGAATTACTTAAATATAAAAAACCTAGTGGGAGTCATGGTAAAAATGTAATAATGATGATAACATTATTTATCAAATATTAACTGAGAAACAATGGTAAACATAAAAATAACAATAAAAATGGTAAAGACACGAGATATATTTGCGTGATAAGCAGTTTTGCAATTGCAAATAGACCTTTTAGACACAGCAGTGCAGGCAAACTTTTAAAAAATTACAAAAGATTGAGGCATTTTAAAAGGCGATGAATTAGTAGAAAATAAAAATTTGAAAAATGGTAATGGAGACAAAAGTAAACAGTTTTCCTAAGATTTTCAAAAGTCATTGCTTGCTAATATCACAGAAAAGGCAAAGCTGAAAACAGTACTAATATCATTGTTTCTAGAAAAAAGTTAGAAATAGAAACGATATATCATACAAACTAAGCACTAAGGTCGTTGCAAAAAAATGTACAAAAACCATTACAGAAAGATTAGCAAATATTCATATAAGACACATATACACAATAGGTTTTTTCAATTTGATAATGAAACAACAAGAATCGCACAGCGTAGTGGTGACAAAAAATTAAAACTCGAATTCAAGTGAAGAAAGATTAGTGGAAAAAAATCAAGACATACAGGCACAACTATATAAAGTACATAAAAATTAAAGAGATAGACGTTTATAATAGAAGCAAATATAAATACTTGGGCATAGTTTTGAGAGACGAGTGTTAAAGACAAACCAAAGCTGTTCTACCGTTAACACATGTAGGCAAATTCGCTGGAAAAAATTTACATCAATGGCAAAATTGAAAATTTAAGAACAGAACAAGAAATAAATATAAAACGACTAAAAGAACGATTTCCAGAAGTCTTCAACTCCTAGAGGTAAAACTGAAAAGTAGTAAACCTAGAACAAATCAACAAAAAACAGCAAAACATGTAATGCTGACCAATCGCTAGCCCACGTTTGTGCTGACTATACACTATTAAATTATATAAGCCATTCACCGGCCATTTTTAAGTTAGTCACAGTTTAATCCCAGTATTGTTAAAAAAACATATTATTAGTAAAAATATAGTTTTTAAAAAAAGAACCTTCAGAATTATTATTCTTAAGTCATGCTAAGATCGCTAAGTAAGAAAAGTTACGTTACAAAAATACGTTTTTCTATTTATTCATTATGAAATTGATTTGTGTTTGAAATTTCAAAAACAGACGGAACAATAAATAAAAATAAATACAAGAACAATAACAAACAAATACGAGTCACAGTAGCAAAGCATTTAGTATATAAATTTACAACACTAATAATAGCTAACAACATTTTTTTATTGCAAAACTTGAGTATTTCTACAAAATTTCAAGAAAATATCTTTATCCACTTTCAAAAGAATATCATTATAGTTTTATATTTATTAAATTTAAATAAAAGCAGAAATATCACGTTGGTAATAGCCTTTTTCGTAGAAATAAATTAAAGATTGTTTATAATTGTATATAAATTAAATGTCCGCATCCCCTAAATCCGTAACAAAATATGTTTATAGTCACCGTTTAAATAGTGAACTAGGATAAGCATCCTTTTAGGACCTAGAATACGACAAATATATAAGATAAGGACCTTAACACAACAAACACTTTAAAAATATTTCCAATACATTTCTCACATTTACCGAATTGCTGCCCAAACACTCTCCATAATCAATTTCCCGTTATATGTGTTTTGTTAAATTTATCATTTTTTAAATTTAATTTAAACGTTAAACAGATTAAACTTACCGTATTGCTGATCGCTGTCATCCAATCGCTGAAACAAATAAAATTAAAATGAACAAATTAATTCGATTTTATTCTGTTAGAATAACAAATGGTACTAAATGCGCCGCAAGAACCTCAGACAACTGAAATGTTTTTGCAATGCTTGTATTTTCAGTACAGTGAATTAACTGTGTATATTTGAAAAAGGGGACTCTATCAAACATTTGTATCAAATTGTGAATAATTAATCAAGTTAAAGCTGAAATATTGAAGCAGCAAATATTACTTCATGTAACTGTTTACGCTATTGGCCTGCTTAGTTATTAGTGGAATAATTAATATTTCATTGTTTAAATGCCTTCGCAATTGTACACAATTGAAATATGGTGAAGCAATTAGATAAAATAATAAATTAACTGTTAAATACTGCCAACCTCAAAATAGAATGAGAAATCAATTATGACTACATGCAATTTTGTATTTGATCGTGGTAATTGAACTTAATTGCATTTTCAAAATTAAAAAAAAACATTGTAGAGTTATTAATTACCATATGAAAGCAATAATTTTAATTCTTTTCTAGGTTGTAATTTGATTTCCAGTAAATAATTTTCACTAGCAAAGTAATCATTTGACAATAGAAGAAAATGGGAAAAGCCAGTTTAAAATAAAACATTGCCATAATTGTATAAAACTGAGCTCAAAATGTATGTAGTTGAGTGAAACATCACACACATCAGGAGATGTTTTTGAACCCATTAATTCCCCCTTACCAACGTAAAGAACGCAGTCTTTCATTACCACTTAAAGTTAAATAAGTTTTAAACAATTTTCTCTTACTTAATTTCTGCAGGTGTCTGTCCCATCAACCAATAAACATCGTGGCGTTTTCGGCATCCTACTGCTAGTAGCTGTCCTATGTGGCATGCCCTGGGAAATCGCGGCTTTCTTGGTACCTGTCTGGTCCACTCAGCTACAGCCAGCAGCTCAGGAGCGTCGCTGATTCGCACAAAACCCCTCGGCCTATTTAAGCTCTTGTCTGTATACCAGGCTAGAGTTGAGTCTTCGTACAGAACCACCCATTCTTCGCACCATCCTGTACAGAAAAAGCCTCCTGGAACAAACAGGGTTTACATATTAAATACTGGATGCACCTGGGTATTATCAACGAGTTTTCAATGTTTGAGTGCTGCAACATCAGAAAATAATTTCGGTTTTTTTCATAGATCGGGGAATTTGAAGGGTATAGTGATGAATCAGTTGATGTTCACAGCGATGTCTAGAAAGTTGTAATATTTTAGCTTCCTTATAATAAATAACTGATCAAATCAGTAAATATTTGATCAAAATAGGATTTTTTTTGTTTTTTCGTTAGACCTTAATGAAACTAGACGTTCAATTTTTACCTTTATTTCTGGTTAATTCTTCGTCCAAATGCTTCAGACACATTTTCTAAACATTTAGTTAATGATGAGGTGGAGTCACTGAAGCTTATATTACTTAAGCTGGAATATCCACGTTAAAGAATCTAAATTTATAAATATTAATATGAATCGATGATGTATGAGCATTGAGATGTATAAGCTTTTTACCCGAATAATAACCAACAGAATTACAAATAAGCTGGATACCTACCATCCGGTAGAACAAGCCGCATTCCGCAAAGGATATAGCACTAATGACCACTTACTTACAGTAGACCATAATGAAAAAGTCGACCGAATATAACTTTCCAATACACATGGCATTCGTGGACTACGAGAAGGCTTTTGACTCCATAGAACATTGGGCAATATTTGAAGAACTAGACAAAGCGCGAGTAGACCATCGGTAGAAGAACCTTCTTAAAAATATATATCAAAGGAGCAAATGCAAAAATCAGGCTACACGACGAAACAGACAACATTGAAATCAAAAGAGGTATCAGACAAGGACATATGGGAAAATGTTCAACAATATATATATCTGGGACAACAAATAGAGATAGGAAAGGCTAACAAGGAGATAGAGATTGAAAGAAGAAGGAGACTAGGATGCGCGGCATTTGGCAAATTAAACAATATACTTAAGGATAGAAAATTACCGCAATATCCTTAGAAAAATAATATTTGAACAGTGTGTAGTACCGGTGATAACATATGGATGCACAGACCTGGACTCTCACAAAGACAATGGTGAATAAATTAAGGACAACACAAAGAGCCATGGAAAGAGTTATGATAGGCGTAACAATAAGAGAAACGAATGGGTTAGACAGAGCACAAAGGTCGTAGATATAGTGGATAGATTGTGTATATGGAATGTAATAGAATGGCTTGCCAAGGTGAAGGTGGAAACAGCCATACATACAAACTGATGATGGTGGAGAAAGACACCGAAACGTATTTGTAACATTTTAAATAATAAACAATAAAATTGACTGGAACCCAGGAATTTCTTTTGAAATAGTGGATAGAGTCACGAGCCTAAAGTAGACTTTTACATGACATATAGCCCGCGTTTCAGACGACAGATGGAATAGCCGAATAATATGCTGGAGACCATGGGACGGAAAGAGAGGAAGAGGAAGACCAATCATGCGATGGTATGACGGCATGAAACGAGTGGCAGGATTTGGATGGACGAGAAGAGCACAAAACAGAGAGAACTGGAGGAGAGGCAGGGAAGCCTATGCTCAATACTGGGTGCTATAAAAGGCTTGATGATGATGATGATGATGATGATATGAATCGGACTTATCTTTGTTGAAAGAGAGATGATTCTTAAAAGGTATGGAAACGACCAGAATGAAAGCAGTCAACTCACACACTGTTTTTAATTTTGTTCATTTTCGATAGCTTGAAGAAGTAAATCGAGGAGAAAATTGGACAGATGATGAAAAAAAGCATCACTCTTATAGAAATAGCTTTCAAATTGAAATTGGTCGAAGTTGATCGGATACTCCAGCTGAATAATCGACTATACTGGACGTTGATTTATATGTAAAAAGAGAGTTTGTAATTTTAAGAACTTTCAATTTTTTTCATTACAATAAGTAATATGTTGCTCTGAGCAACTAAGCTCACAAGGCAACCTTAAAATGTGTCTCTAACGCCAGAGGCTTAAAAGAAAAGTTTTTTTTTATCGCGACAAAATTTCACAAGAATCAGCCTCTTTCAAATACTTCACTTGGAAATAAACAGAAGCGTAAACAATGCCCCCGAGCTGTCTTTTCCTGTCAAAGCGGAGCTGAGGCAATTTTATCACGTTGCTTTAAAAGGGAATTCCACTTCGCTGCCGCCTGCACGCAATTTACCCTATTAACTTTTGAACAAAATAATCCGCCTTATAAAATGCGATTTATATAACTAAAATGTACATTTCAAGTTTTACGAGATTTAAATATATTTACTTGAACAAACACTCAGAGCTTCAGAATGGAATTAAGCTAGTGAATGATTCTTGATTGAAACTTCCTGAATAATTCGCCTTTAATGTTCCAATTTAAAGCTCCATCTTTACTTACATATAAATAATAATAATGGAGGTAACCGGGCCACATTTTCTCATATTATTATTCTCGTTTCATCCATTGGCATCTAGAAAAATAATTTACTGCCTTTGCTTGATCACTTTGCGTTACAACTAAAACTAATGACTTTGGGTTTGAAATGTAAAGCATCCCTTTATGCCTCCAAACTTTGATTATCGGCCCCATTTCACAAGATTATGAGATAACTGAGATTTGCCTTAGAATATGCCAAGCACGTGTGCCTAAGCTGTATTTCATAAGAAGATTATTCAACTAGGCAAATGAAGTTACTGAAAGTTTTGCATTATTAAAACGAGAGCGAGATTCGCATTAATTTGGTGACAGAACTGCGGAGCTCTTCATTTCTGCAACAAGCAGGTGTTTGCCTCAATTTGCAAATCAATGCAAAGTAAAATTCCTGGCACAGCTTTAATATCATTATCGTCTGTTTTATAGATGCTAAATTACAAGATTATTTAGGCGTGTCTCACAAATTTTGAATACTGGAAGAATATAAAAGCATTCCCAGCCACGTGACTGGAAAAAATTAGCCGTCTAACAGAAAGTTCCAGTTTTCGTGTATTCCCTAAGGAACTCCCAGCTAAATGTTGGAATAAGAATATATTTGATTGTCATCGGCTCGATCTGAATTATAAGTATGACAGTGCGTGCGGCTTGAGATAAAACAAACAGAAAATGGTTGAATAAAACAGTGCAATATTTTTGCAAAGGAACCAAATATTTGGTAAGACTGAGGTGATAGGAAACATTTTTTATAAATCCTAAGTATTTTAGAAAACGAAGACTTTCGATTTCAAAAAAAAAGTTTCACTTGGGGTACCTACTCATAAATTTCTCTAGAATTATAATTTTTGATGAAATAAAATAGTTTGAAAGGTTTACAAACAAAGCTCCTTTCTGCTTTGCAGCCTCAACATATGTGATAAAAACATTAAAATATATTGTTTATTTGAAAAAATATAAATAAATGTATTTGAGGATCGAAACATAACGACTCTCAATGAAGAAAATATATTTGATATAAATACAAATTGGCAGGACTTAATAATTTTTCTTATATGTATAACTTTCAATATGTAGAATTTACCATTGGAAATATTTCTGAGCGGATTCTAGCTGACTAAGCTTCTGCAATAATACCTAACTCGAAATAAGAGACTTTGAGCTAACATTAGATATTTACGGTAAATTAACAAATACGTTACAAAGAAAACATCCATTAGAGACAAATTAACTTGTCTGGAAGAAATAGTAAGAATAAATAAAAAATATATAAACTGTTCCAGGAAAGCTTCTACATCGTTAGAAAATAAATACTTCGGCCACAAAAAGATATATTTTCTCATTATTACTAAATCGATGGAAGGTGTGGAAAGCAGTTGGAGAAGAGTTTCTGTATTTCCTATAAAAAATAGTCAGTGATTTATTCTTTTTAATATCGAATATGTATAGAAAAGTACCGTTACTTAAGATGAATACCATTATTAACAAACGAACTCTTACTTGAAAATTATTGATTTAAATAACATTAATCAAAAATACGCGTGTGTGAATGAATGCATCAATACAATATATACCTACGTACCAATTTGGTTTCAAACAACATCACTCGACTATTCATCCGCTCTTTATTTTGGCCAACAATGTACAAACAACTCACCTAACTGACAGAAAGTCGGCGTGTCTATTCATGGACATTAACAAGGCCTTTGACAGTGTCTGGCATATGGGCTTACTTTACAAACTCCACACACCAACATATCTACTCCACATCATAAAAAACTTACTCGAAAACAGACTACTACAAGTACGAATTGACAACATATTCTCTTTTTCTTTTTCCCATGAACAAGGAGTCCCTCAAGGTTCCCCACTCTCACCGTTTCTCTACAATATATACTGCCATGACATATACAATTACAACTTACCAGACAAAAATCAAATCGACAGATCGGCATACATATTACAATACCCAGACGACACGGCACTTATCGTACATGACAAAACTACTGAGAGAGCAGCTCAAAGACTCCAAACACTAACAAACAACACAATGACATGGTTTTATAAATGGAGACTAACACCAAACCCTTCAAAAAACCAACTTCTGCTCACAAACTACAGACTCAACGCTGACTCCCCTACAATAACTGCAGACGCCCAAATGACACAACCAAAAAACGACGTAAAATACCTTGGAATCATAATTGAACACAAACTTAAATTCACTAAACACACACGAAACATCAGGACAGAAACAATAAAGAGAACAAAACACTTCCGATCACTAACCTACAAAGACAGAGGAATTAGCACAAATACCGCCACCAAAATATATAAAGCTATTTGTAGACCCTTGCTAGATTTTGGACATATACTCATGACCAACGGAACAGAAAGGACAAAACGTTATACACAAACAACAGAACATTAAGACCTAATAACACGAATAAGACACCCCCAAAACCCACTGCACAACCCCTCCACCCAACTACTAGACGAACCCACAAACATGACAAAGATTTCGGAAAGACTCATACATCTACAGACAAAATAGACAAACAACCCCTACAACTGGACCATACTGAATCCCCTTTGTCTTACAAGACCAACCAGACAATCCCGCTTCCATTTCCCTACAGCAACGCTACTCGAACACTTACAAACGCAACTGACTACTGGACAATAAAATAATTTTTCTTGTCATTAGAACTAGAAAGTTTATTGAATTAATTGTTAAGCCAGAATAAGAAAATTTTTATCTTTGTTTTTTTATTTAGATTAAGACTATATGTACTAAACAAGGGCAAAAGACCGATAGGTCGATAGCCTTTTTTAGAAATAAAGATGTTTACTACTACTCTCCATATTCTGAAATATTTGTATTCGGATACGAGTGTGTGTGCATCAATACATCAGTTTCATTGTGTTCAATATTCTTCAACTGTGCAGAATATTATAACCATTTAATCGGAATAGAAAAGTTGAGTTTCAGGAGACATAGAATAAAATTGCTTCTTATGAAACTACTCTGCTCAAACGTGTAAAAATGTATAAAAAGCGCAATTTTAAATGTCAAGAAAATTGAAAAAAGTTTTTATTATTTTGGAAAAATTATTGCTTGCTAAAATGTGTTTAAAATATATTTTTTATTAAGATGAGTCGCCTATAATCCGTTGAGGGTTTGCCAACGTGCCTTTCTCCATGATCTGATTCTCCAAACCATGATTCATGTTACCAATAATATTTCTAGATTCTATATCTAGATCTAAATTTTTTAAACAAATTAAAATGAAATTTTTATACGACATATCTGACTATAAAACACGAGTTGAGCAAAATTTACAATAAGATGATCGAGCAAGTTATAGGAACAGAAAGATGATGCGCTTGTAGGAATATTGTATAGAACTAGATTAGATAGGTCGATAGCCTTTGCTAAGAAATAAAGATGTTTAATACCATTACCATTAAAAATAAGGAATATGAGTCACTAATACTAAGATGAAGAAGTTTTATAGTATAATTACAGACCGTTTGTAATGTACAAATCAGTTCCTGCTGCTAAGAAGCATCTGCCCTTCCTCGTACTAACCAATAAATAAATGAATTTCGGAATTGGAAATTTTTTTGCACTTTTAAAATCTGGGAAAAAAGTAATCCATAAATAAGGATATTACGAGAAATCAAATGGAAATTATAGAGGTGTTTCCATTTCAAAAAGCTTTTGTGAAGCAAAAGTGGAGAAAATTATTTTGATTTGGATATGAAAATCAACTTTCTCTTCAACAACGTAAAAGTACCTAAAATAACTGAGTTTCTGAAAGTGTTTGAACTCTTTCAAACGGCATATTTTGCAACATTAGGTAATAATTTAATAGCAATATTCCAAGTAAACTTCGCATTTTTGTTATCTAAATTATTACAATTAATTTGGTAGTATATCAATAAGACATATTGGCATTTATCTATAATATTTGTAGAACACCCTGCTTTCTTTTGGCACCTATTTAGTAGTAGTAAACATCTTTATTTCTAAAAAAGGCTATCGACCTATCGGTCTTTCTGCCCCTGTTTAGTACATATAGACTCAATAAAAAAATAAAATCTAAATAAAAAACAAAGATAAAAATTCTCTTATTCTGAGTTAATAATTTAATTCAATAAACTTTCTAATTCTAATGACAAGAAAAAATTATTTTATTGTCCAGTAGTTGCGTTTGTAAGTGTTCGAATAGCGTTGATGTAGGGAAACGGAAGCGGGATTGTCTGGTTGGTCTTGTAAGACAAAGGGGATTCAGTATGGTCCAGTTGTAGGGGTTGTTTGTCCATTTTGTCTGTAGATGTATGAGTCTTTCCGAAATCTTTGTCATGTTTGTGCGTTCGTATAGTAGTTGGGTGGAGGAGTTGTGTAGTGGGTTTTGGGGGTGTCTTATTCGTGTTATTAGTCTTAGTGCAATTTGTTCTTTTGTTTTTATATAACGTTTTGTCCTTTCTGTTCCGTTGGTCATGAGTATATGTCCATAGTCTAGCCAGGTTCTACAAATAGCTTTATATATTTTGGTGGCGGTATTTGTGCTAATTCCTGTCTTTGTAGGTTAGTGATCGGAAATGTTTTGTTCTCTTTATTGTTTCTGTCCTGATGTTTCGTATGTGTTTAGTGAATTTAAGTATCTGGTCAATTGTTATTCCAAGGTATTTTACGTCGTTTTTTGGTTGTGTCGTTTGGCCGTATGCAGTTATTGTAGGGGAGTCAGCGTTGAGTCTGTGGTTTGTGAGCAGAAGTTGGTTTTTTGAAGGGTTTGGTGTTAGTCTCCATTTATAAAACCATGTCATTGTGTTGTTTGTAAGTGTTTGGAGTCTTTGAGCTGCTCTCTCAGTAGTTTTGTCATGTACAATAAGTGCCGTGTCGTCAGCGTATTGTAATATGTATGCCGATCTGTCGATTTGATTTTTGTCTGGTAAGTTGTAATTGTATATGTCATTGCAGCATATATTATAGAGAAACGGTGAGAGCGGGGAACCTTGCGGGAGTCCTTGTTCAGGGGAAAAAGAAAACGAGAATGTGTTGTCAATTCGTACTTATAGTAGTCTGCTTTCGAGTAAGTTTTTTATGATGTGGAGTAGATATGTTGGTGTGTGGAGTTTGGCACCTATTTAAATTATCTGGAAAATATCAATTAATAAAAATAAACTTTTGTGAAGCAATTGGCAGATATCAATTCAAAAACATGAAAACATTTTATTTTAATATTAAAATCCTTTTTAACATAAATTTGAAAATGCTGGCTTCTAAGACAAAAGACGTATTTCAATATCAAAGTAAACTCATTAGCCAGATTTGCAATATCCAGCTCATTTTCAACAATCCTTATCAAAGTAAAAGTCTTGCGAACGTCCTTGCTAATGTGATTTTCAGGATCATCGTCAAAATGCTGACGTCGCGACAAAATATAAAATTGGCTTAATCAATCCGGGGTGCGAAGACATTATTCTTGCCCCATTTACAAGAAAATCCAGGGTAATTGGTGTTTGAGAAAAAATATTGCGAAAAAGCCTGAAAGATTAGAATAATTAAATTCACTTGCTTAAAAATATGCAACTTGATATTTTACCAGCTTTGGATTGCTCATCCAGTTGGATTGTTTTAAAAAGTCTCCCAAATGATTAGGAATAACATTCAGCCATTCTAGAGCAATATAACTTATGGGAAATTACCCTAAATTGCATATTATCCGCTTTCAATCTGAAAGCCATTAAGTTAAGTTATTGTAATACGGTGAGTGGTAGTTTCTCGACACCATATTTCAATTAGGGATTAATCGCCTGGGCTGCTTTATGTCCTTTAGATTAAAATATAATTTCCGGAGAAAAATAGTCCCTATCGAACCTAAACCGGACAATTTTCTCAGTCATGCATTATTCGGGCTTCCAGACGGCAGCATCCTCGTGGGAAAACTGGGAAATGAACTTCTTTATGTCGAATCGATTTTCCGGTAGATCATTCATAGTTTGGTCGGTCAGGCATTAATAGATGCTTTCTGTTGTGCACGTTCCAAGTTGAGCCGATATCAAAAAATCTCATTTTCATACTGTAGCCCTATTGAATGCCAAATAGAAAGCAAAGTTCTAATGATTTTTCTAATTTAAATGACTTGAAATCAGTAATAAATAATCTGTTAAAATGCATTGTCTTATTGAACAGAACCATTCCGTTCTTTGCGTTTGCGTTCTCAATTGCCTTATTTCCCTTTAATATAGTTTGTTAACAGATCCGAAACTTTCTACAGTTGTGATTCTCTAACACCTTCGTGACAAGATATATTTAAACGCAATAAAGAACATCTCGTAGAATTTGAAGAAAATAAACGGATATTGAAACTTCGCAATTAAGAATGGAATTGCAAACTAGGTGTTTCTCTGAGCAGTCACGTGTTTTCCGGTTTGATATCGTTATAAACTTTTCCGTCCCCTTGAGGCAAACTTTTCTTATTAAGAATTGCGTCGGAAATTAATTTCATTTTTTTTCAAATGCGCTCAAATTAAATCTTTAATATTTACGATAAATCTCAGGAAAAATATATTTATTGCCTCGTGGTGATAATAAGTGAAATGCGACTCTGTGTTAAGTTAAATTCACTTGTATTTACGTCGAAATGTGATTGTAAGAATTTGCGTAGAAATTACTTTTGTTTCTTCTGCGAACTTCAACAATATAAAGATCACATGAAAAACTTATTCCAAAAGTCAATTTGGAACCTTTTCAGTACAATTTTGCTGATCTTCAAATTTGATTATTGAGATTTGAAATCTTACATATATAAAGTATATGCAAATTAATGCTACAATGTTTCGTATACACAAACATTCAGAGATATAAAAGTGCTATTAAATTTTGAAATGACTGTTCCAAAAAACTCCCAATGGTGCACTTTATATACGAGAGAGACACATTATAAACGTATACTCGCGTATTTTTCATGAATACCTTAGCGGGGGTGAATTAAGCCTTTAAAAGTCTACATGGAAAGTAGAAGCGGTCACCTAGTACATTGTTTGAAAAGTCTTTTGATTATCGTTGTAATCATATTAATATTAATATGAAAATAGGTTTAAACACACGTGACTCAATTACCAACAAATGGAATATTTTGTTAAAACTGCAAATTAAAAACTTTAACAAAAATTATTTTAATTGATCAAATGCTCCAACTGTTCTCCGCCAGCTTCCTAACAAGAATAGAAGTTTTGTCCAAAACGAGTATAATAACAACTTGAAGCATCTGTGGAGTTCTCATCTTTGAAGCAACAGTTCGTCTTAGCAGTTCTTCAAGAGTCTCCGGCTCCGTTGCGTACATCTTGTTTTTCAAATGAAACGAAAGAAGAAAAGGAAAAAGTCTAACGCAGTCATGTCTGGAAATCTAGCCGGCCACTCCATTATCTCTTGGCTCAATCCATTGCTCTAGAAACTCTTTCTCCAAAAACTTCAGTCAGTTCAGGTTAGCATGATCAACAATGCTAACAAGTAAATAACGTGCATTAATAATTTTTGTGTGTACACATTAAGCTCAAAAAACCTTCACAGAAAATAAAAATAGATCAGATAGATACCAGCCGCTTACAAGATCCAATCATCAAAGAAGATTTAAAACGACATATCAAGGATAACTTACGATTGCTTTCTACAAAGATTCAGAACACGCATACAGAAGACAAGTGGCAAGATATACAATAATAAAACCTGCCCAGAGTTTGCTTACCAGAGAGAAACAGAAAAAGGGACAAGAGTGGATAACAAAAAAATCTTGGGACTGATCGAAAAGACAGACAAAATGCAGACAAAAGTATAATGAAGTACACAAACAAATCAGAAACGAAATAAGGACAGCTAAAGAAACTTTTTATTAAAAAAAATGCGAGGAAACTGACGAACTGCAACTTAAACATGACACTTTTAACCTACATAAAAAGATAAAGGAATTGGCAGCTATACAGAAAGGGAAGCACCCCAATACATTATGCAACGCAAATAGAGATACAATAACTGATCTACAACAAAAGCTTATGACTTGGAAGAATTATGTAGAAAAATTCTTCGACAATGACGGATAAAAATCTAGAGTCAAATTTACTAAAATAAAGAAGGTGTTCTGTGGAGGAGATCTAAGCCTTAAGCCTAAAGTTAATTTTAATTTAAAGCAATGTTACGTGCTGTCGGTTCTTTTCTACAGAATGGAAGCGTGGACATTGAAAAAGATCGATACCAAGAGGATAGAATCATCTGAAATGTGAATGTATCGTAGAATACTGAGAATATCGTGGACACAGAGAGTGACAAATGTGGAGGTTTTGCGAAGAATGCAGAAAGAGAAAGAATTGATACTTACTATTAAGAAGGGCAAAATGCAATACTTGCGACATGTTATGAGGGGAGATAAATATCAGTTACTGCAACTTATTAGTCCAAGGAAAAATAATGGGCAAAAGGAAGAAGAAGGAATTCATGGTTGAAGAACTTAAGAGAATGGTACAACTGCAACAACTACCAACTGTTTAGATCTGCATATCAAAAATACGTATAGCTTTGGCCAAATGATGGCCAAACTTCGGAACGAAGACGGTACCTAAAGGAGAAGAAGAATAATTTTTGGGCCTTTCAAACAATGCAATATAGGTATTACTCGACCCTAATTTTTATTTAAAATTGTAGGTATTAACCTCACCTCGGCTAGGATGTTAATGTGAAAGGAATCACCTCATTATGTGTCCCCCACAAATATAAAGTTTACGTGTGCAAGTATTTTTCCAACAAAAGTTTCTAAATACCCGAAAACGACTGGTACTTGAACTATTTTAACAGCTCACCAAACTACACCTACAAACTGATCACATACACAGAGTACGATGAAGCCCTAGCGCACATCAAAAACACTGCACCGGGGAAAGATAAAATTAAGGCAAAACTCTTGAAAAGCCTAACTCAAGAAACACACAAACTGATCCTAACTGAATTGAACAACTGCATCACAAATGGCAGAATCCCAGAAACATGGAAAAACGGCTTAATAATCCCTATACCAAAAATGGACTAGACAATACACAACCGAGCAACTACAGACCAATTACACTACTTCCAGTACTAAGCAAAATTTTTGAATACATAATAAAGCAGCGGCTTGAAAAAGTGATTGGAAAATATATACCTACCTACCAATTTGGTTTCAAACAACATCACTCGACTGTTCATCCGCTCTTTATTTGGCCAACAATATACAAACTACCCACCTAACTGACAGAAAGACAGCTTGCCTGTTTATGGACATTAACAGGGCTTTTGATAGTGTCTGGCATAGAGGCTTACTATACAAACTATACAATCTACTACTAATTACTTTACCATAAAGAACTTACTAGAAAACAGACAACTACAAGTACGAATTGACAAAACACTGTCATTTTCTTTTTCCCCTGAACAAGGGCTCCCTCAAGGATCCCCGCTCTCACCGTTTCTCTACAATATATACTGCCATGACATATACAATTACAACTTACCAGACAAAAATCAAATCGACAGATCGGCATACATATTACAATACGCAGACGACACGGCACTTATTGTACATGACAAAACTACTGAGAGAGCGGCTCAAAGACTCCAAACACTAACAACAACACAATGACATGGTTTTATAAATGGGGACTAACACCAAACGCGTCAAAAAACCAACTTCTGCTCACAAACCACAGACTCAACGCTGACTCCCCTACAATAACTGCAGACGGCCAAACGACACAACCAAAAAACGACGTAAAATACCTTGGAATCACAATTGACCACAAACTTAAATTCACTAAACACATACGAAACAGCAGGGCAGAAACAATAAAGAGAACAAAACACTTCCGATCACTAACCTACAAAGACAGAGGCATTAGCACAAACACCGCCACCAAAATATATAAAGCTATTTGTAGACCCTTGCTAGACTTTGGACATATACTCATGACCAACGGAACAGAAAGGACAAAACGTTATATACAAACAACAGAACAAATTGCACTAAGACTAATAACACGAATAAGACACCCCCAAAACCCACTACACAACCCCCCCCACCCATCTACTATACGAACGCACAAACATGGCAAAGATTTCGGAAGACTCATACATCTGCAGACAAAATGGACAAACAACCCCTACAATTGGACCATACTGAATCCCCTTTGTCTTACAAGACCAACCAGACAATCCCTCTTCCGTTTCCCTACATCAACGCTACTCGAACACTTACAAACGCAATTGACTACTGGACAATGAAATAATTTTTCTTGTTTTCGATGAGGCACATAAATTGCTGAATGAATAAGTGTAAACTTACAGGCTTAAAAATATTACCACAAATCTTAAATTTTCCAAACTTTCGAAAACAGAAACTAAATATAGAATCATCAAGTTGAACAAAAACTATAAAATTAAACCAAGAAATTATTCAGTACAAAACGCAACTGAAAACTTCCATATACTTAAATAATGAAAGCCAGTTTTCCCCATTTTATTCGAAGTTTGAAACTTTATGAAATCTATAACTATACACCTAATTAAGGAACAAACTAATTCGAGTATAAACGCCCCCAGTTAAATTCGCCAAATTAGCTTATATTAATACAAGCCCTTTGTTCAATGAAACTATTACCCTGCACATAAATTGTATTGAATTCTAGACCCTTCTTACTATAAACAATTTGACAAGACCCTTCTTGGCGTGAATTAATGGCTTATATACCGAGTGGCTATAGATTAGTTTATTACACGTTTTTAGTAATTTGATCAAGAATTTCGATAAGCAGCATTTTATTATGCAGCTAAAGATTGTTACTGCATTAAAAAACACACATTCCAGGAAGATGCTGAAGAATTAAAATTGATAGAAATTCTCAAATAGTCCAATTTAGTTCCTTTCTCTCCACTTACTCGGAATTCCAAAAACACTATAACCAAATTACACATCATTTAGTTGAAGCGAAATTGCAATAAAACTTTTAAATTCCTAGAAAGTTTGGAAGCTTTAGGAGACTTTTTACGTAAAACTCGATTGTTTGGCTGGAAAATATTTTCCAATCACCAATTTTTCACTCCACCTGTTCCGCAAAAAGGCAAACCTTAAGGACGCAGCCTCCATTAATGTAAATTCACCAGTCATGCAGCACTAATGAATGAACTGAAAGTTGATGGCTTTTATAGGAAGGTGTGGTCTTAATTGCTGAACCTGCTGGTAAGCACTTGGAATAATAGGCGCCTTAACACTTTCAGTGTATTTGTCATTTCGTATTGATGAACTGTATAGACAGAGAAACAATTAAGTAAGTAGGATTGGAGCTGAAGGGTTTTGAAACCATTTAGCACTGATTACTCAGATAATCAGAATTTAATTCAGACTCTACAGACTTAGTCAAGTACTATTTTGCTGTTAATTTTAATGCCGGCTGATGAGGAGTAAGAAGCAAAAAAAAACACGAATTATGTAATCTAATTAAAGAATGTTTTATTAGCAAAAATAATCATATAATACTAAATATTTGGCCATTGCCTTGTAATAATTGATAAAGAAAAAACTATAAGCAAAGTCTGAACCATTTTATGACAGAAATAATTTTACTGATGCACATTGTTTCATAAAAACGCGATTTGGTCAAGTATTCTATATTATATAGCGTTCTATAGTATCTCTTGTATTAATTATTCGAAAAAGTCTTTTGGATCGCCTTTTTTTGTTGTCTTCTTATTGTTTCGTCTTCTTTTGTGCTGTGTTTTCATTGTTGATCATGTCTACTTTCTAAATTAACTCTAATGTAACAATGCTTGAAACCGTTTTTATATGATCATACTACATTACAACTAATGTATTTTTTTGCCAAAATTCAGTCTCTAAACGTTCATCTCTATTTCGCCTGAAATCGAGTCTGTTCCAGGTGGATAAACAGCTGAAAGCTATCTCCGTATAATAGGATGTTACATATCTCGTTTTGCACCATTGTGTATATAAAGTTAGTCTAAATGGCTTCCAGTGGCAAAAAGTGAGCTTATCGAGGAGAAACGGAAAAACTCTGGAATCAGAAATTGATTGATTAGCTTCTGAATATATGTTATTGATGTGTTCTTCCTGTTGTCAGTGTTTCCCTTTGTTCAGCTCATCGATTACATATTAACTTCAACTTTTACTTTCATTATTAATGCTTTTAAATATTTTCATTGCATAACCGGTTCGATAAGTAAAGCGTCAATCATTTTGAAGTTCTTTATAGAAGCTTGACAACATTTTAGCAGAATCTACAACCAATCCTGAGCGCTCGTAAGTAGACAATTAAAAAATATGGTAAAGGTCAACACGTAAAGTTTGTCAGTCTCCAGATTAAGATCAAAAAGCAATTTTGCTCGAATTATTGGACATAAAAGTTCCCCCAACAACTGATGACTTCTGAAGCTATAAGCTAAAGAGTTACTGAAGAATAAAATCAAGATTCCTCGCAATCAAACAAGAAAACTGAACCATTCAAAGCCGCAATCCATTATATTTACGAGCGGCCCACGACTTTTTTTTTAATTATCACAATTTTTTCAACTATAAAATGTTCTTGAAACCATGGAAAAAGTTTCCTTGAAAATATGTTACCGTAATTAATAACGCTTTTGAACGTACACTTTATATTAAACCAAAATTGGATTTCGCTTCAACTTCTATTATCTAAACTTTCAAACGCTTAGGAAAGCTAATTTTTATTTACATCTAAATTTTATATTATAAAGAAATTTTCATTTATTTCCTAATACTGTAATCTAGATTGAGATAGAGCCCGTGTGGGGTTGCTAGTCCTCCATCGGGCGCCTCCCCAGGTGGCGGATAGGGGAATGCCTCCTAGATATAGGTGGTACCGAGGAAATCAAATGCTCGAGGCGGACCAAAGCTAGCACCGACCGAACAGTTACCGGCATAAGTAACCCTCTCTTGCCAGTGAACAGCCTCGAGTGGAAGAACTGGCAAGTAGTAGGGCAACTCATTGTCCTTGGAATCGGAAAAAAAATGATTCCGAAGGCGGATGAACTAATATAATTAGTCAACGGCAGTGGGATGTGGAAAGCCACGGGATGACTACCACATTAAAGAGCTATAACGCTATCCCTATAAAATCTAAATGGCAAAAACTTACAGTGTAAAACCTAGCGCTCATGGAAATCGGAACCCAAGGTCCGGCAGGGAAGGACAACCGCAAAGACAAGACTGCGGAGCCTTCCAGGTCGACAGCACGGAAAAACCCCACTTTCCGTATGTAAAAATTGGTGGAAACTGCCACCAAAAGAACAAGGTGAAACTTAAACTATACGATGAAATTGTGCGCTTCGCCGCATGGAATGTACGTAGTTTATTTATGCCCGGAAACCTATCGAACGTGGAATTGGAAATGCGCAAGATGAATATAAGTAACCTAGGACTTAGCCATAGACAAATTCAGGAGCGGACGTGGGATCTGATCACAATCCGTTTGTTATGGAATTAGAACTCACACCACTTTAAAAAAGCAAAGAGACAAACAAACACAAAATTCATCGACATCCGAAGATTGGGAGATCCTAATATAAAAGAGCAAGTAAGAAGCTGACTAGAAAGAGAAATGAAACACATCAACATAGAAGAGACGGAGGCAACCTGAAGCATAATAGAGACTACAATTTCAAATATCCAAGAGCAATAGATATAATTCATAGAAAGCAATAACAAACAAGGGTGAATGACACAGGAAATACTGTCCTTGATGGATGAACGAAGGAAGTACACGGAGTAAAACCGAAACAACTACAGAGAACACAACAAAACAATTTAAAAAAAGTGCAGATAAACCAAAGATCGATGGCTGTCAGCAAAATGTCAGAAGATAGAATCATTACCAGCAAAGCACGATACATTCAACGTGCACACGAAAGTTAAAGAACTCGTGGGAAGAGGTCGAAAGCAACCAGGAGCAGTTTTGAAAGATGCTAGGGGAGAAATCGTAGCTGGAATAGAAGAAAACTTGGATGGAAAAAGATGGAAAGAGTATGTCGAAAGACAACAGATCTGACCTTCCGCCAAAAAACGACGATGCTGAAGAAATCGGACCTGAAATTACAAAAAATGAAGTTACAATGCTATCAAACTACAACAAAAGCGGAAAAGCAACTGGTTCAGATGACATATGCTGAAACTCTGAAGATTATGCTAGAAAACGACGAAACAGGTGTTGATCTTCTAACATCACAACAGCATATATATTCAACAGCATATATATTCAACAGCATATATACCAGTGGCAGGATACCACTTAGCTGGCCGAGATCTAAGTTCATCACCCTGCCCAAAAAGGCTGGCTCCTCGAACTGTGACGATTACCGCCTGATAAGTCTCATGTCACATGTTCTAAAGGCCTTCTTAAGAGTAATCCACACAATAATTTACCGCAAATGCAAGACCTCATTTAATGAAACCCAGTTTGGATTCCGGAATGGGGATGGCACACGGGAAGCCCTCTTCTCTCTGAAAGTCTTAACACAAAGATGTAGTGATATGAATATTGGCGTATACGCATGCTTTGTATACTATCGCAAGGCATTTGACTGCGTTAAACACGAAAAACTAATGCAGATCTTGACATCTACAGGTATAGATAATAGGGACATTCGTGTGATTGGTGACCTATATTGGAGGCAATCGGCCACAATCCGAATAAACGGCAAAACGTCTGAAAACGTCTCGATCATTAAAGGAGTGAGGCAAGGTTGCATTTTGTCACCGCTTCTTTTTAACATATACTCAGAACCAATATTCAGAGAAGCACCTGACGAAACAACAGGAGGAATAGTAGTGAATGGGAAGGTAATAAATAACTTAGGATACGCGGATGACACCGTCATCATAGCCAGCAGTCCAAGTGAATTACAGGGAATGATCCATAAAATAGTGAAACAAAGCGAACGATATGGTCTTTTCATGAACATATCCAAAACCAAGCCAACATATAAAACAACCATACTGGTTCCTCTTGTCTTCTGGTCTTCTCCAAAGCACATGAAAATATAACCTTGATCATAAAAGGCAAAGATGTAGAGCAAGTCTCCTCGTTTAAATACCTGGGCACCTCGATAGATCAGGACTGTGACTCTAAAAGGGAAATCAGATCCAAAATAGAACAGGCGAGGAAGGTCTTCGCTAGTATGAAGAAGCTCTACTAGACAGGAATTGAGCTTGGAGCTTAGGCCACGCATTCTCCGTTGCTATGTGTTCTCTGTCCTATACGGCAGTGAGAGCTGGACCCTGATTCCATAACGGAGATTGATTCCATAACGGAGAAGAGAATCGACGCATTTAAGATGTATCTCTATCGACGCATGCTCAGAATTTCTTGGGCACAGAAGATAACCAATATAGAAGGTCTAAGACGTATGAACAAAGGAAAGGAACTGCTACAGACGATAAAAGAAAGGAAAACACAGTGTCTTGGACATATTATGAGGGGCAGTCTATACGAAATCCTAAAGCTCATCATCGAAGGGAAGATTCAGGGAAAAAGATTCATTGGAAGATGCCAGAACTTACGGGTAAAGGACATCCGCAGGTGGTTTGGGCGCATATCCACAGGGAGCTTTGGAGCAGCTGTTTCCAAAACCACACTGGCCATTTGGATCGCGAACTTTCATAAGGAAACGGCGAGATAAGAAGAAGAAGATTGAGATATGTACAAAATTTGATTCATTTCAATGTGAGAGTAACTTAAAACTACTTCTTAACAAAAAACGTTTTTAAATGACCTTTGCTCAGCAGGAATTACGCCTAGAGGATGAAATAATGTAATTATTGTACTATCAACACTTTTACCCTTGAAATAACTGAATTGATTGGAAAATGTTTAAAAATGTATCCGTCCTGAGCAGTGACTAAACTAAACATCCTAATTGTTTCAAGCTAAATTTATTTAAACATGGAAGTTCTCAAACTTTTGATGGCTAACAATCTCTGAACATCTATAATATTTCCATATTTGCGGTATTCTACCTCCATATGCTCGGAATTCAACTACATAACTAATAACATTCAGTAATTTTGCGTGGTTTCTTGAACTTAAACAATTCAATTAGTTTCCTCCCTATTCGATCTATTCCTCCTCCTACATACATTGAAAAGACTATTTACCTTGGCTTCGGAAAATTCCTAGTTTAATTAGTCAACCTACTCTTTTGTTACCTATACATTACCAAGGTTCTACCAAGTTTTCGTAATGTAAAACAACAAAAAAACGTCCAACAAACATGCCTCCACTTGCAAACTCTAAAGTTAACTAATGCTCTGGAAATTTAAACCCCATTAGACCGGCAACTTGGTGATAAATGTACCACAAAGGTGATCAACCGACGTGAAAGAATATCGACGTTCTTCGGCCTACACGAAGGAAATGATTCACGAGAAAACGTTTCCGTAGAGAATTCCGGTGGAGTATTAGTTTCCATATGTTCGATGATTGTTTTATCGAAGATTCTACCTTTTTGTTATTTTGCCAGTACTGGCCTTGCATCGTCACTATAAAATTGCTGTTAATCCATATTAACTTTTCTTCGTTGATTGAGGAAGTGATTGTTGTACTTGATGACTTCCTTTTAACTTATCCTTTATCTTGTTGAAAAATGTTTGGGACTGTTTGTTAATATTTGTTTATTGCAAACAACTTTAATAATATGATTTGATGTTAAGAAATTTATTATCACATCAACCCACGAAATGTATAAAAAAGTATCAAGGGTCAACCTACTTCAGTTTTCCCTCATTTGCTGTATTTTTCGCACATTTATTTAAAATCCATCATAGTATCATTAGATTTTTCTAGTAAATAATTTCTTTCTAGTAAAATAAATATTGTTCTTATAGCGTATAGAAACGAAAATTCGTACATCGAGCGCTAGCTGGCTTCATCTCCACTTCCTCTGGAACTGAATTTATTCCACGCGAATAAACAGCTGAAAACTGTTCGTGTGTTGAAATTTTCTTATATATTCCTTTTTACGTCAAGCTGCGCTAAAATAAAACAAGTCTGAAATGGCTTTTAGCATCGAAAACGAAACGTGCCTTGGAAAAAGAAATATAAAGCAAATTAGCATATATAAATCAAATCAAAAGTTTCAGCGAGAAATGGTATACGAACGAATTTAAGTACCGTAAACGGTTGTTTCAATTGGCGATTTATCGGAAAACATATATTGCTTGGTAAAACATAATAAATTGGATTGAATTATCACTTTGAAAGAAAGCACTTGTTTCTCTTTTGGTTCTTTGTGTGCTAATTTTCATTTTCTATCGCTGCTATTTTATAACCAATTTACTGCTCTTACTGCCTTGTTAACTGAAAACTTAGTTATGCATGAATAAAAATTTTCAGATTCGGTTTTAAACTGCATTGTAAACGTTCATGTTTATTTTGTGGTTTTAAGCGACTGTGCTCCATGTTAATTTCTTGTTATCAGCGAATTCTTCAACAACAAAAATTCATTAAAATAACCACATTTTCTTCATTTAGAGATCGCTTTAACAAAACTATTCCTCGTACTTGAATACTTTATATTAAAACACATCGTTTCGTATATTTTCTGACTGTACCTTAATTTAATTCACTCCAATATATTCCTGGGTTTCAGTCAATTTTATGTTATTATTTAAAATGTTACAAATAGTTTTCGGTGTCTTTCTCCACCATCATCAGGTCATCAGTGTGTCTAAATATACATTTACCGTTATTATTAATTTATATAAAATTTTTCCATCAAAATTCACATATTAAAATACAAATCACACACAGATTAAAAAGTACATCAAGAACATTGGTTTTCAGGTGATGAGTCCAGGACAAACATATCTGGGAAAAGACTAGAATCTATTGTTTAGAGTTTCTAGTCTACTAGTCTTTTCCCAGATATGTTTATCCTGACTCATCACCTGAAAACCAATGTTCTTGATGTACTTTTAATCTGTGTGTGATTTGTATTTTAATATGTGAATTTTGATGGAAAAATTTTATATAAATTAATAATAACGGTAAATGTATATTTTAGACAAACTGATGATGGTGGAGAAAGACACCGAAACGTATTTGTAACATTTTAAATAATAAACAATAAAATTGACTGAAACCCAGGAATATATTGGAGTGAATTAAAACACATTTTTTTGTCTAATGGACCGAATGCTTTAAAACAAAGGAAACTGTTGTATTCTCACATATACTTATTATACTAATAAAAACAACTTGTGTCCAGTTTGGTCAGTGCAATCAGTGAGATTTTTCATATGAAAGACATTTGGACGACTCTCAACTTTGAGAAGTGGACAAATGCTCAAAAAAATGGTGAACAAGTGGACAAATGCTTTTCCAGAAAGATGTATAATAGTGGATTTGCCAGTAATAAAAAATTAATTTTATAGAGCTTTTAATATACAATACATGCTGTACAAATGGCTCATTTTGTAAAATCTAAATATCTCGAAATGCCTGCAGCTTAATTGAGATTAATTGCATATTAACGAAACGTAATTATGGCCTCTAATTTAGCACACGTTCTTCGCATTACTTGTATGCTAATTAACTTCATTATAATGGAAAATATAACGTCAAACATGTAATGTAACTCTAAATAGGGCTACAATTTAGTTCTTTAAAAAAATTCCCACATTTTTTATATTAGAGGAAATAGTCTTTTTCCAAAGTTTCCAAAATCCAGAGTAAAGCTAAAGTTATGTTTAAATTATAGTTCATTTAAGCTCGGCTCAGACTGTTTCTTCTGCTTTTTAATATTGAGCAGTCCCAGGGTTAAACATCTAGATAAATTTCCTAAAACTTCCTCATGGCTTGCCCCCTAACTCTATTTTGACCTGTCTGGATCCAGTTGTTTGCAATTCTGTTCAGGTCATCGGTCCATCGTGTAGGTGGTCTTCCTCAATTTCGCTTATCGGTGCGTGGTCTCCATTCCAACAACCTCTTGTCCATCTGTCGCTGCTGATTCTGGCTACATGTCCTGCCCAATTCCATTATCTGATTATCTCTAGATATTCTAATCTCATGGCCCAGGTACGTGTATTTTTCGACCCATTTGATTTCAGTGTTATCGATGTTTATGCCTTCGCTCATGACAAGATTTGTCATAATCTTTGTTATGGAAAGGTTCATTTTCAGACCGACCCCGGAGCATGCCTCTTCTAATTCATGGAGCATTTGTGTCGCCTCTCCTAAATCGTCAGTTATTAAGACGATATCGTCCGCGCAACGGAGGTGGCTAAACTTCTGTCCGTCTATGTTTATTCCTTTTGTATCCCAATCAAGTTTTTTGAAGACATGTTTCACCTCTTTCATCTCTATAGTCTCAGGCTTTCATCTCTATAGTGTCAAAAGCTTTGTGGAAGTTTATGAATAGGAGAGCCAGTGGTCTATTGTATTCGATGGTTTTTTCAATGAGTGCCTTTATACTCTGTAGGTGATCATTTGTCCCGAAGCCTGATCCGAAACCCGCTTGCTCTCTTGGCTGGTAAGGCTCGAGTTGGGCCTTCCAGCGTTGATGTTATGATTCTGATAAACAATTTGTGTAGATGGCTGAAGAGGGTTATTGGGCGTGATTTTCCAGGTTCTTTTTATCTCCCTTTTTATGAAGTACTACAGTGGTCGCTTCATGCCACTGATCCGGGATAGTGCTTTGGTGTAGGCATGTCGAAAAGCATTCGCACCCTCTCCAGTTAGAGAGGACCTCCAACCTTTATTGCTTCTGCAACCACCTGATCCTCTCCGGGTGCTTTATTGTTTTCATCTTTCAAAGCGCTCCCTTTATTTCCTCGATCATGATGCCAGGCATTTCTTCCGATCCTTGATTTATGACACCTCGTTCTTGTGTAAATATGTTTAAATTTAGGGGTTCTTGGATGCGGCTGCGGTATAGTTCGCAATAGAACTCTTCCACGATGCTCAGGGTTTCATCTCGATTTGAAGTGATGTTGCCTTGTTTATTTCTTAGATTGATTCTCTCGGATTTACCTTCGGCGAGATTGTTGCGCAGTACTTTCATACTTCTATTTTTCTCTATTGCTTTCTTGAGTTTTTCTGCCGTGGTAGTTTCTGATGTCCCGTCTGATTGCTTTAGAGATTTCCTTATTTCTTTCTCTCATCTCTATACTAGGTGGTGTTTGTAGATTCTGTCATTTGGTTTCGTTCGAGGATCAAGTCCTTTGTAGTTTGACTCATTTTATCTTTTTTTTCGGTTCTTGGGCAAAATACGTCTTGGCCTTCTGTTAAAGCCTCGGTTATTTCCCAGTTCAAGCCGTTGATGTATGTATGATGTTGGACATTTCTTTCCAGTGAATTTGGAATGTGAGCTGCAAAACTTTGGGTATCTATTGGAGCTGTTCGTATTCGTTTGGATGGTTTCCTTCTAAATTTATACCGCTCTCTGTCGAGTTCTATTCGGATCTTGCAACGTACCTTTTATCATGTGGTACTAGCGATTATCAGAGTGAATCACATGAATAAAAGTAGCTGTATTTTTGATTATTATTTAGGGAAAATATTTATTTTAATTGCACACATGCTCAATTTTTCCGATTGAAAGATTCGCATCTGTATCGATTTTCCTTCTGATCCACGTGCGGTAATTTAATCTCGTATGCCCTCTCCCAAATTAAATCCCTCGATACATCAAATTTAAAAGGTTAGTAACCAAAAATTTTAATACTCATATTAGTCATGATTTATCGTTTGTTTATTCAAATTTGCTTGAATAAAAGCAGAATACACACAGCTATTATTTGCAATTTGTTCACAACCATTTAAATATACCGCAATATTCAAATGTACAGTTTTAAGATGACTGACCCCAACCGAATTTACTTCTCGCTCATATTTATCTAGTTTTCTTGTTGTATATTTTTGTCTGTAAATACCAGTATTATCCGTTGTTTCGTACTGTAATCTCTGAATTGCGAGAGCGAATTAATATATTAAATAGGAGCTCAGCTGAAACGCAAAAAAGTGTACCAAAGTACACACATACAGCAGATATTTCCTTTTGTTATGTTAATTCGCAGATCCCAGGGAAAACGCAGGATTTATATAGCATTTCAACATTAAAAAAAAACCGGTTATTTGCCAGTTTAAATTTGTGTTCAAGCTCCGAGGTGCTTATTTCAAAATAAAAATAATATTCATATAAACGCACTGAGGGATAAGCTGAGACAACTTAAAGCCATTTCAGCCATGTGAACATTGAAAATGAGTGATATGTGCTAAAAAACAATCAACTCTTGTTTATTTACTTTTGGACACATCGCAGTATGGTTGGCTGAAGTCGCATTAATCCTGTTGGACCGAAAGTGCAAAGATACGAACTTCGATTATCACATATTCCGTCCACAATATTTATTCAAATTTAAATGCAAATACTAATTTAAATGGAAATAAATTTATTCCTATGATAAAGGCCAATTTCCAGCACCAAAACTCGCCACTGCTTTTAAATCAGTGCGGACTGAACTAGACAGCGTGAGAGATTGAAAACTTTACATACACATTTTTAGCCTCACATATGAACAGGGTATTTTCATTTCCCAATTAAAACCGATATTTTCAACTCCGCGGAACTTTCATCCAGTGATTATTATCACAAAAATATAGGCATATTTTTATTCTTCTTCTTCTTCAAGTAGCACTACAACCCTATGTGGGTCTTGGCTACAAGCACAACTATATTCTAGACTTCTATCTAGCATTGTTTCCTGTTCATTTTCAATGCCCGTCGTCCGCATATCCGATAGAATATTGCAAGCATATTTTTATTGACAGAAAAAATTACAGACCTTAGAGATGTATAATTTTTGGACTTCAGTTAAGGAATGTTGAAGTTATTTATTTGAGTGGATCAAGACTGATTAATATATCCTTCAGAAAATGGGGGTAATTAAGAAATGCGACGGGATTTTCGTCCATTTTGCAGCGATAAAAAAGGACGTTGTGAAACACGATTAGGCCCTAAAGCGCTGCGATTCAAATATGAAATGGGTCATGATCGAAAAGCGTAAATTAAATTTTGTCGATATTAATCGAGCTTTTTTTTTGGATTGATTAATTTATATCTACCGTATTTCTTCCGTTGCTAACTTGCAACTTTTTAGACTCTCTCGAAATGTATGCTTTTATCTAAATTCCATTCGATTGGCAGATTAAACAGCAGTTAGGAAAAATTCGATTTGAAGCACAATAAACAAATAGACAAAATTCGATGAATACGATGAAAACATAAGTTAATGACGAAAGCTAGATCCATACAGATAGACCTATTTTCTAAAGGCATAATTTCATCAACTCCTTGACTTGATTTGATTTTCCTCCATAGAGACAAAATCCAATGTTTCTGCCAAAACAAGTGTACAAATCAATTTGATTAAAAAACTAACCGAGTTTTTACTTGTAAAACGTGAAGCAATTTTGAGTAGTATTGTTCTAGATGGCAGCATATGAAAACCAGTCGTATTCTCCAAATAAATTGGATATATGTAGCGTTCTCAGCTCCATTTAAATTGGAACCGAAATTTATTACCCAATTAACTTTCCACTGGAAATTTCTTGTTAAAAGCTTCACATTCAAAATGATTTTTCTACTGTGGAATTTTTTATTTCTTTTTGCTACATGCATTTTCATTTGGTTTCATTGCATATTTCTCTCTTTTATCCAATGTTGAAAAACATTCAACTTTTTAGTTTAGCTTCCGGTTAAAAATAATCGTTTGTTCACGTGTTTCCTACTGAAATATCACCCTTCCTTGAAAAATATCCAATTTCAAGGCCTGATAAGCAACACCCAATTATTTTCCTCCAGAATATGATATACCCGTATCGAGATCCTAAGCTGCTCTGAAATATTCTAATTTTATCTACAGTATATTAAAGCCGCACAATGGCATAGGAAAGTGTTACTTATGCGAAAACACCAAACCAGCATTTCGGATACTTAATAGAAAATGTATTTTGAAATGTTTTAGTTAAATATACAGTCGTTTAATAATGAGCGCGATCTGATTTAATAAATTTCATTGTTATAGTTTCACCTGCCTGACTCGTTTCTTCGCAAGTGAGTTTAATGTCCTACAGTGCGCGAGTTTCAAAAAGAGAAATTTCCCTTCAAATACATCGTGACTTTTTAATGAGATACATGCAATTTGATGAAACCTTTGCATCTACGATTATTCTCAGTTATTAAAAAGTTTAACATTAATGAGGATTGCATTTATTTTACAAATCCAGATAACTCGACACGGAAATGCAGTTCGAAAAAATAAAAATACGTTTACAATTCTCTTTAATACTTACGTCTATATCGAAGAAGGTAACCCTGCTTAACTGGCTTTTTCATATTAGCATCTGAAACAAAGGATTATATCAGTATGAATTAACAAAAAATGTCCGAAATATTCAGGCGCCGAGAATGATAATGCCTTTTACAGATTAATAATCCAATTCAATTTGGAATGTTTGTGAGTACTTTATACATCAATCAATCATGTGCTCCCGGTTAAATGACCCTCATAAAAGCATGTCATCCAACAAAGAGTTAACAGGTATGTTAAAATATTTAAAGAACCTCAATGACATACCAACATTCATCAGTTTATCCCCAAACAATGTTTTCTCAAAAGCAGAGTGATGTTTACAATATACCTTTCTATACTAAGACCTGAAAGTTTGATCTTTTTTCAATTGAACCAGCAGTAGTAGTAAACATCTTTATTTCTAAAAAAGGCTATCGACCTATCGGTCTTTCTGCCCTTGTTTAATACATGTAGTCTTAATCTAAATAAAAAGACAGATATGAAAATTCTCTTATTCTAGATTAACGATATTACTAAATAAAATTTCAGTGGCAAGAAGAGATTATTTTATTGTCCACTAGTCAGTTGCGTTTGTAAGTGTTCGAGTAGCGTTAATGTAGGGAAACGGAAGCGGGATTGTCTGGTTGGTCTTGTAAGACAAAGGGGATTCAGTATGGTCCAGTTGTAGGGGTTGTTTGTCCATTTGGTCTGTAGCTGTATGAGTCTTTCCGAGATCTTTGTCATGTTTGTGCGTTCGTATAGTAGTTGGGTGGGGGGGTTGTGTAGTGGGTTTTGGGGGTGTCTTATTCGTGTTATTAGTCTTAGTGCAATTTGTTCTGTTGTTTGTGTATAACGTTTTGTCCTTTCTGTTCCGTTGGTCATGAGTATATGTCCAAAGTCTAGCAAGGGTCTACAAATAGCTTTATATATTTTGGTGGCGGTGTTTGTGCTGATTCATCTGTCTTTGTAGGTTAGTGATCGGAAGTGTTTTGTTCTCTTTATTGTTTCTGCCCTGATGTTTCGTATGTGTTTAGTGAATTTAAGTTTGTGGTCAATTGTGATTCCAAGGTATTTTACGTCGTTTTTTGGTTGTGTCGTTTGGCCGTCTGCAGTTATTGTAGGGGAGTCAGCGTTGAGTCTGTGGTTTGTGAGCAGAAGTTGGTTTTTTGACGCGTTTGGTGTTAGTCTCCATTTATAAAACCATGTCATTGTGTTGTTTGTTAGTGTTTGGAGTGAACCAGCAATTTTAACCCAAACCTTCTTCATTCTACAGTAGGGTGGGATGGGGCAGGTACGGACACGGGGCACTTCCGGACAATTCAAAATCAAGGAACGTTCGGACTGTCCCATACAGTCCGGGGCTGCCCCACAGTTGGGAAATAAAGAGTAAAGAACTTTATTCTGGAATATTTTGTTTTTGAAACATAAAAAATGAATATCAAAACAGTGTTATTTTACAAAAGAAATAAACTACAGGATGATGTTTCGGAGGAATATATGAAGAAGGGAGTAGCTGATGTTTTGCAAGGTCGAACCTCAATACGTGCTGCTGCAAGTGCATGCAATATTCGAAAATTTACACTTTACGATAGGGTTAAGAAGAAAAACTGCAAAGAGGCAATGATTCAGGCAACGAAAGCGAAGAAGACAATATTAATAAAAAAAAGAGGAAAATATTAGCAGAAACGTCGTCATCCGAATCCGATATCGAGTTGCCCCAAAATATCATAAAAAGAAAAAAACGTGAAGGGTCATCAAACATTGCAAATAAGATTTCCAGAGAGGCAATAATTTAGAAACTCTTCTAGAGGACACATCCAGTAGAGTAAACGATTTTCTTTTGATTAAATTTTCTACCAGAAAGAGAATGTGACGGATGCTTGTGACGAACAGAAATAAGCTATAAACTTTTTAAGGAAAACCAAACATAACGGGTTTAGCTTTCCAACAATAGTATCAAGATCTGACATTGTTGCTAAACTTCCAACACCCATTCCAAGTGCAGGGATGTCAAGACAAGCCTCACGATTCAGATTTGATGTTAATTTCTTTACTTACAATGTACAATAAATTTTATCCGAAACTGCCCCCCCATTTGTCCGAACGTACCCCATAGTGGGGCAGGTACGGACAGTTGTCACTTTTTTGAAAAACTTTCTTTTTCGAAAAACTTTTGAACCAATTTTCTCGTTTTGCAAAATATATTTTAGCTGCTTGACTCCCTAAATGGTAACAAATATATCCTATTTCATGTTAACTGTAGTTTGATAAATTAAACTACATGATTGCAAAATTTATAGCAGGTTTTTGTTACGTGTCTGAACCTGCCCCATTCTCCCAAAGTGAAGTAACCAAAATATCACAGCCATTTACTCAAAGAAATAACAAAAAGTACTGCAACGAGGAGATTCATCCAGAGAATAAATGTATGAATGAATTATTAAGAGATATGTCAATAAATATTTGCTTATCGTTAGCTCAGAAAAGGGCTCTCAGATTTTTAACACCACCTGAAAGTTTCGTAGCTAAGTGTATAACCGACCAATAACATGTGAGTTTGTATGAATTTTCTGCACGTAATTATGCAAAAAGAAAAACTGTTTATTTTATCGAAAATCACTCTACCTCATACAAGAGAGTTAACCAAAAATTATTCAGCAAAATTCAAAAAAACCGTCCGCTGCTTCGCTGGAAATCCTTAGAAAGGAGAGGTTAAATAGCCATACCAACTCCATCAGCAGAATTCATTACCAAGAAGACACCAGATACCAAACCAAAGGTATCATTTTGTATGTAAAGTTTTATAATTCATGTGAGTACCTTCACATGTCATAAAATAATATAAATCACACAAAAAAATTCTATGCAACCTGACCTGCTTTATCCCATTTATTTTATACTAGTGGTAAATCTAACATGTTATTTTTGATGCATTCCTATTTTTATAGCGGCCGTTCCCCTGAAAAATGTCCGCTCCAGGCAGCATAAAATAATATTGTGATATATCGAATAACCATTTATCAGTTCAGTTTTTATTGAAAAACTTTTCGAGGCAGAGTACGCTCAAATTCTGGTTCAGTTTTTTATCGTTTATTTTTTGCAGAGAGTAAACAGAGGAAGAACTACGGCAATAATCAATACCTGCACATAACATGAACATGAATTAATTGCGTCATTCATTGTTTAATTTCATGCATTATGCATATTTAAAGCAGAATAAATTATTAAAAATATTGTTTAAAATAGTTGTTGGCGCCCTTTGAAACATCAATAAAATATTTCTGTGTATTACATCAAAACAGTATCTTGTTTGGATTTAAAATGTTCTTTCGCTTTTTTTCTTTCGCCTTTTTTCTTCCTTTTGATAGTTTCCTGGTAAAAATCTGAAGGTTTTTGCAAATCTTTTGGGTTTGCAAATTTTGGAGTCACTTTCATAGAAATTGTCTATTTTGAAGATAACTTTTCGGTCAATAAATAGCGTAAAATTCGCTGTTTATTGATACTCGGTTATTAATATTTTGTGAAACGTTTTGATTCGTTTTAAGGTTCAAACTCATCGTTCGACCTCTGATGTCATGAGAGTTATTTAGATGGAAAACTAGATATGTCGCAAATTAATATACGGACTGTTCAGTTCATAACCGTCCTTTTGCTTGTGTGGGATAAAAGGAACAATCGGAAGTGAGTCAATCATCAAGAAATTGTGCACAACATTCTCCAAGTATTCCGAGAAGAAATCTTAGATGCTCTATAAAATGAAATCGATCCTCTGCACAATTTATAAAAGTATTACACACCCTCAAAGCAGAAAGAAATCCCGTGAGCAAATTTATTGTTGTATGAATGGTAACGGTGATTTTCTGGTGGCTCGTGATTTACTATATCTAATGCTTTTCCAATGATCTTATCAATATTATTTCGAACTTGAATGATATTGCGTGCAAATTATCTATAGCGTCTTATTCTCGAGTGGAATCGATGTTATGATTATCGCTGCAATTGATTAAATGTCTATGTGGTCAAACAAAAATTGAAGATTAAATCCTCTAATCTGCGGCTAATGGAGGCGGCTGCACTACAGACTTTGTTGTTGAAGAATTGACCTTCCATTTCATCCATGTTCTCAATAAGTATATTGAAATGCTGACTGATTATAGCGCCGGAGGAGCCGTCTGTTTACGATCTTGTTATGCTGAACAATAAAAGTGCTTTTCTACTCACTTAATAAGCCACAATTGTCTTGTAAATTTACAATAAAATTGCAAGTACTCGCTTATTTGTGAAAGCAGCTTTAGACATAATCAAATTGAAGTGTGAAAAATTAATGATGTAACTCCTGCATGTTTAGTCACTAAAACACCATCATAACTTTGTGTAATAAGTTTATTATGTAAATTTTCAATTAAAGTGTTTCTGCGTCACATCTTTCATGAATTAGGTAGTTCGAAAAACGTTCAATCTACTCACTCTCGCAACTACATTTAAAAATAACTAACATTTGAGATTTTGAAAAGCATCCGTTGTTACCTACGCTATGATATCAAAAAATTAAAAATTATTTGATCGTGACACGACTTAAAGCATACACTTTAGTAGATCGTCCTGTATTTCTTATTAAATATTGAGAATAATTTAGGTGCTCACTTAGAGTTGCCGAAAGACCAGCCGAAAATTTTTAGGGCCGTCAAAAATCGCCGAATTTTCGGAATCATCGCTCTCATCATAATTTTTTCAAAAGCCAATTCAAATGCTTCACAAAATTTAATGACTCATAGTTTTTGACACAAAATACCAATATTTTAGGACATTTTCATTATGATTCCGTAAACCTTTAACCAATAAGCAGAATCTAATTGAACCATAAAACTAGTTTTCACGTCTTTTTATCTTCAAACTCAACTGCTGTAAATTCGTAGCTCCCATTTCATATCAAACAAGTAGAAAATTTATTAGAGAATACGATGGAAGGTACGAAGGTACGAGGAGAAATACTAGAGGAATATAAGAAGGTGAGAGGAAGTAAAAGTATAAAATACCAAGTTAGTTTGATTAAATTTTAAATAAATGTCTCTATTAAATTTGCGTGTATCATTTTTTCCTCTAGTTAGATCAGATTTTTCAAGAATAATATTTTGATTTTTATTCTAACTTTTCTTTGTATGGATATTTAAAAGTTCTTAACGGCTTGCAAAGTGGATAGTTAATAATAATCAACAAATCACTAAACCACAAGAACAGAGTCTCTCACAAATGCGGTATTATTATAGTTTTTAAGTTAAACCCGCCGCGCGGTAAACTAGAACGTGGCGTACAAAATCGACACCTTTAAACACCCGATACTACTCTGCTACTCAATAACGCGCTTAGCGCTGGACAAAGTGCAGCGAAATCTCCACTTAAAGAACGGTTTTGCTTTAGTGGGACTATGGGACAGCGGAGTGTTGAGCGGGTACTTAAAAGAGCGCATAGAACACGATTTTGTGGTCCGGATTACATTATAACTTAACGGTAAAGTGAGTAGATAGGTTATTCTTCTGGTCGACTTCATTTGAGAGATTGCAGAGAGACTGGTCTTGAAGTTTTTTTTATCAACTATTAATCTTACTTATGCGCCAACCGCCGCTGCCTGTTTGTCATTAAAATTTTCATTTATTGTCTACGTAGTGCGGCCCTCTTCAGTTCTTTCCAGTTGTTTTGAGTAAGTAGCAATTTTTCCTCATTTATAATAATAATGTTCTGCGTTCAGGGCCATTATTTATTGAAGTTGCAAAGCAGTAAATATAAAAGACTTTCAGGGAAATTGCAGTAACGAAAATGTCCCCCAAAAGTCCCAAACTATGCATTTTGATGAGCTGTCTAACCCATGTGTGAATAAATACTTAGATAAAAATGCTAATGCGTAACTCTCTTTTACATTAATATCGGATTTAGAGGAATTTTCCTGAATGAATTTAAATGACGTCTTATTGACTTGAAAACGCAATTTCGGGTGCCATTAAAGCTTCATGAATAAAACGGTCTCCAAAGGCAGTGCCAAGGTAATAATGATGAAAAATCAGATCTCAGCAAAGCCACATCTACATGAAGTTTTCCCGAAATGATTCGCACTTGGCGTTCTCATTTTTTTTTATAATAAATTCTACTTATTCAATTTGCATGTTTCAAGTGATGCTTCTCGCTGACACGTTTTATTGTGAAAAACTTTTGAAAACAATCCTAAATTTCGGTAAATATGCAAATGTGAAAAGCTTGCCTGAAAAAATATTCCATCAAGCTCCGGATTTACACATTATAATTGTCGAAGTTGGTTTAATTTGTTTTCTTTTGCAATTCGCTGAATTTAGTATCGGTTTACGCGTATTTTTGTTCAATTTGACGGTTCAATATAAGCCGTTTAATTAAACAGAGCTGAACATCGAAATTATTTTTAAATATATTACTATCCATGAAAATAAACATTAACTGTCCATTTTAAATAGGTGAGCTTTAGAAATAATTAACATTTTTTGACTAATTTATAAGCGCAATGAAGTAGAGCTTGGAAATAGTTCAAGCAATTTTAAGCAACCAACTCCCCTAAAGCTCAAAATAATTGCTGTCCAATGAGGTGGGCATTAATTAGAAGTAATTATCTCTAAATCATCTTCAATGGATTGCCCACAATTTATTTAATGCTTCTTGAAACAAGTTCAGCTCGAAACAGCTAATAAAACGGGATTGCAACTGATACGCCGCTTCTCAAGTTTCTTGGGCAGTTGCCAGGCTCGCTCAGGTATGAATGAAGAAAGAACTGGAACATTTTTAGCGGTGAATGAAAACCTTCGGATTGTAGTCTGTTTCATTAGGGAGACTGGATGAAGTTAGCATATTAATGTAAGTCTGGAGAACGGTTATTTTTCCAAAGTAATCAAGCTGTTCAGTGTAGTGAAAAGCTTCTAGAGGATTATTCGGCTCTCTACAAGGATAAATTCGCTGCAAGTTTTAAAATGTGAAAGCAAATTTAGCACGGCAAAAAACTGTAAACGAGATTGCCTGAAACCGAAATTAATTTTCTAAATGTTTTGCACCGTCTCGCAACGTTACTGACCGTTTATTTAATCACAGGTGGGGAGTTTTAAGTAGTTTTAATCGGGTAATAAAAAAAATAATTTGAGGTATTGTACTCATATGAATAAAATTAGGGTTTCCAATACATGCAATTTCCACGCAGTTGTAGAATTTATTGCAACAGGAATAAAATTACCCTTTAATGTAAGTAAGAACAGGTCTTGAAATTTGATAATCTCAGGCACCGCTAGATCGGCGAAGAATTATATTGCTCAACAATTTTTTTTTTTAATTGAACGCCACACTCCCAAATTTGCTCTAACTTTGAAACTGTATAAAATCTGATTGCTGCTTCATCTCATCTCTTCATCTGACTACTGTTTCAAGGGTTACCTAGTCCAACTCTTTTTCTATCAGCCTGTTTTTTGCAAAAAATAGTTGTTTCATTTAAATGCCTACAGGGTGGAAACTGAAACAATGCAAATTCTCTGAAAGTTCGGCATGCTGCCAATAGAACAAAGAAACGTTTTTTTATAATTCAGCCTCAAAGGCATAAAGATAAACTGTATATCTCATTTTTTTTATATCTCATTATCTCTAACTGTTTTACATTTTTTTGGCTGGCTATCTCTTATATTCACAGGGTGATTTCAAAAAATCAACTTTACGGTCTTACAGTGATAATATTTTTCGTCTTTATTTTTCAATAAAACTCTACATTATTAAATGTGCAATGCCAAAGAGTTTCATTGAATTTCAGCCAGTGTGTACACACCAACTTTTTTAATCCCTCGTAGTACTCCTCTTAGATCAGACACCTTTGACACCTCTGCGGATGAAAACTCTGTTGTTCCTCAACTTTTACTTCACAATTTGTAGTTTCACTTCTACTATTCTTTGGCATCTTAAGCTTCTATCCACTCTTGAGCAGCAGGTTATAGGAAAAAATCAAGTTACCTTTTAAGCTTTACTTTGAATGCTCACTTAATTGTTTAATCTCAGGATTTACAAACTACTCTCCTTGTTGTTTCGTCTCTAATATTCCGAAGAACTCATCTTTCTAAATTTTCCCAGCAATTTTCACTTCTTTTGCTTTATCTTTTTTCGTTGCCAAAATTAGTCCTTTATAAGTTGGCATGTTACGGACCGCTTCTACCATATTCCTCGTGGTTTTTTCCTAAGTCTTCCATTTTTGCATCCCTGGCTAGTATTATAGAAAAACCAGCTTATACATGTATAAATCAACATATTAAATTTTACCGCACATGCTGTTCTCATCATATGCATTTCCGCCTGGAAAAAATATACCAAAATGGCCATGTTCATGTATGAACGATGGCAAGTTTGTACCTTTTTATCCACTCCTGCACTCCTCAAATCTCCCTTTTTACAACGAAGTGAAAATAACAAGCCCCTTTTTCACATCTTAGAAAATTTAAGGGTCTCGGCAAGAGTGCTTTCCTTTGTTTAGATTGGTCGGCATCGCAGCGATTTATCTTAAGAATTTTTTCTATTTTATTGTCTAGAAATTGCGCTTACGATTACTCTTGGATTTCAGTCTGTTTGATGTATTGAAGGCACTGCTGTTTATTTGGAATGTCGTAGGTTGGAGTCGGAAATGGGACGAACGGAGCACTTTACATTGAAATCAGCGATTGAAAGGTTCCAATCAAGAGAATTGGTCGATTTTACAACTTATTTTTGAAATAGGGATGATAAACACACCTTAATACATAAATCTGTTTGCGACTTTTTAAATAAAACGATCTTAGAGGTACAACAGAATGTTGCAGATAATGTCTTCTCTTTGTTTAAGGAATATTGCTTACTGTTTAAATTGGGTTACTTTCAAGTGAACGTTTTCTAGTTCTACATTGGAATTTAAATAATGAATGCCGTTTCTCAATTTCCCAACGCCACTGTATGAAGCGAAAGGAAACTTAATATTAAACGACGCTTTTAAATAGAAATAACAAAAAACACGCGCAAAGGAAGAAATAGCAAATTTACATGCTTTAATCGACATTGCACTTTGTGAACTAACACAGCAGCAGGAACTTATTCATATTTTAAAGAGTTGTACTACCAGGTATAAAATTAATTTAACTTTGACAAAGAAGTACAAGGAAAAGTTCAGAGCAATTTTAAACCAACTTGCAACGTTCAACAAAGTTTCACAGCTGTTTCACTTAGGAAAACTTTTCAAGTTGTAATTATTACTTTCAACTTGCTTTGTATTCCTTTATGCAGCCTGCTTAATTGGACGAATGCAGGGCTCGATTCTGTCGTATGGATCGAACAAAATCGTTTAAATAAATTGGAAAATGTATATGCAGGCGAGTCTTTCTAGATATTACAATATGCCAAGTTTTTCCTATTTTACATCAGCTGCTGCATGTGCAGGAAAACTGCACAGCATTCAGCTGCAGCTAGTCGACAGTCTGTTCGCAGGATTTTGGGTTAACAACCTTGATAACTGAATGTGCGCAAGGGCTATCTTACCTGGATTCAATGTCGGAAATTGGAACACGCTGCGTTTATCGATATAAACAAAACTGCAGTTTAATCAAGGCGAAAAATCATATGATTTTTTGAAATAATAAAACACCGACGTTTATACAATCCAGATCAACACAGTTGCCTAAATATTCGAAGTTGCCATAAATCTACACATAAAATTAGAAACCTAACTGCTCCGTATCATCCATCAATATTTTTTCAAACTCATCTGGATTTCTTTTACTATTTAGTTGAAACTAATCGCTCAGACAATCATGGCTATTTGTCGTTTCGTCCCACTTCATACAAATTGAGATACAATATGCGAAGCACAAACTAATAAATCTTACAAAAAAGTGAGATATTCACAGAACACGATCTCAGAAATTAATGCAATGTATTTAATAGCACCAGCAAATGACTTTTTTAGAAACACTACGAAAGTATTTGTTTCTTTATTAGTAGATCAGAAATTTACACACTGCTCAACTTGACTTTACAACCTCACTTCACAACATCAGCTTTCATCGTTTATACGAATGTTAATATTGCAGCTTGATCTTAATGGAAAGGTATCAGCTAAAAAAACTTGATGAAACGGTAGAGGAACAGTAACTCTTCAAAATATTGCTTAATTGCAGGTCCTTCAAAAATTCGTGTTCAAGAAAAATCTGCCCAAGACCTCTCAATGGTTTTTCTGAGCTTTTCTGGCGAAAGTGGTTCAACCACTTTCTTATAATATAACACACCGTAGATTTCGCGCATTTCTCATGTAGCAGATTTAAAGTCTCCACAAGAAAGGCAAACTTTATATATGTTTGACCTCGTTATACATTTTAAGTTTTGAAGAGCATAGTCACAGAACTAACCACAAAGAACACACACACTGCGCAGTTTCATTCCTAGTAAGGCACAGGAACTCTCTTAGAGGCACAACTCTGATTTGTAAACAGAAAAAATGTTTAAAACAACTAATTTAACAAAAAATGTAGGTAATGAAAACCTACATTATATCATGCAATACTTTTTGAGTTTTATAATTTTGTTTGTCTCAAAAGACACTTATGAATATCTAGTTTTAAACAAGTCTTTAGTTTCTTTGCCTTGTTGATCACTTTCTCATCGTTTTACTTGCTTTTGGTTCGATTTATTCCTTTACGAATTAGCATTAATAACTTAATGAGAACAAATGCCGAAATTAGGAGATTGAATAGGGATAGGGATGTGGTGCAGGAAATCAAGGGCCAGAGACTGAGATGGTCAGGAAATGTGCATAGACTGCAGGATGAGAGACTGGTGAAGTTGATATGGGAGGAGGTTCCTACGGGAAGAAGAGGTGGTCTTCTTCCCGTAAGAACCTCCTCCCATAACGGACGACCCAGAATGCGTTAGAGAGACAACATTGTGTCAGATCTACAAAAAATAAACATCCCCATCGAACATAGGAAGATGGAAGATCGAAACACCTGGAGAAAAGTTGTACAGTCAGCCAAGCCCCACCCAGGCTTGTATTGCTACTTGATTGATTGATATTAGCATTAACAAGTTTCAAATCAGTTGGTTTTTGAGTCATGTGGCCAGAGTAACCGATGTTCGATGGACACAAAATATAAAAATGGAGACCAAGAGTGGAAGCCTACAGAAACAGAGGACGCCCACCTGCCCGATGGAGTGACGACATAAGGATATTGGATAAGGATATGCATAGCTGGAAATTGGATGCTGATGGCACAGGAACCGGAAAGAACGGCAAATTATGAGTGAGGCTTTTGTCCAGCAGTGGACAGTATAGGCTGATGATGATGATGATGATGATGATCTGACGGATATAAGTCAAGGAAAATGAAAATACTCATTCATAAACAAAACAGTATAACTATTTAATAAAATTAATAATGCATATACTAAATATATAAATATAAATAATGTTTATAATATAAATAAATATGTAACCACACTATATATATTTTTTAGTTAATCTATATTTCTCCTTTTCAATGCAGGTTATTTTAGCACTTAATTTAAACTTTTTTTAAATTAGTACTAAAAAAATGTTTCTTCAACTTTAACAGGCATGAAAATTTGTTGATGAAGAATAATTTGTATTGATTAGAGACTTTGGACATATACTCACGACCAACGGAACAGAAAGGCAAACGTTATACACAAACAACAGAACAAATTGCACTAAGACTAATAACACGAATAAGACACCCCCAAAACCTACTACACAACCCCCCCACCCAACTACTATACGAACGCACAAACATGACAAAGATCTCGGAAAGACTCATACAGCTACAGACAAAATGGACAAACAACCCCTACAACTGGACCATACTGAATCCCCTTTGTCTTACAAGACCAACCAGACAATCCCTTCCATTTCCCTACATTAACGCTACTCGAACACTTACAAACGCAACGGACTAGTGGACAATAAAATAATTTCTTCTGCCACTGAAATCTTATTTATTTAATAGTATTACTAAGCAATGAAAAATTGTGATGAGAATAATTGATTGATTACGATGCTGTAATAAGCCCAATGAGTTTGCTTGCATACACTTTGTCGTAACAGTGTATAATTTATTAAACCCATAAACATACAGTGAGACATTCTAAAGTCAAGCTTTTAAGCATATATTAAAGAACCAACGGAAATAAATGAAACAGATGACAGAAGGAAAAGAAAACTTGCTGATTTATCTTGCAATTAGACACTTTAAGTGGATTGAAAGAGCCAATTTAAATAAAAGCTGAGACAGAAATAAGATGGGCGGACATAAAAGGAATGTTATTAATTAAAATTGAGTTTCCTTTAACGTTGCGCCTTTCAGATTTCGGCCTGTTTTCATTTAACACCTTAACAGATTTACGAAAACAATCAAAATGTGTAATTGTCTGCATTTATTATGGCATAATCCAGTGAAAACACTTGACCTAATTCACCACCCCCTTGTTAAATCCAACGATTCCAAACACTTTCCTTTATTTCGCTCAGATAATGTGGACCGGGATTTCAACCGACGAAGGAAAACAATTCCGACATTTCCGAAATTAAAGTTTCCCACTTTTCATAATGAAATACCATAAATTCCCCAAATGTCCCTCTCACCCAACCGGATCGTGGAATTGACAAATATGGGTCGGCTCAGTAGATTTTATTGTTTTCAAGCAAACTTGTGTTCGAGGAGTTAATATATATTGAAAACGTATGGTCAACAATTTCTAAAGTAAAAATGTATAAGTGACGCAAAATTGACGAATTTTATAATTAAAAATAACTTTGTAATATAATGTAATGTAAAATACGTCACCTATTGCCCTATTTTGTAGCAAAATTAGGCCATTTAGAAACTAATATAGCGTTGGGGAAACCGCCTCCAGTCTAGGTCAATTTGGATCTTAATTGGTAATGTAGCACACATTGTACAGGATGATATTTCAGGTTTAATTCCAGCTAATAACAACATTTGATTAATACATTATGTATACTTTAGATGCGATCATTATAAAGTGTATAAATTATAAAAGGAAAAGCAACTCAACTACGAATCAATTGAGGACAAATTATGGTAAACTCAGTATATAAAAATTAGAAAAATCGTAAACATTAACTAATGGTATGTTTAAACTTCTCAATTTTTTACTAGCGACCACTGCTACTTAATCTTATAACATCTGCTAGCAAAATTTAGGTTCTCCGGTTATTCGGTAAATGTGTTTCGTAACCATATTAGGAAACTATTTGCTGAAAGAGTCATAAATAACAGTACAACACGAGCGGCAAAACTTTTAAATTAGTTTCCCCTGAAGGAAGAAAAGTCATGATATATTACTGTTTAACAGTTGTTTGAGATGAAATGACACCATGTAATTATTTGAATGCCAATTTTTGGGGTTAAAATGAGAACAGGATTTATACGCACATATTTCGCTATTGTAGTAATATGATGTTCCAAATCCAGATGAAACAATAGGAGAACAATGAGAACAATTTATGAATTTACCATGCAAAGTTCAACAAGCTTTCAATTGCGCGGTATTAGTTTATTTTCTATATATTTACTAGTCAATTTCTTTAATTAACATCCAACAATATAAAGTTTTAAAGATTGAGGAGAAGTATTATAAATTAAACACAATCAGATTTTATGTTTATAACGAAATATCTAAAGTTTAAAGTAATGAAGTGTTAAAATAAATAAGAAAGCAGTGCTTCTGGTAAACATTTTATGGTGTTAAACAATTTTTGCTAAAAATTGCAATTTTTCATAAATTTAGTCTATCCTACGTCGTTCTTTATTTGCAAAGTTTGAAATCAAAATTGTCTATTTCGGAGATAAACTTTTTTAAATGCAGAATTATTTTTTAATTTAACATGTAAATATCTGTTAAACGACTCTATCTAATCTCGACATCCTCGATCATTGAATTTCTGAGAACCATAATTTACCTGTTCCTTCTAATTCTATCTTTTGGCCATATGAATATTTAAAAAAATGGTAGTAGTAGTAAACATCTTTATTTCTTTATAGAAAAGGCTATCGACCTATCGGTCTTTCTGTCCAAAAATAACTGAAAAAAATATTTTCACATTATTTAAATTAAAGGGCTCTTCCATAGTACACAGTTAATATTTAACAGCAATGCACGAAATTGGAATCCCTCACACATATTATATTACTATTGTTTTTAAATTGAATGGGCGCACAGTAAACTAGAAAGTCGGGTGAAAATGGAATATGGACAAACAACCTATACTATTCTACTTCTCAATAACGCGATTGGCTCTGCAGCAAATGCAGCTAAATCAGTGTTTTGTGTTAGCAGAAAAACAATGAAAAGCTGAACGAGTCGATAGGTGACTACATGCGTAATCCGCACTTGAATTTTTTACCAGTTTTTATCATTTATTATAACGTGAACGCAAAGGATTTAGAATTATATTGACTTTGTGGTATTTTATTAACCCTTTATTTTTTTCGAAAGCTCTGCAGCACGGCAGTTTTGACAAAGTTTAGTAGTCAATTTGCCATTTGGTACACTTTTAAAACGTTTCCCATTTACAGTAAGTTTTATTTTCTAATATGTATAATAATAATATATATGCGGTGTGTCCCACCGGGAATCGCCGAGATCGATATCTGGCAAACTGTAATTAGGAGAGATTTCAAAATTCATCGAATCAGATATCGATTCCCGGCGATTCCCGGTGGGACGGACACCCTGTATAATATAACATAAATTTTTTACTTTTTTGAAAATTTTCACGTTTGAATCGCATGTTTTGACTTTGTTTTATCTTCTTCATGTGTGAGGTTCTCCAAATAAAAAATTTTACAATGCATCAATGTTTGCGAACGTTTCAATATTTAAACATTTTGATATAAATAGTAATTGCAAAGTTTGTCAGTTATTTTAAAAGTGTAACTTTGATTGGATTAAACTGTTTCATATTCATCGATTAAATCGAAAGCAAGAAATAAATCATCATTCCTGTAAACTTCAATTTGGCTTTTCAATCTGTACAGGGAAAAAAACAGTTCGGACAGTTATTCGCTTTCCGGATATTTTACAGCTCGATAAATAAATCTCGAAGTTTACGCATTCGGGTTGAACTGAGTTTAAAAAAAGTTTTAATCTTTTGCATATTTGATTTGAACCGCTTTAGCCTTTTTGTTTGTTTCCTTCAAAAAAGAACTTTTGACGAACTTAAATACGATTTTTTCGGCTTCCACGGCATGAGAAATATTGTTTTCCGGGTGTCGTTATGTAAAAACTAGGCGCACCGTTTGGAAAATTGATGTGTTTACATATTTTCTGTTGTGTGAATGGGACCTTTTATATTGCAGGTATTTTCGTGGTAAATTTTTGTTATTTTTACGAGCAAATGAGAACCAACAACTATACGCAAAAGTTGATTTAAAAGGTACATTATTCATATGCATAGATATTAATTTTACTATGGATGTTGTGTTTACAACACGCAAATAACTATGCAGATGGGATTCTTAACTTTAAACCTACATAAAATCATTAAAAATTAATAAAATTCAACATGGAATTTATTTTTAGAATAGCGTCTGTTTTTTATAAGGATGGGTAGCAATAAAATAAAAAAATTACATTTTAATCCGCCTTTTCAACGATGAATGAAATTTGATGCGTTGATTCTGAGAAATCTCGCTTGAGTTTCGGGAAATCGAAACGACTGATTTCTAAAGGAGCACATTGAGTCCGGATCGCAATATTCGCTTTATCTTTCCGCCAGCTTTAAAAGCACGCGACGGAATTCTTGGGATATTTAGCTTTGTAAAACCTTCATAAGCTTTTGTGACTGGTGGGACAGATAATACTCAACTTCGGCGAAAATTAAAACAATATAACTCGGATTACAAAAGAAGCAACTGGATGCTGTATTTGTAAATAAAACCCCTTTGTAGTTTGGCTTTTAGTTGCTAAGTCACAATTTCCGTCAAGGTAAACTATGTTACGAATCCAGGTCAGAACTGTCCGGTTATATAATAAAATAAATCATTTAAGGGTAAATACATTTTGCACAGTTTTGTTACTCAACAATTATAAATTTCGTCAGTTTATTTTTCTGGGAAAAAATGTTAATTAAACCAGGAATTTTAAGCTATTATTAGTGAATTAAAATTTCAAAATATTAATGCAATTAAAAATAGATTAAAATATTACAAAAATATCCAAACATACGAAATTTATATTTCTTAACTTATTCAACCAAATGCGGGCGAGGAGATTTCAAATAAATATGTCTGCACACTAAGTCTTCAGTAACAGTTTTTGCGTGACAAAATCCAATGAAAAAAGCTGTTATTTTCTGAATGTGTTAAAACTTTCAAGTAAATTTGAGCAATAAGGAATTGCAAACTTTAATCTGAAAAAGATTAAGCCATGAAGCATCAGGCTTTCCGTAAAAAGTGATATTGATCTGTGACATCAAAGCTATACTGGAAAATCCCTTGAGAACGCAATTTTTCACAGCGACAAATTTAAAAAAGTAGTTATTGGGACTGCCGTCATATTCAGACTGATTCACAAGAAAATTGGATGCGATATTTCTTAAAATGCCACTCTTGGATGTTGCTAGCTATCGGCAATAAAGCTTTCAACACCATATTGGATAAACACGATTAAATAAATATATAGACGATGGAAAACGAAATATTTGGATACATTTATGTATTTATATTTATTTATTTATAGATACAAAAAAAATTCATTTAGATTGCTAAAATTTTATTACCAATATTTCTTAAATGGATAAAAGTAGAGAACCATAATCGTAACTGTTCAATACAGTTTTAGCTGTTGTATAAAGAACTAGGACCCAGAAAATTTGGATGCGATATTTATGCCTTCAGTTTTTGAAATAATTCCAGTGTTCTGTCGTCCGAAAAACTGAATATCTGAATTTTTCATGCAAACGTTTCTAGCTGTTTAGATAGTCTTGGGACCTTTTGAACTTTTGTAACTTCCTTACTGCCAAAAAAGTTCAAATTAGAACAAAAATCCAAAAAAAGATATCCCGTTTTGAATCTAGAAACTACTAAAAATTTTTAGTTGCTCCGCCTAATAATATTAACTTAAAAGAACTCGTACTCCAAACAGATAATGTATCAAATACAGTAACGAGCATGTTTCTTGAAATGCTGTTTCTTTCGGGTCGTGACTGAAAACTGTCTTTCATAAATCATAAAATAAATATTATTTTATGATTATTTTATAAAACGTTCAAAACAAAGTAAAGCTTACTTACTGTAAACCACGCTTTTAAGTAGATTAAATAACTTTTTCTCTTCCTACACTTGTGGAAGGCTAATATAACATTGATCCTTCGGGTTTACATTTTTTTCAAAAAAACTAATTTGCGTAAAGGAGATCTTTAAAGTGAGTAGGATTAAGTATATTTTATCTTGTACATACAATAATAACAAAATAATCAAATATATTATTTATTTTTAAAAAGCTACTTTTAATCCATGGACAAAACAGTTTATAAAACCAGAAGGTTAAATAAGAAAACATGTGAATTATTTCACTGAGAAATTTACTTCATTTTTTTTCTTCCTAAAATTTAGACAGAGCATCTGTTTCCTTACATTAACTTGAAGCAACTCAATAATCCGGAAAACTTCTATCAGAACAAATTCTTAGATTTTCTGCATTGAACACATTTTCTAATTAAGCCACTATAGAAACGAAATTCTCTGCGAAATTTTCTTACAGACTGACAGAGGAAAGGAATTTTCTAATCAGTTGTTGTATATTAAAATAGTAGTAGTAAACATCTTTATTTCTAAAAAAAGGCTATCGACCTATCGGTCTTTCTGCCCTTGTTTAATACATGTAGTCTTAATCTAAATAAAAAACAAATATGAAAATTCTCTTATTCTAGGTTAACAATCTTATTAAATAAACTTTCCAATTCTAATGATAAGAAAAAATTATTTTATTGTCCAGTAGTCAGTTGCGTTTGTAAGTGTTCGAGTAGCGTTGATGTAGGGAAACGGAAGCGGGATTGTCTGGTTGGTCTTGTAAGACAAAGGGGATTCAGTATGGTCCAGTTGTAGGGGTTGTTTGTCCATTTTGTCTGTAGATGTATGAGTCTTTCCGAAATCTTTGTCATGTTTGTGCGTTCGTATAGTAGTTGGGTGGAGGGGTTGTGTAGTGGGTTTTGGGGGTGTCTTATTCGTGTTATTAGTCTTAGTGCAATTTGTTCTGTTGTTTGTATATAACGTTTTGTCCTTTCTGTTCCGTTGGTCATGAGTATATGTCCATAGTCTAGCAAGGGTCTACAAATAGCTTTATATATTTTGGTGGCGGTGTTTGTGCTAATTCCTCTGTCTTTGTAGGTTAGTGATCGGAAGTGTTTTGTTCTCTTTATTGTTTCTGCCCTGATGTTTCGTATGTGTTTAGTGAATTTAAGTTTGTGGTCAATTGTGATTCCAAGGTATTTTACGTCGTTTTTTGGTTGTGTCGTTTGGCCGTCTGCAGTTATTGTAGGGGAGTCAGCGTTGAGTCTGTAGTTTGTGAGCAGAAGTTGGTTTTTTGACGCGTTTGGTGTTAGTCTCCATTTATAAAACCATGTCATTGTGTTGTTTGTTAGTGTTTGGAGTCTTTGAGCTGCTCTCTCAGTAGTTTTGTCATGTACAATAAGTGCCGTGTCGTCTGCGTATTGTAATATGTATGCCGATCTGTCGATTTGATTTTTGTCTGGTAAGTTGTAATTGTATATGTCATGGCAGTATATATTGTAGAGAAACGGTGAGAGCGGGGATCCTTGAGGGAGCCCTTGTTCAGGGGAAAAAGAAAATGACAGTGTTTTGTCAATTCGTACTTGTAGTTGTCTGTTTTCTAGTAAGTTCTTTATGGTGTGTAGTAGATATGTTGGTGTGTGTAGTTTGTATAGTTTGTATAGTAAGCCTCTATGCCAGACACTATCAAAAGCCTTGTTAATGTCCATAAACAGGCAAGCTGTCTTTCTGTCAGTTAGGTGGGTAGTTTGTATATTGTTGGCCAAAATAAAGAGCGGATGAACAGTCGAGTGATGTTGTTTGAAACCAAATTGGTAGGTAGGTATATATTTTCCAATCCCTTTTTCAAGCCGTTGCTTTATTATGTATTCGAAACATATTTTTTTTTTGAAAACAAATTTTGCTTAGTACTGGAAGTAGTGTAATTGGTCTGTAGTTGCTCGGTTGTGTATTGTCGAGTCCATTTTTGGGTATAGGGATTATTAAGCCGTTCTTCCATGTTTCTGGGATTCTGCCATTTGTGATGCAGTTGTTCAATTCAGTTAGGATCAGTTTGTGTGTTTCTTGAGTTAGGCTTTTCAAGAGTTTTGCCTTAATTTTATCCCCTCCCGGTGCAGTGTCTTTGACATGCGCTAGGGCTTCATCGTACTCTGTGTCTGTGATCAGTTTGCAGGTGTAGTCCGGTGAGCTGTTAAAATAGTTCAAGTACCAGTCGTTGCTCAAGTTCCAGTTGTCATTGTCGAAGTTAGGGTTTGTCGATATGCTGAAGGCCCTTTGATAGTGTCTGGCGAACGCGTTCCGCTTTCTCTTTGTCTGTGTAACGTTCTATTCCGTTTTCGTCAATTGTGTCAGTAGTGCCAGTCTTCCTGTATTGCGCCAGTTTCTTAATTTTTCGCCAGTATGTTTTGCCTTTGTCCTTCTGTATTTCTTTACATGTTTCTAGCCATTTGTCTTGTCGGTATTGTCCAATCAAAGTTTTAATGTTTCTGTTAAGTTGGTTCAGTGTCTTTTTTAGGTCGTTATTTTGAGTGTTTGTATATAGTCTATACAGTTCTCTCTTATGTTTTATTAGTCTCAGTATGTATTTGGGTAGTGTATGTCGGTAGAAAGCATTTTTTATTTCCGGGGTAAATTTTCCTATGGCTAGTGAAAGTTGTTGTTGTATGGTTTCTATTGAAATGGGCTGTGCTTGCGATTGAATGTAGTCATGTATATGTTGTTTCACTTTGTCTATGTCAGTCTTTGTTAGGTTTAACTTTTTCTCTATAGGATATTAAAATATTTTCGTCTAATTTCTAAATTGTTTGTGTGATTAACATATCTTCTATCATGCTATTCTCATAAAATGAAAGCATACAAATCGTTGAATTTGTTGTTTAAAAGTTGTTATCTTCACATGCAAAGTTGCATGAATTTGTTTTGAAAAACACATTTTTGAGCGTCGTTGTTTTACCGGCGCCCGAATTCTAATTCTAAATATATCGAAAAAGGATAAATATCGAAATGATTGAAGTATATCCTTTTAATAGAAAAATGTATTATCTGTGTGCTCCCTAAGATAAAAGTAAGGAAAGTTCTTACTAAAAGGAATAACGCGATATGTGTGTCCCCAATTCTAGGTAACCTCATGTACGAAATAATCCATTTCGATTATTTCATACTACATTTCATTTCATCTATTTAGATGTAACATAAATATTGTTAATTTATTAAAAAAATATAAGTAAATTAATTAAAAAATGTGCATTAAAAGGTGCAAAAAATGTTTTATACTAGGTGTTGTTTATACCATAAGTTTCTGGCTATGTTTATATAAACCCGAAGGCCTATCTCTTAGCCGTTTATGGCATCAGTTTCAGTCGTGCCAAAGTCCTTTCAAAGTACGTTTCGTTGGTGACATAGTCTCTTTTAAAAAATTTTCTACACCGTTCAACATGGAGAGCCAAAAGAAGCATTTGCGGCATGTTATGCTTCTTTGCTTTAAAAAAGGCAATAGTGCAAAGGACACTGCAGACGAGATTTGCACCGTTTACAGGAGTGGTACTACGACTTTTAGGACCATCCGCAATTGGTTTAAGAAATTTAGAGCTGGCAATTTTGAGTTGAAAAATGAACCTCAGTGGCCTCCCAGCAACGACGGATACGGACATTATTCAGACTGTGATCGCTTAAAATCCGCGATATAGTGTGCGTGAGATAGTAGATGCCACTAACATTCTCAAGACAACGGTACATAAGCATTTAATCAAGATGTGATTTGCGAACCGATATGAAGTTTGGGTTCCACACCTATTGACTGAGAGCGGCCTAATGAACCGCGTCTCTACGTGCGATTGACTTCTACAGCGACACGAAAGAAATCCTTTCTTAAAGAGTCTTGTCACTGGAGACGAGACCTGGATTTTGTGACAAAACGTGCATCAAAGGCGCACTTGGTCTAAAGAAAATAGACCTTCAACTGTTGCGAAGCCTAGTCTTCATCCGAAGAAGGTTCTTCTGTCCATTTGGTGGGACTGGAAGGCTGTGTTGTACTACGAGCTCCTTCCGCAAGGCAATACGATCAATGCTAACACATATTGCAATCAACTGGATCAACTAAAAACAACGCAAGACCGCATGTTGCATTTGCCGTAAGGCAAAAATGACAGTTTGACTGGGATGTTTTACTTCACCCTCCGTACTCCCCAGACCTTGCTCCATGCGATTATTACTTGTTCCTCTTTAAAAAATTCTCTCCGTGGCAAATCTTTCAAATCCATAAGCGAAATAAAAACGCACCGAGATGAATATTTTGAAAGTGAGCCTCAACAATTTTGGAAAGAGGGCATAATGAGGCTTCCTGAGAGATGGAAGAAGGCTGTAGAACAGAACGGTTCATATATAACATAATAAATCAACCTTAAACAACAAATATCGTGTATTCATTTCGTATCCAAAAAAAAGGGGAACAAACTTATACATATTTTTCTTTATTATCAAATCAGAGAGAATTTAGTGTTCCCAAAAAACGTGGATTGAGTAAAAATGAAATTTTGTTCTTAAAAAAATAAATCCTATGACCATTAGTGGTCAAAACATGTTCCTTCCTGACCACGTTTCGATTAAAATTGTGCGAAATGTTTTCACACAATCAAATTCAAATTCAGCTAAATTAAACCGATAGTTAAGACCGACAAGAAAAACACAGTATTAGTATATCCGTGAAAGACTAAAAACAACCGACAGTGCATAAAAGGAAATGTAGGTAATAAAGCAATCAATTTGAATCAATTTTAATATATTTGTTTTATAAATTTCATACAACTCGTTTTTTGTATTTTATATGGTGTCTCTAAGGTTTATATTAAAAACTGACATATTTGTTATACCCCAATTGAATCATAGAATCATAGCCAAACTGAAAACATGTTTAATAATATATCAGATGGATGCGGGGTGTGAATTTTCTAACTGTTAGTTAACTAACAGCAATTCCCTATAATGTAAGGTCTTTTACTTCATTTTCGTATGATAACAAATACACCTAGTACTAGCTTTTTAAACAGATCAAGTAGGGTAGATAAATAAAAATAAATAATAAAAAAAGCACGATTGAGTGTCAAACGAGAAATATCCCGCGGCAATTCAAAATCAAATTTTAACGGCAAATAAATTCGACTAGCTTTAAACCCAAATTTTTTTTTGAATTTTTTTTAACATAAAAAATATTTCTAAGACTGTTATTATTATTTTAGCCATTAGAAAGACTTACTGTTCTTGTGAGAGTTATCCTGTAAGGGTGGAGAACCGCGTGACATGCACAACGTGAACATGTCGAGCACAACAGCAGCACTGAGCGAAGCTGCCGCTCTCTCGGACTCCAATTTTGTTTTAGCGGTCGGCCAGATAACGCCCCTAAACAACTCGCGCGGTCCCTAAATCTGTGAAAGGAAGCCCATTTGATAGAGCACAAGTCAAGTTACAAATAGTTGTGGTAGATCCCCAACATTTGGAGATTAATGAATGTCCAACGGTGAATGAATCCGATCATCAGAAACAAGCAAGCTTATAATCAGCGAGATGACTGTTGCCCCAAAAAAAAATTCTCTTTCAATATTTTTGAGAAATAATTATGTACAAGAAGTAGGAGAATATGGGCTCAATCTTCCGTAGTAAAATAGACAACACTACAGCAGGGTGGCAAAGTTTCAGTGTATTCTCGTTCTCAATGCAGAAAGGTTGAGCCTCTAAAGACGCCGATGAACTAGAAATGAGTTTTTCTTGACTGTTTACAGTACTTGATTCAGCTGCCTGCAGTAGTTTTTTTATAAACTGAGGACGAAGCTGAACAGTCTCAAAATTACGAACTAAAATCGCTCGACTCATTTCCTTCGTAAAAAAATGTTTTCCTCAAACAAAAAGCATTATATGTTTAACATCCTGTATAAAAATAGAAAATCATTGACAAATCACTGTTTGGTATTTTTGCAAAATTTAAATATGTTCTACTCCTTTGCATTATTTCGAGTAAACAGACCTATTTACTTGAATCCATCTCTTCAAATATAAAAATATAAATGTATGATATAAATCCAAACATTCAAATGATTTCGCTTAATTTTTCATTGATTTACCCAAAATCATTAAATATAAAAGTTGTATTTAATGATTAATGAACTAGAAACTTTTTTTTAATCCTGACTTGCTTTAGACAAAGCATCATAAAAAACCATTTTTATCAAATGGCTGCTGTATGAGCTAGTATTTTAAGGGCAAAATCTTAATTCTCTTAATAATCTAAAAGTCAGCAATTAATTTGTCGATACTGGTGAGTTTTTCGGGTTTTTAGGCCGTCGTAAAATAGAATTTCTTCCTGACGTTTCGCAAGCACGAGTGGCTTGTATCTTCAGAGGTGGTTTGCTTGAGAACTTACACTGTACTGAGAACGTAAGAAAAAAAAGCGAAAAACTCACCAGTTTCAAGGAATGGCCTCGAAAGCCTAACTCTATTTATAATTAAATTGTCGTTTGGAAAAAATTATATTATAAAGAAATTACAGAAAATCAGTCCATTAAATTATGTCTCGGTTGATAAACTACCTTCAATCCCTTACCTATTTTCCTTATACATTTGGTGTAAATTGACTGTGTGAAAATTTTGTTTTTTATGAAAATGAAGACTATATAGAAAGACGAATCAGAATTCATTTGAGTCAAGCTTACAAACTCAACTTTCAGCTTGGAAATTATCTCGTTTTTCAAGACAAACTTATGTTGTTTATTTTTATCATAAATTACTTTAAATGTGAAATTCACGGCTGCTTGCTTTTCTTGATTTAATTATAACATATTATGGCTTATTTTCATTCTTTGTAATTGCTTTACATTTTTCTGGTTCCATTTTAAATGTTTACTAATGAAGTCGAAAAAGCCGATTGTACAGGGTGTATTTGCATTGCAAAATTTAGTTCCCATACCATTGCAAAATATTAGTTTCTAGCTACCATTTTTCTCATAATCCCAATAATTAAGAAAATAACGAAGTGATAAAAACAGCATCTAACGTTTTAGCATAAAAAATTTAAGTTAACCGAAAAACTTTGTTACTTTTTGAATTTTCCTTTTTTCTTGTTCTTTTTGAAATTGAATAGTCCTGGTAAAAAATATATCAGAATTCTCAATACAATTAACGCAATTTGCCGAGAAAGCTGATATTTCAAAGAGGATAAATGCGAATCTTTGCTCCGTTGATGGGTCCCTATGGTTGATACTAAAGGAAACCTTTTATCCATAAAGTTCGTTTATAGCCACAAAAGCTTTTAGATCAAAGCACTCACAAGCTATTGTGTAATTCAGTTATTTTGTCACGTTTTAATAATTCCGAAACTATTTATAGACTATGTCACCACAGCTCTAATATTGGCAAAAAATATGAAGCGGATTTGAAAATATAGATTTTTGAATTTAGAATGCAAATTATAATTGACCTAAAAAAAATGTGTCGAATGGAACAAGAAATACCCAACAAATTGTAGAAATTGCTAGTACAAAAAAATCTAAAATATAAACACCATGCTATATTTGCAGTGCAACTTTTGCACTTCTATAAAAAGCCACTTTAACGAAAAATTTTGTTTGCTACACAAACCCTCGAATCACACGCGCTTTATTGATGTAATTAATTATGAATATGGGCAACGTACGATAGAAAAGCTTTATGAAACGGCTAAAATTAGAAAGCATATACTTTATAAAAACTTTTATATGAAAAAAAAATTACAATATCATTAAATTAAGTGACAAGAGTTATGTTTTATTTTTAAAATGGTTAGTACAAAATGTCCCTTGACTGTTATATGCCTGAAATGAACATCTGCATCTCGTAGGGAAGTAAGTCGAGAAAATGTCCTGCTCTTGGCTGACTCGAATTTATCATACAAATTGTCGACTTTTTCTCTGTAAAGGCAAGCTTCCACAAATATAACATGAAATAAGTGAGCTGAAGAGTGTTTTGTTCGCACTTGGCTTAATCCGGTTTAAGATTTCGAGCGAAACATCTCTTAGGATGCAAGCCAATCGTTCTTGCCAAAACAAGAATCAAAGTTGAAATTAGATCATCAATATTTGCACAATAACTGAAGAAAACTGTATAACATGTTTATGTTCGGTCAAGATAAATAATTAAAATTAACAAAATTAAGATTTTATGGTAGTAGGCATTGATATTTCTATTAATTATTACTTTAAATTATTATTGATCATACATCGAACACTGCAAAAGAATAAGTAACATTTTAGGATGAAATTAGGTGTTCAAATAAGCCACCGTTTTCTCGCACGCACAACATACATGGTCTCATTACTGCTTCACACACTTTTTAAATCACGAATTTCCCAACAAGTGGATAGGCAACCTGGGACCAGTAAGATGGCCTGCGAGATCCCCTGACATAACACCGCTTGATTTTTTTGCATGGGTTTCCTCAAAAATGTGGTATACTGTAGATCATACGAAACCGAAGAGGAGCTGAGACACGCTGTTATAGAAGCTGTTTACAGAATTACCCCAGAAATGATCAGAAAATCCTGTGAAGCAGTAATGAGACCATGTATGTTGTGCGTGCGAGAAAACGGTGGCTTATTTGAACACCTACTTTAATCCTAAAATGTTAATTGTTCTTTTGCAGTGTTCGATATATGATCAATAATAATTTAAAGTAATAATTAATAGAAATATCAATGCCTACTACCATAAAATCTTAATTTTGTTAATTTTAATTATTATCTTGACCGAACATAAACATGTTATACATGGTTGCATAGCATATTTAAAGGGGAATTTTAAAATGCAGAAATTCAATATGGCGCCCATAAGAAAAACAAAAGTTGACTTCGGCCTCATTGAACAGTGGGCCTAGATTATTTTTTACTTTATTTTCAAATTCACGCTCATTTCTTACCCCCACCCTGAAAATTTCGTTATTGTATCGTTTATATAAACACGATATAAAGGATTTTATAAAACGCACTTTTTTATTTTTTTCCCTATATATCCGCTGCTATTCCGAGTTCAAAGAAGTTGATGACAGATTATTATAGGCACTTGATTGCGCAACTTTTTCCCCATTTGGTCCACTCTGTATCTTTTACTTTTCACTATCCTCCGCAGGTTTCAGGGGAAATAAAAATCAACCTTGATTTTAGGCTGGTTTGGTTGATTTTGACATATTCAAAGAACTATATAAAATAATTCAATATATTATAATTGTATTTAATTTTTTATTTTATTGTAGTTATTAGTTTTCCATATAAATGTAATTTTAATTAACCCAGGGCAGAAAGACCAATAGGTCGATAGCTTTTTCTATAAAGAAATAAAGATGTTTACTACTACTACTATAATTGTGAAAAGAATTTGCTTCCAGATTTGTATTTGATTTTGATTTGATGTATTTGTATTTGATTGTATTGTAATTGAATTTTTTATTTTATTGTAAATTTATTAGTTTTCCATATAAATGTAATTTTAATTAACCCAGGGCAGAAAGACCGATAGGTCGACAGCCTTTTCTATAAAGAAATAAAGATGTTTACTACTACTATAATTGTAAAAAGAATTTGCTACCAGATTATGAAGCAATTACATTTTAACAGTGATTAAATTGCAAGGTTTATTATTTCTTTGTATTTCAAGATTTTATTTTTTTATAAAGCTTTGACCTTTTCAAATGTTCTCCTACTTTAAAGGCCGCACGTGGGAAACGAAAAATGTTCTCATAATTTTCGCTTTCAAATCATTGTTATTGTTTTCTTGTGCAGTTTAGAAACGAGCCGAAGCATTATTTTGTAATAATTTGTACCAAAGTTGGCGCAGTCGGTAGGATCATACATATTCTGTAGGTTTTTTTTGTTTAATATCATATCTTTCTGAAACAAAGCATATTCATTCATATTCATATGAAGTTTTTTCCAGATTTTGCCTAGTAGAATCTCCCCTAAAGAGGCCAGAAAATACTGCACTCTTTTCGCATAAACCAAATTTTAATAATAAGATATAATAAAGAACATAAATGTAAATTCTTCAATTGTTTTGACCGGTGGTGTAATTGTAGCAAAAAACGCAATTTTCAGTTTGAGCACATTTATAGTGCTTTTAGTAATTTAAAAACAAATTGAAGTTTCCTGAAGGCTTTTGAGAACTTTACCACTAGATTGTGTTTCATCAATTTTTTCAATCAATTTTTTCAGTGCAGTTCTGAGCAAATTAATGGTAAATGCAATTTTTCTGAACATCTACCACTATCGTCGTTAAACGCTTTAAAAATGTGCTTTACAACCATAAATGGTTAGACAAAAATACTTTAGCAGTACATCATGCAACACCCTGTATATACTTCGTCTACTCTATATCCTTGACGAAAACGCAAAACCCCGGTTGAAATGTTTAAAAACCAAAAAAAATAAATCCTCCTGTAAAGCCAATCTAAATAATAAATAAATAATCCACACAAAACAATATTATTGGATTTATCAACCATCTAAACTTTCCCATGCTTGCTGTACAGAAAGGAGGAATGTGGTAAAAATGAATGCAGCAATTTGATTTAGAGCGGGTCATTGAAAATGGGTTTAGGGGCCGTTTGCGTCGGATTTTCCGATAATTGGATTGTTGACTAACAATTCTAATTCTGAGTCCGGTCAATTAACGCCTTTATTGCATTAGACTACATGATTATGAACTAACCCTGCCGATTCTATACATTGCTATGTCCTTGAATTATTAAACGTAATTATGAAGAAAAATAGTTATATAAAAAAAACCAGACAATTTTGATTTATTGAAGCATGCGCAAATATTATTTCTGTACAGATTAAATAACTTTTTGAGGCACACGGTTCTTAGTTTGTTTCATGGGATTTGAAAAACACAAAATATCCCTCCTGTTCGCGATATTTTCAATAGTCCGACAAATTCACTTAAAACACTTGTAATCTGATTAATTTGCCTTACAGCAACAATTTGAAATAAAAGTTACTTTTAATAGAATGCCAAGTTCCTGATTTGTATTATACTCGGTGCGAAAGCCGTGCCGTGCCGTGTTATGAACAGCCGTGCTTCGAATTGATTGAGGGAAGCCGATATAAACGAATTACAATTCGAAGTAGTTCGCTTTATTTAGTAAAACTTGAGCTTCGAGTAAAATTTAAAATCACTTTAGCAAAGCTTCGAATTTTTCAGTGTTTTATTAAAACACATCAATCACGTCACTGAATTATCTCTACTCCTAATACTTCATACACGTTCCGGATGTAGTGACGGAAATTTAACATTGTAAGAGGTTTTTGCTATATTTAGATCAAGCATTTATTTGTAGAACTACAAGTTTTTCTATTTTTCCATATTCAGTAAAATACTCTTTTTGATCGGGCAATCAAAAGTATACATATTCTCGTTAAGTAAAAAATAAACGACATGCGATAGTCTGAATATCTTTTAGATACTTCGTTCAATTTATTATAAATTTGCCGTATTTTCAATGTAGTATGCCGTATAGTAAGTAAATATAAAAAATAAATAAATAGTAAGTAAGTATTCAAAATTTATGATTTTTGATCGAAAAATCGAAGTGTGGTGTCGGTTTCAGGTAACCTTCGCGTTGCTTGTGTAGAGCACAAAATTTGCTCTTTTTGTCCTAAAAAACTTTTTCTCTTTTTAAATAATAAATACTCATTATTTATCGCCAACCAGACAGGTAAATTAGCAACCGTTTCGCTATTATCAATCGATAATCTTAAAACTGTTGCTAAAATTCAGCCATTATTATTATTATATGAATAGCAGCGTTACTTTTTGTATATAACCGGGGTTTTTCTTTCGGTCAATTAAAGCCGAATTGGGTCGTTCGATTCATGTTTCACCCAAAGCTCTTTGTGAATTTTACAAACTCGCTAAAATTTCCGTGCACGTTCGATGCAGTTACTGAACGGGGAATATGATCTTTTATTAATGGAGCGTATCAATGGAGCCAGGTTATATGATCCATGTAATCCGAAAACGATGGTTTGGAAGACGAATCGATAGGTTTTACTTAATATTATCGGTGACGCTTGGTTTTTATAGAATTTACTGCCAGTTTTTTCGAATTTATACCACAAAGTAGTATCGATTAGAAGCCGATAAACACTAGACACCAGAAACAATTAATTTGCCACAAAAACCGCAACAATAAAAAATATAGGTTCCCCACTGTGCACAGGTATATCAAACAGATTAATGGAAACACTGCTACTCTCCAACTGTAAAAATATTTATTATATAATAGTACAAAAGAACACATAACCCAAATTAAAGAAACTCAAAAGGCGTAAGTTTTCTTCTGTATATTAAAAAAATTGACAGTAAAACATCATATACCTGTGTATATGAAGTAAGTTCCTCGTAATTCATTGGCGTTATTATAAGTTGATACAAATACCATTTTTTCCGATGCACGATCTTTTCTGTTTATTTTAGTAACTCGGGTCTTTATACAAAACTTCATCTGCTCTCAATTGCCTGTCAGCGCACACCAACATAGTAAGGCACCAGAATGTTTATACATATGTATTATTTATATAATTATATAGTTTAAAATGGTATATACATTGGAAAAAATGTTACCGTTTTTTATGGGTCATATTGGTGGCACTAGTTTTTCTGATGTTGTTTGGTCTGAAACACAATGGAAACAATGTTAGATGATGCAGTAAAAAGATATTCTTTGATTTATATATTTTATTGTCCTTTTTACTTTGAAATACAATTGTCCAAACAAAATGCACTTGAAATGATCTCAGAAAAACAAACATACAACCTTTAAGGTTTATTAAAACTGATGAATGGTTGAAGACAATGCATTCATAAGTCACAGTATTTGTCATTTATTAAACTTAAATACTAATAAAATTATTTTCAATCAGGAAAACTGCATTAAACTGAAGTTAAAACTTCATACCTAGTCGCTTTCAGCGTCCGAATCGCTTTCTTCTTCGGCGTTTTGTAGCCATTCGACAAACTGTTTCATCTGGTCGACAAACATCATTTTGCCTTTAACACTGTAGTCCTGTCGATACCACTTAAGAATCGTTTGCTCAGAAATGACGTCCGTTTTGTAGAATAGCATGATTATCTTTTGGAACGCACGCATAAACGTCATATTAGAGTAGCAGTACTCTTGCACTTTGAGAACGAGGGAAAGTTCAGCTCGTGCACCCTGTGCGAAGGCCGAAAACAGGACGGTATACTGCTTGATGTGGCGGACGGCCTGATCGGTAACCAATTCCTATAACAAAAAAATTTATCTCTAAATTCAAATTAAAATTCCACACTATTTGCTTTTTGCAAATTAGTTATTAATAAAGTACCAGAATGCAAAAATCCAAAATATTGTCAAATTTCCTGAAACCCTTGCTAAGAACTATGAAATAAAACCATTTGAAAAACATACCTCTTTTTTGGACCATTCAGGTATGTCCATGACAGTTGTCCATATGATGCACACAGTCTCATGTTCTTGAATATTGTCCTTTAGGGCAATTTCTTTAAGTTCTGCGATTATTTCGCGTTGGGGTTTATTTTCAGATAAAGCGTCAGCCAAGAGAGTTTGTAACTCTTTCTTGGCAACCTGTTGATGTTGATCCTCGTAGAGTTTGAGAATTTCGTCCAGCCCATTGTCTTGGAAAGCATTTCTAAAGTACACCTAATAAAAATCAATGAAAATCAGTAAATTCATATTACGCTAAATTGTGCAAAAGATTCCTCCGACTGGTATAGTATCAAAGAGACTTAATCAAATGTGACAACTCATGATAACATTCAAAGAATTATGTCGAAGAATGCCAGTACTGGTGTTTATTTTATTTCCCAATGAGAGTTGTTCCGAAAAAACATAGTATTTTTCAGAATTATATGTCATCATTGGTTAAGAATTAAGCAGAACACAAAATTTTTAGAACTCGACAAATTATTTAAGTAAATCTCGCTTCAAACCTACGAAATAAAAATAGCTAAAATTGACCTGTTGAGCATATTTGAATATAAGTGCAATTACGTACCGAACATGAATACTGAAAACGCATAATCCAAACACGCTAAACTAAATCGATCTTTTAATAACTGTTGCTTTAGCGTCGACATGTAAAATGTATACATCAAACATGTATAGTTATTTTTATATGGTAGATTTTGCAGATTAAAATCAAACACGACGATGCAAAAATAACGAACTAATCCTAGGATGTAAACACATTTTAACTTTCACTGTGAAATATACGTATATTATAATACCTGAGATTGCTTCGTGTCAGGGATAAACGTTGAGAAATGCTGCTCCAAATTGGCTTTTCGAACAGCAGAAATTAAAGAGTTGGTTCCTCTCTCCGTACGCCAATATTTGAATATGTTAATTAAAAAATCCAAAGCCAAATGGTCCTGAGACAGACAAAATGCCAAATTAACTCAATGTTATACGTTCTTGTTCATAAACATCTAGACCATGACAAAAACGTGCTTGTCTTACCTTGACAAGATGAGAATTGTTGAGAACGAGCACAGCCGCTAAAGGAACGCTACCATTCGAAATCCATAACGCCAGCATAGCGGCTAACTTCTTGCGATCAGTCTCCTTAAAATACTTAACAAACATTAAAATCTTCTTGATTTCATCCTGAAAAAGAAAATTTCCATTAGAAAATTGTGCTGAAACAAGTAGTTTGAAAATATACATTAACCGGGCAAAACTAAATAAGGCATTTTATAAATTTTGTGGACTAATTGTAACCGACTGTTTGTCAAAAACATAAATTTATTGAATGATGTTTTCACATTTAAAAAATTGCATTGTGACTGATGAAAAACAGCCACACTAAACGACAGGAATATTTCAAATTCAATTGATAGCTGTTATCAAAAGCATTGAATATGCATCACTACAAGATTGCTAATTCGATGCATACGAATGGTGTAACTATTTGAATTCGCATGAAAACGCCTCAAACGATTAATTCATATCAGCTATATCATTGATTGACTTATACGAATTAATCATTGGGACGATCGCAACAATCAATCATTGCTAAATATTTGAATAGCTTGGCAAATTTCCAACAAAACGTTCAAGGATTCACCTGATGAACTGATGACCTATTTAATTGATCCATTAATAAACAAGAACTTTTCAAAACAATTCACTTACTTGAAACAGCTTTTCTAAGTATTTGTAACGTCTCATGAGTTTTATAAACACTTGCTCCCAGTTCTTCATTTCTTCCATATTGATCTCGTCCGAGGCGTTAAAAATACAGGCGTCCGTCTGGTGTGGGCCATCGCCTTCCTGGGATAAAGTACCCCCCGGAACTGGAAAAAAACATATAATCCAAAAAATGTTTCGAGAATAGCTCGATTTGATTAAGTGATAAATATACGCAGAGACAAGACTTCTCCAAACGATACAACAAGTAATTTATTGACGTCGAACTCTTATAAAATCTGTAAAGTGAAAGACCTGAAACCCATGTCAAACAGGACATTTTAATTCAATTCAAAAAATGTCCAGCTAAGAAACACACTTCTAGCCAAATCGTCTCAAATAGCTGTAAAAATAGCATGACTCTATACACGTAAAGGGTAAAACAACGTTACGCTATTCCAAATTATAAACGGTAAAATCGGCATAGCGGAGACGCATCGAAATTAGATACCAAATTTTTATAAGAGCTTCTTCTGGACAGCAGTACTTTTAAATACGGACACATTTTTCTAAAAATGGATAAAAAATGCTTCTAAGTTCCACTTAATTAAACTGAAATTGTATCTATATAATTTCTTCTTAAATAATTAGAGCGGATGATCTGCATAGTCAACTTTTCAAAGAAACACTGGTCCAAATTTTCGTAATTTGTCAAAGAATGTAACTTCAGTTTTCACGTTTTAAAGTTTTTGACTGGGAAAAATTTTTACCTGCACCAAACACCCTACGTTGGTCAAGGGCAAATAATTCAAATAACAATAGGAACTTGGGAATAGTAGTTCGCCCGTTCTACAATGCCTATAAGTAAAGCCTGTTTTCAACATGCGAGCAGCCGTTCTTGAGTTCTTGCATGTGAGGTTTCTATAATCTCGATAAAAATCATACTAATAATCCACATTGGTTCGATTCAATACAGGATTTGCATAACACTCCTATTCAGCTTATGTAACCGCATGTGACTATTTTCAAGGTAGGGCACAGAAGGAGCTTTATTGACGAAATGATATTTTTATTTAAAACAATAATAACAGAAGATCACCATGTTTATTATATTGTTCGCAAAAACTCCCAATAAATCAGCGAGTTTTTCAAAAGCTTGATGTCACTCAGCTTAGTGAGTGCCATAAAACATTCGTGATTAGATTTAAGTTACGCTAATTTGTAAGATGAACTTGTATAGTTAGTAAGTTTCACGGAATGATGTATGTATACTTTAAAATACATTCGTTTAGTGCGATTTTCTACTTCAAAAAACTACTACCTACATGAAGAAACAGTGTTCATAAATATTCTAGATGACAATCAGTAGATTGCGTTATGGGATTGCTTAAACAAAAATATTGACACAAGAACTTACGCCCAAACAGGTTACGCTAATATTAACTGATTTATTGCGGATTCAATTAATAACACATAAGTTACACAAGGTGAGTCAGAACTGGATTTTTCTTGCAAATCATATTAATTGTATATTTGGGAAAAAGTTTGTGGCAAAAGACATGAAGCTATTTTCGAATATATATAGTGGTCAAAAATAGTAAAATGCCGCAGTAAGTTTCACTACTTCATCTGCATAGTTTTTTTTTAGAAAAAACAAAAAATGCAATCCCATAATATTTATATATACATGCAAGGGCAAAATGATTTAATTTCGGAATTTAATTTAAGCTTAACTTACCCAGAATGCCTCCAGCGATGAGTATGTCGAAAAGGCCCTCTCCATAACGCCGATAGTCTAACTTGTTTCCAGCACCGTCCAGATAACGTGAAATAGCTTCGAAATCGTTAGCGCATTTATCAAGTCCAGAGATTATTGCATCCCTAAACCCAAATGGATCATACCTCTCTTTTTCATCTGAAAATTTTTAAAACAAATGATTTTATGAACCATGAACATACATGGAAGTAACAAGCCCTAACATCTTTTTGTATTGTACATGATCGTAAACTGTAATTCTTTATTGAGAACGTTTCTGTGTAAACAACATAATTTCCAGAAAAACCAATCTGCCATACGAAACCTTATCAGCTAAGAATTCAGATAACAGTGAATCACAATTACGGGAATGGAGTGTAAAATTGTAAAACATACAATATTCATCTGCATTAATACTGAACCGTTATTATATTTGGCATAATTTTAATTATATTAATAATTTTATATGCAATAGGTATGCATTGGAAACACCTAACCAGTGTTAAGCTCTATTGAAGACCGCCTTGATCAATCGCGTATTTATAACTATTTTGATCCCACAATTGATCTATGATCCCACAATAGGTTGAAATTAACATTGAAAGCAGTGAAGGCTTTAGCTAAATCAGGAACGAAAACCAGAATCAAAGTGTCAATTTAATGGTGCAGTTAACTAGATGAACTCCTCATTAGTAACGGTTGACTGGAGTATTAGTTTCTATGTATTTACATGAGAATCTAATATGTGAATCACACACATCGATAAAATGACAACGATTAAACGGATAAGTTAAGCTTCGATTGGTAGGTTCCCGCAATTTTGCAATTTAAAGGCCAGATTTGCAGTTAGGCCAGGCCTATAACTTTTAACTTCAATAAAATATTGGTAAGATTAACTATTACGATTTAGTAATCACTGGAAAGATGAAGAAGTTAATTAGCATTCTAAAAGTACATACCTCTTTTTCTGGTCTTGATGCGTTGACCGGATAGGACTGGTTTTTCTACCTTCTGACTCATACAAAAATTTCTGAAAAAAAACACGTTTTACATTTAACTACCCGAACTTATATAACAAATGATCTAATAGAAAAATAGATAATGTAATACCTTTAAAGCAATAATCTATGAGGGAACCCTAAATTATCTGAATATTCAAGAGTTGAAACTGGGTGAGAATCATACTATTAACACAAAGAATTTATAGGTTCTTTGTTTCGATACAGTGCATGTTACTCACAACCTTTATCGAATGTTTTGTACAATATAGCACGAAAAATTGAAAGATACTAACCCAAAAAACTATACAAATATTCGCTCAAGCTAAATGAAAACAATTAAGTATCAAATGCTGAACGTTTATTATCACAACGTAACAAAGTAGTTGAAGAATGCAAAACGTGTAAAAACAAATTGATTTATTTTTATTGCACAAGTTTACTTTTACACAGATGAAACCAATTAAATAAGTTAATGTTGTAAGAAGACAATATCGTAAAAAATAGAGTAGGAAATAAATATATTTCTGATAATTTGCAATAAATATTGTATCAGTAGAAATGGCATTTTATACTGGATTTCACTTCACTTTATAGTGCAATTAGAAATCTTCTAATGAGAATGTATGTTTTAAAGGCTAAAAGATTATTTCATCTTTGAATACACGTAATTTCTGAATAGTTTTAAGTATTTCCTGCATCGATTAAGGTGCATATTATGCATCATCTAATCGCTTTTGAAATTGATTGGTGGAAAAATGTTAATTTAAAACTAATTAAGATACCCGTTATTAACTAGTCATTAAATTCTTCGTTTAAACGAAATAAGGTTACAAGCCTACAGTTGGTTTGCTTGTAACGAATTATCCAAATCGCATTAATAAGTATTACAAATCTAATTCGATGACGCAAAAATACCGTTCTCATGCAAATTGCAAATATTCAGTCAGTAATCTGCATTAAGTATTAGATATTTAATCGTTTTCAATTGTATTTGCTTGGTGATTTGTCTCTATCAGAATTCAACAACATTGTTAAAAAATTCGGGTAAATTTACATTAAAAAATTGTGTGAAATCACCAATGAAATGTTCCCATGTACTTTGGACCAATGCAGCATTGGAAAGTTTAATTATTAAGTAAAATCTGTTAATTTCAAGATATTTACATGTGGAAAGGCACGTTGTTTTATATACTATTACTTAGTTGTTATTAAATTAAATAAAAGTTGAAAAGTAATCAGTTAACCAAATATAAGTTGCAGTGCTGATTTAATACTTTAAAAAAGAAAAGCTTTGAAAGTTTAAATACAATTATGAAACTAACTTTATGTTTGTTCAAGTTCGTTTTTCTGAACTCAAATAGTGTTGCACGTATATAAGGTATCTTTGTTAACATAAAGAACTTGATATCTGTGTTATTGTTGATATCTAAATTAACTCATATCACATTTTATTGGGGCCTAAAAATACTCGAACATGGAAACCTCAAAGCCAGCGAATTCCTGAGATTAAATGATTTATTAGTTGGCAATTAATCAAGTGCAGAGTAAAATAGAGTAGGTTGACACCCCAAAGAAACAGAGTTAAACTCAAAGTCACTAAAGTCGCCAGTATGTTTTTCTCAATTAAGGCAATTATCCTTCACACGTGGAGCAAATGGGAAAAACTTTAGGAACAGAGCAACAGCTTTCGAAAGCTTGAGAGACTATGGAGAATGGCATTTTGGCAATTTAAGTAACGGTACTGAGAAATAAAGCCAAAGTTATTGAAAAGGTGATGCCCCCATTTTTAAATGAAAGTGAGCCATGGCAAGGTCAAGATTTATTGAGGAAATATTCGATAAAAACAATTGTGGCCAAAGAAATGCATTTATAAAGTGCAGAAAGCCAAGTCACTGAAAGTCGTATTACTGAAAAGTATAACGGCATAAAGGAATAAAAACAGGTCAACGACATACGACTAAGAGATTTGCCACCCAACCTTTGGTCCTTTGGTATTTATAATGCGTGGCCAAAATGAATCTTTGAAAGTTCAAACCAACCACATTATTTACTTGAAAACACGTCCTGAATTGTGGTAAATTAGCAACCAAAATGAACCTGCTCACAAATACCCCAAGCATGACCATTAGGATCCACCATTAGCAAGACAGTATTTCGAGAAAATTTTACAAAATGGCTCTACACTGTTTGGTTTTTTCGTCTCCAAACAATCCAGCGGTTATTCAGGATCGTTTTAATCTAGTTTAATTGAATTAATATGGGCAAATACTCACGTTCTAACTGTTTTATGAAAAGCACCTCACAGAGCTACACTGAATTTGCAGACGTCTCCTTCTCAAAAGAAACTAACTCGAACACGCAATGAAAATTCCCTCCTTGTCTGCGACGTTGGGACAACGACAAGACGATCGATATAGTGAAAGGCGGGCGATTCAAAAGCAACCGCAAATTTTTCAAATCTTCTCCGATATTTCAGTTAATCACTCGAAAGATTTTCCTAAACAAAAATAAACGTTGAAAGTGTCTTTTAGGAAATATGTCACGTTGAAACTAAAAAAAATTAGTAAAAGATTGACATGAGCTGACTTTGATTTTCTAATGAAAACGCACGTGCCAGTAAAACGGGTAGTTTGGGCTTCCAGTGTAATGAACAGGATACAATTTAAAACTAATTTTTGCGCAAAGGAAATTAATTTCTTACAAAGAAAATCGCTTCAAAGATAAGAAATTAATCAATTCAATATAATACTGGCTGTGCTGGAATATAATTATCTGACCAGGTTAACCAATAGAACAAGGCCGCCAATATGTTAACCGATTTTTTATTTTCCATTGATTTACATGCCAGAACAGGTATATTTTGCAATAATACAACTTTTATAAGTTAGCGGTTCTGAATATACAGAAATAGAATTAAAATTTACATCTAATTACGGCTGAGCTTCACATAGAAGAGATTTATTTGATTACAATGTTGGTCGACCTGAAAGCACTATGCTAGAGTCCGCTGTTGTCAGTAGTTTTTTTACAGGTTATATTTCTATTATTATTAATCTTATTTACTATTTATAACTTTTCTATACTGGAATGAAAGATTGCTTGTGATATTTGCAGACTGTCTTTCCGGTTGCAGTTAATTTTTAATTCTAGTCTTTAGTAGACAGGTAAGTAAAGAAAAGCAAAAAAATGGAATTTCATTTAACAGCTATTGGGGTTTGCTCCAACTTTTTGTTCGTTAAACATAAAGAAAGATATACAAAATAACAATACAGATAACATCCATATAACCCATGAATTATGTTCCAAAAAAAATGTGTTCAAATCCGGGTTATGCGAAGAAAGAACTACTTCGAACAAAAATTTCTACTTTATCAGGCTCTCGAAGTTAACAGACTCCTGAAGAATCCTTTACTAACAACTTTTCTTTGTGGTGTTGCTTGGGTAAATGTGAAGTGTACATCCGTATATTTTAATTTCGCGAATTACAATCATGACTTTTAACTTGTACCAGTTTTTCATTTGATTTTCTAAGTTTGTGCACCCCCAAAGTAGTAAACCACCACACTAGAGATTTGCTGAAAAGTTTTGTCCAACGTCCGCAGTTCGATTGTCTTAATGCGTTTTTTAATGGAATTGTTCGTAGAGAGACAAGCGGTTTATCGTCTGATAAATCGTCCCACAAACTCTGTTGAAGCTGCTTCAAGTTTGAAGCACCTGACAAAATTTGCATGTTCTCCTAAGACTTGTGACCCCTTCCTCAGCTTCATCTGTAACATAATGCCTGTCTGAGGGGCCCTGTGAATGTGCTAGATTTTCTATTTGCTATACACACATTTTACAAGTTTTCCCTAAAATAACATTTCAGGCCTCTTAGGCGGCATTTAGGGTTCGCCTGGGTCAGATTACTGGGTTGGTTAAGATTCCATTTGTTTTATATGATTTTGTCCCTGCATAATTTTTTTGTTAACCGCACGTTTGTTTAAATAAAAATTATCTTCTTACATAAGTTAATATCTAAACGATTAAACAATGTTTTTTTTCGTCATCAGTAGGAACTACTAACCGCGGACGTTTTCTTTTTGACAACACATATCCTTATCTTCTCACCATTTTTCTGCTTTATCTTCAGATCTATGCTTTAAATTTTGCTTAGCACTTTAAAAACTCAGCAGTTTTCCATACTTAGAATGAAACACATGAAAAACCTACACTAAGACTTTTTTTAAGTTTTTTATTGCACGAGGATTCAGAGATTCATTCATTCAGACCAGCATAGATTTTTACTATGCCATGTCTGTACATAAATATTTTTACACCTCTTGATGCCTGAAGCCTAACGCAACATTTTAGTTTTTAAAAATATTAGTTTATATTAATTTTTTTTATCAAATACTATCTAAAAGTTTCTTGCGGCTTCAAAAACATGATGGATGTTTTATAAATATATGCATCCTCCAATCATTCTTTCGATATCATTAGATTAATTTTGGTGGTTTCTTTATCGGTTGTTAAATGTGGATGCAGCAGTTTCTCCATTTTCCTTTATTTGTTGCAATTTACAAAGCTTCAAGGAACAGTAAAATTGAAGCTCGGTAGAATGCGATTTGTTAAAACCATTAATGCAAATCCTAAGGAATGTTTCCTTCTGTTTAATTATTGCTGGTTTAGAACTAGACTGCTTGAGGAGATTGAACAGCCTGCGGCGTTCCATTATCTCATTTTCTATGCATCTTTCTCTCTAGTCCAAGTTTTGACGACATATATCTTTTACAGTTTCTGAGTCCATGAATATTTATTATTTTGGTTTGAAAGACTGCATTTAACAAAATTTGGCCAAACTTAGTTTTGAGTTACAAGTTACAGAATCAAAATAAAAACAGGTTTATTATTTTTGTAAAAAGGTTTTGTACTATTTACTCGAAAATGTTTAATTTTCGTGGCCCAAAAGAGAAACGGAAATATGACCTGAATGGTCTATAGTTCCTGAAAATTCAAACAAAATATATTTACCATTTTATTGGCAGGTTTATCGCGTTTATTGAGCTGTTATACGTACATTTATCTAATTTCAAATTGGATAAACGGAGGTTTTACTCAAATTCTCGAATCGTGTTTTATGTGGGTTATCTGTACTGAGCTATAAACTTAAACAAACAAATAAATGAAACAACAGATATATCAAAAGGAAAAGTGTATAAAAAAACCTTGTGTGTGTTCGATTTGTTTATACCTTTTTATTAGCATTTCAATGGTGCAGCTCTTTATAGCTCTTGATCTTCAAAAAAAAAAAAAGAATGTATGAGTGTATTGCCCTTTAAACCGAAATAAAGTATGCAATTGCAAAAGTTTCATAGTAACCCCAACAGGAAAAAATGTTCAAAATAGTAAGATTAATTTTTTGCTATAAATTAATTAATTAATCTGAAATTTGTAGATATCTGTAGACCATGTCAAAGCGACTCTGTCCTTTTACTGAAAACGTGCACCCCATTAAAAAGCAGGAGACTATTATGGGAGGAAAAGGGCGCCGAATTATGTCTCCGTCGTCTGAGAGAGCATTACAACTGTTGTTTATAGGGGCTTCCAATCATTTCAGCGCCAAATTGGCGAAGGACCGTACTGAAACTACGAAATCATCATCAAACGCAACAATTTGTAGTCACTGTACCAAAGCGGGAGAGTGTGATATAAAATGCTGTTATTGTGATAAAGTGCTATGCTGTGATTGCTGTGAAAATTGTGAGAAATGCGAACAACAATTTTGTACAAAGTGTACCTTTAATCTTATCGACAAAGGTTACAGTATATGCTACTCTTGCTACTAAATGTTTCAATATCTGATGACTAAAAGCAGAGATTAGTTGATCTACTAATCTCTGCTAGAAGGCAAATGTTCAAAGCTAAAGCTATTCACGTATATGTTTGTTTTTGTGTGATTGGGGTTGTTTTTATAAATAGTGAAAAGTTTTATGGGTTATTTGAATATATCATCTGCATACCTGCAACATTTTTTCTTTATTTTATTGTTTTAACTAAACCCCAAAACATTGATTTTTTCCTTAGGAAATTCAAAAACATTCTACTCTACGAGTGTCTTCCTCAAAACCAAACAAGGCACTGAAACTGCTGCAGGCGTTTAGAAAAAATCGCCAAAACATAGGGTGAGATATTTTGGCATAAACACCCTTATTACTCGAGAAAATAGTTCGTGAAAAGTTTGGATTAAATCTGATTGTATGTTGATAAATATGTAAATAAACCGTAAACATTATTTATTTTTTTAATTTTTCATAGTTTATTCAAATCGGCTTAAGCTTTTTTAAGCTATTGATAGTAAACGATTTTTTTAACTGAACTCCGTGTGTCTTGGAATGAAACGCGTGCAAACCCATATTCATATTCAAGTTTTTCTAAGCTTCTCTTTTTACCTCTGAGACCTTCATCGACAACTATTGTATACAGGGTGTCCTAAGTACGTTGTTTGCGATTTTTTCTAACGATCTGCGTTAAAATTATGAAATGTGATATTTTTCGAAATAGAATCAACAATTAATTAACACATTGTAGAATCTATTTCTGAGGGTCACTTACAGAGTGTATCCCGCCTAAACATGGACCTCACTTTGTTTTTTATGTTTTCTATGCATTATTGTAATTATTTCTGAGGTTTGTTTCAAATAATATAAAAACATGAAATAAAATGGTAAGTTTTTGCTTTAATATTCCCAGAACATTTTTTTTTCTTCCTTACATTCCTTAATACCCATGTGCCGAGCTAGTGAATAACTTGCAGTATGGAGATTTTATTTTCTATATTGTACCATGAGATTATAGTTTCGCAACCAATTGGATGAAATTTGTTCAAAAGCTAAAACATCGTATGAACTATTTAAACATTAGTGAACGTGGACGTTAATTAAAGCAAGACCATATTATATTAATTTGTCCATTTAAAATATCGGATCGTTTATTCTAAATACAATTTAATAAATGTTTTACATTAATTATATTTTTGTCGTTACAGTTTTTTAAATAAAATTGATATGCTTCTGAAATGTGTCGCAAATCATACCTTGCTTGGTTTGTTACCAGCAAATTTATTTTGTGGTCTCATTTCATCATTCGTCGCTAGTATTTCGTAATTTTATTAAAGACTTTTGCATTAACAAAAATCGAGTTACTCTGCCGAAATGATGTCTCATATGATATCTCTGTTTTGTATCAGTAAATTCCTTCCTCTCTTCTCTTTCCTTCTCGATGGCATCGGATCTTCAAGTGTACATTCAAGTGCAATTGATGGGAATAAATTTCTAATCACTTCTTAGGCCAGACTGTGGAAACATAAATGGTTTGCAAAATTTTCTACAGATATTTTCAAAACTGATCGAATCGATATAATTCGATTCTTCGACGATTATCGGCAACACTGGAAAAATGAGTATATAAATGTCAAGGAATGTCTGGAATGTTGTTATTGTTTGCGAATTTCTGAATTTCTCCTTTCTCCGCTCCATTGAGTCAGGATTGTTTCTGGATGCGAATGTATATTGACCCAATTGATGGATATCGTTTTGCGAGCTGGAATGGCCAGTAAATAAGCTGTGAAAAGCAGAGTGGAACGGCCGATGTAAAAATCACTAAGCAAACGATTTTGGATAGCAGGTCTGGATCGTGGAGTGCCATCTAGACTAGAGGGGCGCAAGGCTGGAACGAGCGTCCTGGTTTTTTGGAATCTGGGTCACGGTGAATCCATGTACGCAGGGTCGATGCCTGTGGGAGCGACGGGGAGGGTATCCAAACCGAAACGAGCCGAGCGCGCGACCTTCATGGCTGTCAAGCCAGCCATTCTATTTTCTGGATTTGTTTCCCCTGTTCTTCATTGCATCTACTTATGTAGTTAACACGTTATTAAAAACATAACAGTGCGGGTGCGGTGAGAATAATCGCGATAGCCATTGGCAGCGTGAAAGGGCCATGTTTAGGGGCACAGTTCGGGTAGAAATATGCGAGGCTCAAGGTCTGCGGCCTACGGATTGTTCCAAACGACACGCGTTCGGGAAGGCGGACGAGCAGCCGCTGGACCCCTATGTTACGGTCGACGTGGACGACACCCAATTTGCCCAATCCACAACCAAGCAGAAAACATTCGACCCAGTTTGGAATGAACAATTCGAGCACAGGGCGGAGAATGCGAAGACTCTCACCCTTACTGTTTTTCACGATGCCGCAATCCCACCCGATGTTTTTGTGGCCAACTGCACGATACCATTTGATGAGCTTCTGACCAGGGACAAGGATGAGTCCGCTTTTTGGGTAAGATCAGTCTACACTTGTTTATTATTGACCTGTTCGGCTCAGGTTTCAATAACATTGTTCCTCGTTCATCGCTTACTTGCTTCAGTACTGTCAACACATATCCAGAACGAATTGCTACTTAGAGCTGTGCGTAAGCTCTTAATTTTTTCGTTGATAATGTTACTCTGATTACAACTATAAGCCGATTGTTTATATCGATTGTTCTTGCACAGATCAACTATGTTGCTTTAGAAGATAATAAATTAGTTTTATACTAATAATGTAACATGCATTAGCTATCAGCAAAGGATCAGGCTGTCGATCCAGATAATACACCCGAAAATATTGTACTGACTGAGTCACCAATTCAACAATGGAAAAATATCTTTATGAATGAATTGATTGGCAATAATTTCACTTTATTACATTATTAGGGATACGGTTATACAGCGCTAAACTTTGGTAAAATAACGAGTTCTGTAAGACTCTTTATGCCGGGTGGTCCAGTTTCCAGAGCGGAAACTTTAGGGAACGATAGAGAATCGAAAAACAATATGAGTTTGCATTATAAGCCATATTCGAGAAACGCTTCGTTTTCGTTAAGGAAGTAATACTGGGTGTTTAAGTTTATTAATTGTTGTCAAGCGGTTGTAGATATTTAAACGAAATTGTACATGCGATAACTGCCAGTGCGGGAGCACATTTTGCAATAAAAACGATTTTTTTGTTTGGTCAGAAACATACGTACTAACACGTTAATCGATTTTTTTAAAGAAAAAATTATTCGCCACTGCTTTTTCTTAAATTAAATATCCCGTAGATTCTTCATTCAGTTTGAAAGAAAAAGTTTTCTATCAATTTCCCGGTACAACTCAACTCATACAAAGATAAAGTTTCAGCATCAATCTGTGCAATCGTAAAGTTTCTCATCAACGAAAACTAGGAATGGCTCGAAATGTAGTACTTAGGTACAACAATCTCCTAATATTTATTTTTTTTTACCTAAATCAATTATTATAAATTGGCAGCAGTTACACTCCGTTAACGCAATTGCACCTATAATACAATGGCCAGATATTAATTATCCGCGACGTTTGATTGGACGGCTAGAAATTAATGAAATACATGATAATGTGGTCAATTGAATAGAACCAGTGGTCTGGCCACCCAGATTACCGGATCTTAATCCACTGGACTTTTACGTTTGGGGACATGCATCAGAGATGATTTAGTTTACGATTTCAACGAAAATGGTGCGCCCCTGTCAGAAGATCTTCGGGCCGGGTCACCACAAGTGCTATTTCCGGGTTTTAGCGATTGAAAGGTTGATTCTCCAGCTTAATCATAGTCGCGAATAATTTTAGCATCCTGTAAGATAAGTGGTCATTGTTTTCTTTTGAGGTGGCTCACTTGTCCAGAGCTGACCGATGACCATTGTCTTGAATTTGAAGGATGTGAGAATCACTCTATAGCGTTTCGGGCGGGAGGTCTACTTTGGGTACCTTTAGAATCAGCCCACAATTCCAATTGGCGCCGACAACCCAGGGGCCGAAACCCAAATCGTGGGAAAACATCTTTCCCTCACCCTGCTTCTTCTCCAATTGTGACCACGCAGTCGAAAGAAGGGGACAAACAGTCTTGAGAGAGTCATCGCCAGAACACCTTGTCGGAGCAGTCGCCACACACTCTTCGGGACTACACCCAGTAGTCATCTCAAAAGAGTCTTTGATATAGACTCGTCGGGAAAACACAGTTTTCACCAGAGACTCGTCGGGACAACAGAGTCGTCGACACACACTCGTCGGGACTACACTCTGTAGTCATCTCATTATCTCAAAACAGTCTTTGATATAGACTCGTCGGGACTACACCCAGTAGTCATCTCAACACAGTTTTCATCTAACACTTGTCGCAAACAGTCGTGAGCATACACTCTTCGGGACTACACCCAGTAGTCATCTCAAGACAGTCTTCGCCACACACAAATAGTCACAAGTCTACAAAGGTAGAACTGCCCAGCCCAATCGCACACTGAAGTAATAAACGGTGGTTACCAGTACTGGTTTCCCACTTGGCAAAAGGCCATAACGCTTATTATTTCCTCGACTGCCCCAACTATACCCACCAAACACTAATCTCAAAAACCATTCGGTCTTTCGAGCCGAAACATTTGGTTCTCCTCCAAAACCATTTGGTCCTTCGAGCCGGATCAAGTTAGTTACAACTTGATCGAAGAAGCAGCGGCAGCAGCAGTGTTAGTGGGTCAAGTACCAAACCGCAGTGAAGTATTAGTGGGTCAAGTACCAAAGCACAGTGAAGTGACAAAGTAGTAGAATTGAGGTAGGATCTAAGCTATTTTCTAACTCGAAATTGCATTGTATTGATAAGTTCAATCCCCAAGTGCTGCTGAATAAGTTAAGTCAATAGTTCAAGTTAAGTTGCTTATTTTAAATTTAGTTAAAATGGAGCCCTTAATTAAGCGTCGAAGTGCGATAAAAGGCAGCATCACTCGTATTCAATCTTGGCTCAATGCAAATGAGCAAACAGAATCGAATCCTTTTCATTTTGAAAGGCGATTAGAAACACTAAAGAGCTCGTATAGCTCATATTGTGATATTCAGCAGCAAATTGAGGACTCTGCTCCGGAACAAGAATCCGACAGAGATAATGTAGAAGAGCAGTATTTCGATGTGTCAGCACGATTGTGCTCTAGAATGAGTGATATTACTCGCAATAACTGCTCAAACCCAAGCTCATCCTCAGGAACTCAAGTACAGGCATCCACATCAACCCGAGTTAATAAACCGCAATTAAATATCCCTCCCTTTAACGGCGCACTCATTGAATGGGAAGGTTTTTATCAATTGTTTGAAGCCTTAATTGAAAAGGACAGCGTATTGACTGATGTTGAAAATTAATTTATTTACGCTCATATTTGTCAGGAGAGCTCTCAATTTGATAGCTAACTTAAAATTAACTAACTCAAATTTTTCTGTGGCTCTCAATACGCTTAAAGAAAGATATGCCAAATCAACTCAACATAATCTATGCACACATAAGAAACATTTGAATGTTCCGCAAATCACAAAGGCAAATGCGCTCAATTTGAGACAGTTTATCACAACTATTAAACAAAATTGTGATGGTTTAAGAAACTTACACGTAAACTGTGGATGCTTGGGACTTAATGTTAGTATATTTATGTTCGGAAAGGCTGGATGCCAGCACAAGAAGGGCCTTTGATTTTGAATTAAAGGCAAAATGATCGCCCCACTTTGCAACAATTTTTAAAGTTTTTAAATACAAAGTGCTCGGTTCTAGAAAGAGCTATTATACCTGAATTATCGACTTCTCACACTGTCAGGTATAATCACAAAGGACACCAGTTTGTCCATGTTACTGATAACAGCAACAATGTTTCTTTGGAGCCACGCAATGCTCTTTCTCGTTATAGACATAACGGAACCTCTCACCTCGCAAGTTCGTGCTTGTTTGTAAGCAAGGGCACCGCATTTATGGCTGCTCTAAGTTTGCGAAATCTGTCGCTAAATGAGAAATATAAGGTTATCAAGAAAACCCGATTATGCTTTAACTGTCTGGGTTCTAAACATACTGCCAAAGAGTGTCAGTCTCAACGTTGTCGCATTTGTAAACAACCTCATCACACCCTGATCCATAAAGAGGCTCTATAACTCTTCCCAGAACTCAGTCAAACTCAAGCAATAGTTCTTCACAGTTACCCCAATTGGCGAAAATCTACTCATAACACGCACTCTCACACTCAGCCACAAGTATCAAGCAACACCGTGTTACACAACACTGCCCCCTTAGTCAATGCACCCTCTGAAATTCAAAGTAACAGTTCGACATCTCATGTAATTCCATCACCACATCAAGTTCCTTTAATACCGTTCTGAGCACGCACGCAAATAGCAAAGAAGTCTTGCTAGCAACTGCCTATGTCAAACTAGTTTCCGTAAAACAGGAAATCGTATATGCTAGAGCACTTCTCGATTCCTGCAGCACCACATCACTTATTAGTAGGCAGTTGGTAGAAAAACTAGGAATAAATTCTAGAGACAGTCCCATAACTCTAACAGGAATTCATGGAATTGCAACCCACACTAACAAAATGGTAGACATTTCGGTATTCTCGACAGTCAAGGAGAATACCAAATTTGATATTTCATGTTATGTCCTAGACAAAATCACGAAGAGCATGCCCCATTGCACACTAATTAGAGAAAATATTGCAATACCTCCCGATTGCACGCTTGCTGATCCCCATTTCCACATTCCTGGACAAATAGACATGCTTTTAGGCGCAGATGTCTATTATTCAATTGTTTATGGAACCCCCCTCTCAAATACCCAGGAATTTATTGTATATGGTGGAAACTCATCTTGGCCACATCATAAGTGGGCCGATTCCCGTAGATAGTCTCATTTATTGCAATACTCAATCTAGGTCAGCTCAATCCCCATTTAGATCAGAAAACGCGTGTCACTTAATTCATGGCAACAACATACAAATAAACGATATGGTCTTGGTTAGATCCGAAGATTGCAAACCCCTTGAGTGGCCGCTAGGCCGAATTGTTGAAATTATGCCTGGCAGTGATGGTAAGGTTCGACTAGTAAAAATTCGAACTATTGATGGAATTATTACCCGTAGTATAACAAGATTTGTCCTCTTCCAATAGGAAATTGAAATTTACGTGCTTTGTTAGAATAAGTTAGTATATAGTAATGCTTGTATGTTTTACTTGCTAAATTGATGTCGCAATTTGTTTGTTTAAGTTAGGCTAATTAGTTGAAGCTATGTCGCTTCAAGGCGGGCAGTATGTTCAAATAACATTTGAACATTGTAGTAGAGATTTGTTGGGCTTGTGACTTTTTCTATATTGAATTCCGAAAATGGTGCGCCCCTGTCGAAGATCTTCGGGACGGTCACCACAAGTGCTATTTCCGGGTTTAGCGATTGAAAGGTGATTTCCAGCTTATCATAGTCGCGATAATTTTAGCATCCTGTAGATAAGTGGTCATTGTTTTCTTTTGAGTGGCTCACTTGTCAGAGCTGACCGATGACCATTGTCTTGAATTTGAAGGATGTGAGAAATCACTCTATAGCGTTCGGCGGGAGGTCTACTTTGGTACCCTTTAGAATCAGCCCACATTCCAATGGCGCGACAACCCCAGGGGCCGAAACCCAAATCGTGGGAAACATCTTTCCCTCACCCTGCTTCTCCAATTTTGACCACGCAAGTCGGAAGAAGGGAAAAACAGTCTTCACAAAGCAGTCGCCACACACTTGTCGGGAGCAGTCGCCACACACTCTTCGGGACTACACCCAGTAGTCATCTCAACAGTCTTTGATATAGACTCGTCGGGAAAACACAGTTTTCACCAGAGACTCGTCGGGACAACAGAGTCGTCGACACACACTCGTCGGGACTACACTCTGTAGTCATCTCATTATCTCCACACAGTCTTTGATATAGACTCGTCGGGACTACACCCAGTAGTCATCTCAACACAGTTTTCATCTAACACTTGTCGCAAACAGTCGTGAGCATACACTCTTCGGGACTACACCCAGTAGTCATCTCAAGACAGTCTTCGCCACACACAAATAGTCACAAGTCTACAAAGGTAGAACTGCCCAGCCCAATCGCACACTGAAGTAATAAACGGTGGTTACCAGTACTGGTTTCCCACTTGGCAAAAGGCCATAACGCTTATTATTTCCTCGACTGCCCCAACTATCCTCCAATGATATGGATCACAATTCTAATCAAATTTCAACTGCAATACATTCAGTAGTTAGACGATGTAGAAAATGTATTGAATGTTGTTGTGATACATCACCGATTGAATTGTGATTTTGATATGTTTCAGTTTTATTAAACGATTTTAAGCTATTTTCTATTTTTTACTTGAAAACGCTGCGTTGTACAGGGAAATAAAATGAAACACTTTTTCTTTAAAGTGAATGAAGAATCCACAAATGATTTTTTTAAAATATAAAATCGTATCTTTTTTCTTTAAAAACATCCATTAACGTCCATTAATCCACAGTCGTTTGGCAGAAATTAATAAATATCGATTTTTGTAAATAAAAATAAAATATAGTTTATAATGCAAACTAATATTGTTCTTTGAAATTATGTCTTTCCCTGAAGTTTCCGCTCCGAAAATTGGATCACCCTGTATTTTGAGCGAATTTAGTAACCTCCTAGCCAACACCTAAAACAGTGGTTCCCAAGCTTTTTGTACCTGCGCCCCCCCCTTAAAAAAAACTTGTTGCGCCCCCTTAATTTTTCTAACACTCTAATTTCATAAATACTCAACTGATATTATAAAATATTTAATGGGCTACAAAATAATATACAATTATGTAAAACTATACATAAAAAAATAATTATTTATTATAAGAAATAATAATTTTAAAGGTAATAAAAACAAATCTTACAAAAATGTTTTAGCATTTGTACCCGAAAAATTCGCGGCGATGATTGTTGATTACGTATACCTATTTTGCTGATTCATTTTTTGAAACCTATTCGACTTTTTTGGTTTGTATTCGAAAATGATATTTTGGAAATAGCTGCATGCCCCCCATGCAACAGTCTCGCGACCCCCTAGGGGGGCGCGCCCACCTGTTGGAAACCACTGACCTAAAGTGATAATCACGTTAAAAAGACGTGGTACGTCAGTCACCAGTTTGATCACTCGTTGTGTCTTGTCTTAAAATGTATTTTTCTAAACCGTGTTATATGGTAAATGGAATAAATTGCGTGATAAAACAAAACAAAATAATAATAAAGTTGCAATATAAACGTTGCAAAATGCACATATTTTATACATACATACACCGCACAAAGCTGCTTACCGAAGTAAACAATAAAAGAAAAAAATAGTAAAAAACAATAAAATATGTAGACATTGTACAAAAAACTGTCTTTTGTAAGGGAGATTTCTTTAGGCATTTAAGATTTATTGTTACTGAAGGCTTAACAGATAATAAGAACAATACTCAATCGGTATTAATTCAGACTATGCATAAAATGACGCATCAACAGAATGTGGATTATTACTGTGCTGCTGAATGGCTTCTTCTGGCTTCCATTGATACTGGGCGCATAACTACATGGAAACAGTAAAATAAAACAAATACACAAACCTTGTAGAAAAAAACAGATCACTTAAAAGCTATCATTAAACATTACGAATACCAATGTTGGTGTTTGAAGAGTCTGCAAATGTATGATGTTCATGCTAATCTTGAATAGATACTAATATAACGTATTTTTAAAGAAAATTGGCTATCGACCTATCGGTCTTTCTGCCTTTGTTTAATACATGTAGTCTCAATCTGAATAAAAAATAAATATGAAAATTCTCTTATTGTACGTTAACAATCTTATTAATAAACTTTCCAATGACAAGAAAAAATTATTTTATTGTCCAGTAGTCAGTTGCGTTTGTAAGTGTTCGAGTAGCGTTGATGTAGGGAAACGGAAGCGGGATTGTCTGGTTGGTCTTGTAAGACAAAGAGGATTCAGTATGGTCCAGTTGTAGGGGTTGTTTGTCCATTTTGTCTGTAGATGTATGAGTCTTTCCGAAATCTTTGTCATGTTTGTGCGTTCGTATAGTAGTTGGGTGGAGGGGTTGTGTAGTGGGTTTTGGGGGTGTCTTATTCGTGTTATTAGTCTTAGTGCAATTTGTTCTGTTGTTTGTATATAACGTTTTGTCCTTTCTGTTCCGTTGGTCATGAGTATATGTCCATAGTCTAGCAAGGGTCTACAGATAGCTTTATATATTTTGGTGACGGTGTTTGTGCTAATTCCTCTGTCTTTGTAAGTTAGTGATCGGAAGTGTTTTGTTCTCTTTATTGTTTCTGCCCTGATGTTTCGTATGTGTTTAGTGAATTTAAGTTTGTGGTTAATTGTGATTCCAAGGTATTTTACGTCGTTTTTTGGTTGTGTCGTTTGGCCGTCTGCAGTTATCGTAGGGGAGTCAGCGTTGAGTCTGTGGTTTGTGAGCAGAAGTTGGTTTTTTGACGCGTTTGGTGTTAGTCTCCATTTATAAAACCATGTCATTGTGTTGTTTGTTAGTGTTTGGAGTCTTTGAGCTGCTCTCTCAGTAGTTTTGTCATGTACAATAAGTGCCGTGTCGTCTGCGTATTGTAATATGTATGCCGATCTGTCGATTTGATTTTTGTCTGGTAAGTTGTAATTGTATATGTCATGGCAGTATATATTGTAGAGAAACGGTGAGAGCGGGGATCCTTGAGGGAGCCCTTGTTCAGGGGAAAAAGAAAATGACAGTGTTTTGTCAATTCGTACTTGTAGTTGTCTGTTTTCTAGTAAGTTCTTTATGGTGTGTAGTAGATATGTTGGTGTGTGTAGTTTGTATAGTAAGCCTCTATGCCAGACACTATCAAAAGCCTTGTTAATGTCCATAAACAGGCAAGCTGTCTTTCTGTCAGTTAGGTGGTTGAACTTTTATATTTTATAAAAATAGTGTTTTCTTATCTACTGCGAATTAAGGAAACTCAACTTTTCTGTGTTGTTCATATTTTCCGAAAATGTAAATGTTCTTACTTTTTTGCTTCGGTGACTTACTACATAATGGTACATTTGAGTATCCCTTTTCAGCTTTACACTTTAAATAGTCAAACTCTCTCCTGTTTGTTTGTATTTATGATTTTTTGTGTAGATTTCATCATTAGGCAAATATGCTCGTAGCGTTAATTAAATAAATTCGTTTTATGCAACAAAAAAGATCGAATATTCTTCATTATACGCTACTTCTAATAAGTCAGCACATTTTTTTAACAACAACCTTTAATTGAACTTTAGTTACAATGTTAAACCGAAATTTCAGCTTACAAAATTTTCAGATTTGAACTAAATTTCATTTTATCTGGTTTCAAATGAGAGAATACCTCACATTTAAGAAAACGTGAAAAGTTAGAATTTTTAATGAAAAGTTTCGTTTTATTGAAAATTTAAATTCGTTCCATTCCGGTAATTTTTTTTTGACCTACTAAATATGCAATATATTAGGTTTTAGTGGGAAAATAGACTAAAGTACGGAATGTTGAATCAACTAGAATATTGCGCCACACACAATTTTCAGATTCTTGTTCTTAATACTCGCATAAACATGGTTGAAAGGAATTCGGAGTGATCGTTATTTTATAAAAACGCAACTAAGCAATAATTTCAATGCTTGCTAAAACCATAATTTTTACAACTTTGTACAGTTCCAAACGAGTAAATGTATTTATGCTAAGTTCAGAATAATATTTACTTACCTAGGTAATTAATTATTGTAAGTGGAATGTTTGGAACATTAGTCAGTAAGTAATGTTTCAAGATATCTTTATGCATACGAGAAGAATGGAAGAGATATTTGATTTTTATCTGTGTACATCCATTTAATATTAGTTTATAAGAGGAAAATGCTAAAATAAACAAGCATAAAAAAAGGTTTTTTAGAATACATTTTTTGAAGACTAATCTTTATTTGTCCAGTATCCATCACTCTAGATATGTCTATTTCAATCTCAAAATCGTGCCGTAAAGAGTCTTTTGACAAATCTCGAAAAATGATTTACCGCAACTTTCTATTTATGTTGTTTCGTGTATTTTTTCATGTGATGTGTCTCTTCTGATTTAAAATGTGTGCCCAATAAAAAAAGTTTTTATTGCAAAGTTGCTTTGTTTTTCAGGTGAACTTAGAGCCGAAGGGACGCCTACGCGTTAAGATCGATTTGAAACATACTCCCAAAGGTAAGTAAATATCACTAGTAAGTTGTTATTTTCAGTTGAGCTTCGCAAAAACGTTTTCAAGTTGTATTTATTTCACAATACTATTTTTTTTAATTAGTGTATAATTCAATTATTGTTGAAACAGAATATGGAGTTAAGCCAAGAGAATTTAAGGAAAGGCAAGGATTCAACAGGCGTCGAGGTGCCATGCGACGTCGTGTGCATCAAGTTAATGGGCATAAATTTATGGCAACGTTTTTAAGACAACCTACTTTTTGTTCGATTTGTAGAGAATTCATATGGTAAGTACTATTATCCCCTGACCTATCAACTAAGGAATAATTAACTTCTTTATGAATTTATTAAGGGTTCATCCCCTGCATCAAGCACTGTTATTATTTTCATATTCTTAGGGTTAATCTATTATAGCACTATCCCATTATTTTAGGCATAGAATCTCAATATTAAATCTCATTTGGTCATCTGTGTTTTATGTTGTGGGTCAATCAGCGGGACTGGGATTTAAACTATTGTTCAAACAGCCGAGCTTTCAAGCGCTGGTTTCGCGAAATTTCGCATTAAGCACTGGGCTTTTAAATATGTTAATGGTGGTTTTATTTTCAGGGGTTTGGGCAAGCAAGGCTATCAATGTCAAGGTATGATCCAATTTAACGCATGCCACAAATGTTACTTATCACTGCTTTTATGCTTTTTGCTTAGCGACCTTTCAGCTAAAAATTGTCCTTGTAAAATAAGCTGACTGGTAGCCTTTCTGACGCAGTGTATCCAAACACTTATATATCACATTTTTTTAGCAATATGTGCTGGATACCCTGTATAAATAGCACATTTTTTATATTATGGTAAAGGCCTTTAACTCACTTTCCAGGTATTGGTCTTTAACCCTTTTGTTAATATTTATTTTTATTTGCAGCACCATTGCACTGGTATGGCTCTCTATGCTTTTTATTTTTTTTGTAAGTTTATTTAATAATTACTTAAAATTTGCTTTAATTAGTCTTAAGGGGAATCCAAAGTGTTACGTATTTTAACAAATCAATTTTAGTAGATTCTTTATAGTTGGATATGATAAATAGATTGATGACTTCATATTTTTGGATTTATCAATGTAAGTTACCAAATGTACGCTCTTTGGATGCCTTCTAGCTTACTAACGCACCAAGATAAGATATTCTTTTATCATTTTTTTACTAATTTGAGGGTTCTCAAAAAGAAGCTAACGAATTTTTTTACAGTTTGCACCTGCGTGGTTCACAAAAGATGCCATCACGTTGTGCTAACAAAATGTCCGGGAATGAAAGAAGAAGTAGGTATCAATTACGTTTACAGTTTTAAACAGTTTGGATGTATTTTTTAATGAAAATGTGTTCTTATTTAATCATCGTTGTGTATATTTTCCTGACTGTACTTCAATTTATTTCAAAAAATTTTCCTGGGTTTCAGTCAATTTTATTGTTTATTATTTAAAATGTTACAAATACGTTTCGGTGTCTTTCTCCACCATCATCAGTTTGTCTAAAATATATATTTACAGTTATCATCAATTTAAATAAAAAACTTTCATCAAAATTCACATATTAAAATACAAATCACACACATATTAAAAAGTACATTAAGAACATTAGTAAATAAAATATAAACACCTGATATTGAGGAATTGCAGAGCAATTCCTAGAATGCAAAGAAAAGGCGAAGTATAAACAGTTTTTTTGTTCTCTCGCTCGATATCGAATAAAATATGGAATTCAATAGCCAGTCAAATGTGAAGGTAGAAACAACTATACACGTAAGTTAAATTTAAATCTCTAAACAATAGATTCTAGTCTTTTCCCAGACATGTTTGTCCTGACTCATCACCTGAAAACCAATGTTCTTAATGTACTTTTTAATATGTGTGTGATTTGTATTTTAATATGTGAATTTTGATGAAAGTTTTTTATTTAAATTGATGATAACTGTAAATATATATTTTAGACAAACTGATGATGGTGGAGAAAGAGACCGAAACGTATTTGTAACATTTTAAATAATAAACAATGAAATTGACTGAAACCCAGGAAAAATTTTTTGAAATTTCTTATTTAATACATGCGTTTATTGCTAAGTCCATTTTCTAATAATATCATGTAACTTTCTAACTGTACAAACAAAATTGCGCAATCAGCACGTCTATATGTTATCCAAATCAATATCTGGAATATCCACTAACATATCTTGAGGTATTGGTGAAGGCGTGGCTCTGTGCTCTTCCTCATCTGCTCCAGTTCCTTCATGATATTGTTGCTGCAGGTATTCGATAATGTCCAGAATTGAGTCTTCTGAATCCTTTACTAATAATGGAACTGGTTCTGGTGGCAGAAGTTCCGTTTTATATTCCGTAATATTTCTTGCCCTCCAAATTGGAACTACAAATAGTTGGTTTTCAAATTTTTGTTGTTGGGCTACAGATTGTACTCTATTTATACCTATTCCTATTGGGGTTCCCAAATCTTCAACAGGAGGGCTATTATCAGTACCTTCAATTTTTAATTCTTCGGCTCCTACATAGTCAAATGCAGGGTCTCTCATATTGACATAAAATCCATGCTGCATATATTTAGCATCGAAAGTAAAGCAACCTTTTCCTTTGGGTAAGTTCTTTTGAAAGCTTCCATGATATCTGAATAGGAAACGATAACTTCCCGTTATGATGTCCCGTTATTCGGGACACATCATCATACCTGTAGTATGGGTAATTTATAATTCCAGGCCCTTCCATTCTACCATTTTTCCATGTTCCGTAGTGAGTTACATTTACAGACTTGTATGTGTAAGTGCCTAGGCCATGTCTGAGACCTTTATACCAAAATCCTTCGTATGTGTCGCCATTTACGTAAAAATAAGTGCCCTGGCCATGTTTTAAGTCTTTTCTCCAATGCCCCATGTATTTTGTTCCATCAGGATATAGAAAGTCGCCATGTCCGTGTTTTAAGCCTTTGCGCCACTCGCCTTCGTATCTTGCACCATTTTTGAAACAATATAAACCTATACAGGCATTTTTACTTATTAAATTAACGTAGGTTTATAAAACCATTTACACATGTTACGATACATGTATTTTTTCACTAGTTTTTGCCTAGCTTAAATTTGTGTGTTTTTTTAATTAGTCGGTTTTTGTTCATTGTTTGCTCTATTTATGGTCTGATTTTAAAAGGGTTACTTGAACTACTTGGATATCTTCGCCTTCAAATTAGTGCTAATAAGACATGTTATTTTTGGATCATATAAATATTCTTTGATAGTTTACTTTATGTCCAAATGGTATCACCTTTTCCATGCCTTCTTCCATGATAGTATTGTCCTTCATATATGTCCCCATTTGGTAAAAGTGCGCTTCCCCATCCATGACGGTCAAGTTGCTCATCTTTACCCCCTTCATATTCCCCATAAGGATATCTTTCTTCCCCTCCTTCACCGTCTTCTCCAGCCTTTTCAGTTTCAAGATCATCATCCGACATTTTCCACTTGAACTAATTCGCTTTGCACTTGTCTATGTGACAATATGTATTTGTTGGGACTGGTACCTGCTAGCAATTATTCAATTGCTTCCGCCTTAGATATTTAAATGTGAATAGGAAAGAACGAAAATCTAACCGAATTTAACACATAATTATTCATCGTAACACTTTTTACATTTCATTTGAATTTTTTTTGATACTTTTGTCAATATTTTCATTAATAATCTGGTAAATACTCCACACATTTTATAGCCGACTGTGCAGAGTACCGGATTCAATGTGAATATTCCACATCGATTTGTCGTACACAACTACAAAAGATTCACATTTTGCGATCATTGTGGATCGTTGCTTTATGGCCTGTTTAGGCAAGGACTCCAATGCGAGGTATGTTCGCTGAATGTTCACAAGAGATGCCAGAAAAATGTCGCCAACAACTGCGGCATCAATACAAAACAGATGGCAGAGATCCTTTCTGAAATAGGTAAACCTGATCCGCTGCCTGTGCTTAGTCCGATCACTTTGTATGTGCATGGTATGTTCATTTTATTTTTATTATTTTTCGTTTTTATTAAATTTGTGCGTAAATAAACATTTCGTCAGACTGTTTAGATACTTGATCCTACCCCATTAGCAACAATTAGGAGTTTTTTGTTTTCACGTCTAGGTATTGTCTTTTTCAATATTTTAATGAGCATGATGTTGCTATGTTTTTTACGTGAACGATTATGCTTATTGCCGATAATCCAGTTTTCATATTCAACTGCGATAAATAACGCTATTACTTGTTTTAAAACGCTTTGTAAATGTATGCTTTTAAAAGATATTGTTGTTTTTATCATAGCTTGATATTCAGTCGTTATTAGTACTAGCAAGGTTGAGAAAAAGTATCTTAATTTACTTTTCACTTTATGGTTTTTGTTTTTTCAACTGAGTTAAACAATTTGTGTATAACTCAATTACTTTAAATCAGTTGATAAATTCAAATGCACGTTAATATCAAGAAATTTGTTCTAGATAAAGTAACAGAAACTTTAAAACTATTTTCACTTTTGCCTTTGTTTTATCTGCGTTAAATGGGATACTTAAATTGAAAAGTTCAATTAATTTCGCAAAAAAGTGAATGTTTTTTAATAGTAATATATAGTAAGTAGGTACTTTATAAGTAACCGCTATTGATTTAACATGCAAATCGCTTGGTACCTCATTGCTAAATGTTAGGCATCCGGAAATTCATTGTGAGCAATTAATTTTTCAATTTAATGTTGCTCCATTTAGGTGTGTCTCCAGATAGTAAGACGCCAATTAGAAGACCTAAAGTACTACCAGCTTCTGGAAATGGAGCCCCAATTGATGGTGGAAGTGAAAATATAACATCGGCTAATGAAGCTAGTTTGGATGAGAATCTATCCAAACTTATGGAGGGAAAGATGCAATATGGTGGTATGTATTTTCCATCAATCTCAAGCATTGTCTAGCACTGCATTATTTCAGATGACCAACAAAGAAGTGGTGGCAAGCACATCATCGGTTTGGATGATTTCAACTTTATCAAAGTATTGGGAAAGGGTAGTTTTGGTAAAGTAATGTTGGCTGAGAAAAAGGGCAGTGAGGAAGTTTACGCCGTGAAGGTTCTCAAGAAGGACGTAATCATTCAAGACGACGATGTGGATTGCACTATGACTGAAAAACGAATTTTGACACTAGCTGCAAGACATCCATTTTTAACAGCTATTCACTCATGTTTCCAAACACGCGATCGATTATTCTTTGTTATGGAGTACGTTAATGGAGGCGATCTCATGTTTCAAATTCAGCGAGCGAAGAAGTTTGATGAGCCGAGAGCTAGGTGAATGTGAATTCACGTTGTTATATTTTGCGATTCATTAACATGGTCAACCTGATCAAAACAATACTGAATATAATTTAGTCTTTATTACATTTAGCCACTTTATTTACTCAATACGTATTTCAGATTCTACGCAGCCGAAGTCACATTGGCGTTACAGTTTCTACATAGAAACGGTGTGATATATCGCGATTTAAAACTTGATAATATTTTGTTGGATGCGGAGGGCCACTGCAAACTGGCCGATTTCGGAATGTGCAAAGAAGGAATTGTTGATGGCGTGACCACTACTACTTTTTGTGGAACACCCGATTATATAGCCCCTGAGATCCTACAGGTAGAATATCTAATATTGAATTATCTAAAGCAGATTATTTATTGCTGCATTGATTTGCAGGAATTGAATTATGGTGCTAGCGTAGACTGGTGGGCGTTAGGCGTTTTAATGTATGAGATGATGGCTGGTCAGCCTCCATTTGAAGCTGATAATGAAGATGATCTTTTCGAATCTATTCTTCACGATGACGTACTATATCCCGTCTGGCTGAGCAAGGAGGCTGTAAGCTATGTTCATTTATTCAATTCAAATAAATATTCATATATCTGTCACCTTCAGGCTTTAAATAAAAACCACAGAAAATCAATGCTAACTTATAACACAATCAATATCATAATGTTTTATAATAAATGTTAATTTCAGGTTAATATTCTCAAAGGATTTATGGCAAAAAGTTCACATAAACGTTTAGGATGTGTGCAGAACCAGGGTTGTGAAGCTGCTATTTTAGTCCATCCGTTCTTTAAGGAAATCGATTGGAACGCCCTGGAAAATCGAAAAGTTAAACCACCATTTAGGCCGAAAATTGTAAGTATTTCGTTGTGGATTTCTTATTCTTCTGGGTAATGCTTTGTGAACTCACAAGCAAAGAATGTGATTTTATTATTAGTCCTCTTGAAAGTAAAAATATGCGGGTTTGGTTATGCTTGTGCTATATTCAGTCGAATCGGAAACTTTACTCGACAGATGTGAAATAATTTACCCTCTATATCATTTCAAAATGCTTGTTGTATCGTCAATGTAATGTGTCGTAATATCACAGAAAAGCAGAAGAGATGTGGCGAATTTTGACGCCGAATTTACTAGAGAAGAGCCGGTTTTAACGCCGGTGAGCAACGAAGTGCTGCAATCCATCAATCAAGAGGAATTTCAAGGATTTTCCATTTACAACAAAGACTTTAATCCTTCTCGAATAGTGAATGAGTAACTAGCATTAATCGCCAGTCATAGTTTCTAATGTTACTTCAACTATTGGAAGTTCATATTTCTTAATTTGAAAGTTCCTTCTCAGCGTGGTTTAGTGGAATTATCCCGCAAGCTGGTTGTTGTCACGTCGATTTGAAAATCTTATTTAAAAAAAAGCTGATCGAATGAGATAGCAGCTGGCCTGGCATCATTAACGGTATTTTCCTTTGGAGTATTTTGAAGCTGGGCAGGTTGATGTAAACTTAATTTGCTGATGGGAGACTTTAATCGAACGAAAGTCTTTCCGATATGGAAATTTTAATGTAATTTTTTATTCATTCAATAATTCTGTAAACTTTTATGTCGAATACAAAAAGTCAGTTTATGTTGTTTACAGAGATTTGTAAATACAAGCGTCAGATTCTAACTAGATTTCTGTAAATTGGAAACTATAGTTTTTAAATGTCGCGAGATAAATATTTACATCGAGGTCGATATCTTAAAAGCGCTATAAAGGCAGTCCTGAAACACAATATTTAAGGCTCGTTTTCCAACAAAACAAAGTTTAATTTAAACGACAGGTTGCATTTATCACGGGTAATATAAGTAAGTATTCGGTTAAGTGCCATTATCTTTAACTCCGAATAACTTAACCAAGCAGATAATACAGCAACACACCACAGGATTGTGGCAGCAGGAACAGTAATAATCTGCTGTTTAAAGTTGACTGAAGGTGAAGACGCAGGTTCTTAATTCAATAGAGCGCGAGCGCATATATTGCCCTGTGTACATTTGTTTATTTCCTATGTTGGTAAATCTTCATTTTCATATAATAAAACTAGGTATGTACAAATATAAATCTGGTCTAAATGAAACGCATATCCTTGCAGAAACCTTAAAATAACTTTAATTGCTTTTATTTACACATGTTAAAATTTCTAGAGTTTATATTGCTGATTTGTTGGAGTTATTTATTAGATAGCAATTAAACAGCAAATAAAGTACTATAATGCCAATAGCACTTGGCCAACAGTTGTACCAGAAATGTAATAGTTGCCCAACGTGTAGTTAAATTTCAGTTGTTTAAAGTTGATGAGTTTTAAATCGATATATAGTTTATAATATTGTTAGAAGCAGCAGCGTAGCTAGGACCTAATTAAAAAGTGATCATATTTTTCAAAAAATAATTTTATGTGGTCTAATTTAGAAACATTTTTGAAATGATCATATGGAGAATTCTAAAATTAATCGAAAAAGTTTGCAGCTGGGAAAGTTTGTAAATAAGCATAGAGAATGAGCAATTGGTTCAAAGGATCATGTTTATATAATTTATAAAATCGCTCTTTAAGTTATTCGATCAAAGACCATCAAATCTTTCCTGGTTATGCTACTAGTTACAGAAACCACAGAACCCTTTCTGTAGTAATGTGCCATGTATTCTACTGTTCTGCCTTTACAGTAGAACCACGTATAATAATGTTGCCGTCGCTAAAATCGACAAGCATCGATTTAGTAACATACTATTTAAACATTTTATTACCCCGATTAATTCAGAGCACTTTTGGTTTTGTAAAGAAGTCGAAATATTGCACATGCCTGTAAAATTAAATAGTTGTATTTAGCTATTTTAGAGAAATAGTTGAAAAACATAGAGGACGCATGGGAAAAGTACTTTAATTTTTGTAAAATGTTCTTGAGTCACTGATTTTTATCCCAATTAATGATTGTCTCGTACTATAACAGTTATTGTATCAATAATTTGTTGTTAATACTATTCGAGTTCTAATCATTAAGATACACCAAACGAACGCTTTATTTTTGAAAAACTGCAAACTAAATTGCTTTTACTCAATTCAAGTCACAGAATGATGTAAATATCTGGAAAACATCCAAAGAAGGTAATCCTTTTTTTCGTCAACGTTTTTGATAAGCCCTTAACATATTGAAAAATGGTTCAACTTCTCAAATAATTGCTCTGCTGTTTAAAATAAAAGGTTCGCATGCACAGTCGCGAAAAACTCTAGAACAGATTTGCAAACATAGTACGTATTGATTCCCATACTTTCACAGGAGTAAATTAATAGGAAAGTATAGAGTCCTATAAAGCTTTCACATGAATGTTAATATGCACTGGTCTATTGTAAACTACATACTTTCATAACAAGATTGAATTTTTTCAATATTTATAGGCACGTATTATTTTGTGGTAAACGTTTTCTAGTCATTGATGGTGTTTGGCCTATGTAAATAGTGAGTGAGTCAACCACATTATAAATAGTTGTTTCTAATAATAAGGCCAAGTTTCATACTATTTAAGTTCAAATATTTTTTGCCGTTTTACCGTTAAGAGTGTTTCTATTTATCAATGACCTAATGCGTGTATTATTTTGTATAGTATTTTTTATATTTTCTTTACATATGTCGCGTTTAATTTTATTTTTCGTTAATTTATTGTGTGATTTAACCAACATAGTAACGCAATTGCGTTAAATAAAACTAGGAAACGCACAGATAACATTTATAGATAGGAAATATAAAGCAAAGAAATGTTCATTGTTAACTGTTTACTTTTAAAATATTTAACATTGTTTAATAGTATATTAGCAACACCAACAGTTTAAATTATTTTTACAAGCTACGACCACTTTGGAAGGCACTGGTTGATTAAACAAAGATCTGAAATTTTCAAAAGTGTGAAGCAGTTTTCAATGTGGTTTATTGTTGGGGATTAATCCAAAGTCCAACACTAAGCCACGTTCGTTTAAGCCTCTAAATGCTATACCTGCAGCGGGTAGTTGTTTAGCGATAGAAGTTTCAGTGCCGTTTAAAGTGCCAAATAGCCTTTCTAGTTTCAATTCAAATTCTATTTTTGCTAATATTAATATTTAAAAGTTGTATTACTTGTGTTTATTATTGTATTGTGATAAATCGTTGTGCAATCTCTATTAATTTAATGTTGTTATTTTGTGAAGAAATGTGCATATACATATATTATCTCTACTAAAAGTATTTAACGCTTAACTATATTGTTTTATAGTACCAAAGATTTATTTGATCATTTATCGTGTATGCGTCTATGTTGTCAGTGAAGCCGAAAAGCACTGAGGAAAAAAATACAGTACAGTTTAGACGAAATTACTGAATGTTTTTATAGAAAATGAAATGTTCTTCAAATACGCTTAACGACTGTATGAATGTAATTTATTCTCGAGGAACAAGCGCGCGTATTGGTTTGCAAACGTAACTCTAAACTCGTGAATCTTTCAGATAGGCTTCACGATTGTAACATAATCTGTTTAAAATAGAATATTTGCCATTAAAATAGACACATTCTAAAGTACGTTTCAAGGAAATGTATGGTATTGTTGAAAAGTAAATATAAAATTATGTAATGTTTAGATATTTATTAATGTGTAACTTAGAATATAGGTAAATTAATTAACCCGCTATGATAGTAAGTGTTTTAGATCTCTACATATTGTAATAGTCAATGCAGTTTTAATTTTGACATGTCTCGGTTTTTAGGGCATTATTTCACCGGTAACCAGCTGGAAACATTTTTATAGTCATACTTCCTATAATCCAAAAAAAAAATTATATTGATTTTGGCCTTCACTTTCATAGCTTTATATGTTAATTGCATTGATATGTTTTGGTCGGTTTGCTTTAAAATCTGCAATAGTTTTTGGGGCTATAGATGAGTATGAATGAGAATACATAAACGAGTGGGTTTTATTAAATTTTGTGGTGCATAAGCCAACTAATCTATTTAAAAAATTACATTGACTATTAACACTACAGCATTTCTCAAGTCATTGTCATTAACCATGAAACCAAATGATTTAATTGAAGAAAAACGGAAACAAACCGGTTTCATAGATCTTATTTGTAATTAGCATGAAAAAGTATAGAAAGTAACTAGAGAGAAGCTTACTAGAGTTTTTTCGTCTTATTGTTTGTTTTTTTATATAAAATTATGTCTGAAATTAGCTTTGGTCTAGAATGTATAGAAATAGGCAAGTTCAATTGCCAATGGAAAGTTATATTAAGCCAAATAATGTATTTCCAAAAACTCTATTAAAAATAAATAATTTATGTGTTATAATTATGTAGTTACTAATGAATAGTTCCCAAAGATATAGCCTGAGGTAATACATTAAAGACCGCAAATACTACACAAACGTGATTTCCAGTAAATGTCTCCAAATTTGTCAGTTTCTTGGTTAACATAGCTTTTAAACAGGAGACGGGGGAAGGACTGTTCTAGACATGGATTTTAATTGGGAAAGATAGCAGAAATCAAATCTTAATTACAAAATGAGATAATTTTACGGAAAACATATATTACATAGACATTTCCAATTCAACTTTCAAAATCAAATCGTATCTCATTTCATCCAATCAGTCTGTAGTTTAATACTGGAGAGACAACACTGTATGCAATTCAAACAAAGGAAAAGTTTTTGTCTAGCGTTTTATGAAAAACTTGAGGTCGGTAGTGCGATTTTTGCAACAAAAACGGTTTTTTTCAACTTGAGAACTATCTGACTTGCTTATCAGTCGGTCAGACAATGGAACATTTCAGTGCTTATTTGGAGCCTCAAAGTAATTTTGAGGGGGTTTCAGAATTTCGTTGTCTCCGACTTCATTAATGGTTAATTTGGATATAAAAGTGGGCAACTTAAAGGTAAGTGCTAGTTTTGTTAATCTCAGACCCTATGCCTGTGTCCCATGTAACCGTTTGTACGATGATACGAACTTGTTTCTATTGGTCAGAAAGGTTAGACGTTCGTATCATTCGAACGATAACAATGCTTGCTGGATTCACAATTTTATCGTTACCATACCGAAGTAAGAAATCCTCGAGTTCAGTTCTACGGCTGAAAAATAAGCACCAATAAAGCTTATCAGTTTTTTTTAATCAAAATGTTAGAATCTTCATGTAATTAAGCAAAATATGAATTTACTTTCGAAAGAATTTTTAAGAAATATATGTTTTGAATATTCTGATAAAAAGCAAATTGAAACGGCTACCTTGCTTTTAAATGGAGGTATATATTTAATAAAATATAATTTATTTATTGGGTAGTTATATGTAGGTAATAACAAAACCGTTTAACGCGTAACTTTAAATCAAGTATTAAATCGTAGATATAACTAAAGCACATGTCTCGACTTTTTACGATTTTCGGAAGAATTTAAGTGCGTTTTGAATATTTTTTGAAATTAATGTTTTAAAAATTTAAAAGTTCATTTCACTTTGTTTGTTTTCGTCAAAGTTCAATGGATTTCCAAGCAGATGAAGAAAGTATAATTGAGGAGGAACATCTATGCAATTTGTTGTTATTGGGTATATGTGAAGTGGCATGTATAAACTCGCAATTGTTATATTACCTGCAATTATTGTGTATATTTTCCTGACTGTATTTCAATTTAATCCAAAAAAAATTCCTCGGGTTCAGTCAATTTTATTGTTTATTATTTAAAATGTCACAAATACGTTTCGGTGTCTTTCTCCACCATCATCAGTTTGTCTAAAATATACATTTACAGTTATCATCAATTTAAATAAAAATTTTTCATCAAAATTCACATATTAAAATAGAAATCACATACATATTAAAAAGTACATTAAGAACAATGGTTTTCAGGTGATGAGTCAGGACAAACATGTCTGGGAAAAGACTAGAATCTATTGTTTAGAGATTTAAATTTAACTTACGTGTATAGTTGTTCCTACCTTCACATTTGACTGACTATTGAAATCCATATTTTATTCGATATTTAGCATCAGAATGCAATGAATTTTAGATCAGACACAGACAATCTTAGCTCTGTGTATCACACACTAATTAAATGAGCGCATGCATACACTAATTGGACCAAGTAAATAAAATATAAACACCTAACATTGAGGAATTGCAGAGCAATTCCTAGAATGTAAAGAAAAGGCGAAATTTTTAATGAAATTAAATTTTTTGAAATGAAAAAAATTTTAACTAAATTAAAGAAAAGGCGAAAAGTTTTTTTTGTTCTCTCGCTCGATATCGAATAAAATATGGATTTCAATAGCCAGTCAAATGTGAAGGTAGGAACAACTATACACGTAAGTTAAATTTAAATCTCTAAACAATAGATTCTAGTCTTTTCCCAGACATGTTTGTCCTGACTCGTCACCTGAAAACCATTGTTCTTAATGTACTTTTTAATATGTGTGTGATTTGTATTTTAATATGTGAATTTTGACTGAAATTTTTTTATTTAAATTGATGATAACTGTAAATGTATATTTTAGACAAACTGATGATATTGGAGAAAGACACCGAAACGTATTTGTGACATTTTAAATAATAAACAATAAAATTGACTGAAACCCAGGAATTTTTTTGGAATAAATTGAAGTACAGTCAGGAAAATATACACAACGTTAAAACTTACCGAATTTTTCTTCCCTTTGTGGCTTTGGTATCAATTTTTCGCTTCATTTTACTTCGTAGAGCTTGCAACTGGATCCACTATCTTCCTAATTGCACTGGGTCTGTCATAACAGCAGATTTGCATTAAATCAGTTCCCGTAGTAATTGGTGGTAAAAATCAATGCAATCAAATATTTCTGTATTATATTCTTCTATCTGCAACAGCAGAAAATGTTCGCTTGAAATGTAGCTTGTTTTATACACCAAACTGTTGCTTAGTATCGACATTGTCTTCATTACTTTCCAGCAATATCTGCGACTCACTTTCTTCTCCCAATATTTTATATGCGGTTTTCTTAAGCTGGGATTTTTTTCGCAGCTTCTCTCTATCTCTCAAGATGTGCTCTATTTGATCTACGACTGAATGAGGTTAACCCAAATTCCTGGTTATTGATATTCTAAAAAATAACAAAACTTAATAACTTGCTTTAAAATTCATATAGCACCTTCCTACCTGGTCTTGGCATTACAATTTTCTAATACTTTGTTACTGTAGTCTCTATACTTAGTGTAGAAATCACTTCATTTTTAAAATCATTTTCATACTCATTCAGCTTTCTCTTTTTCCTTGGCTGGCTCTGTTCTTCCGGTTCGGATTCGCCCGCTTCATCATCCTGATAAAAGGCAGTTAGTTAATTCAATATCAACTGAACATCATTATTTTGATTTCGTGCCTCGACTTCATCTTCACTAGGAATCTCCTCATCGCTCTCGTTCTCTTCAGATTTACTTTTTAGGTCATTTTTTCTGAGATTTTTTGCTTCCGGATAGTTTTTAGTAAATAATGATTGCAGTTCGATCATTCGTCAGATTATCTTTGGTTTCATTAACCTTTTTCCGGAACTCGCCACTTTCATGACCTGCCATCTCTTTATAATGCCGTTTTTGGGGTATCTTGTTAGCAGCCATCAAACATTTTTGCATTTGTATCCTCGTTTCTAACAGACTCTCCCAGATACTTAATTGATTTCTAACACATGTGCCCTTTCGTACTTGCTCCAAAATGTGTTGAATGCATCCAGCGGTGGACATCTCGAAAAGGTCCTCTGCATAAAGCCGGCACTCAAGCATATTTCCAGTATTTAATTTTCTCTATCCAGCACCCACAGATCACAGAGGTTATGTTATAAACTCTGCGATGTGATTAGTGGCTTTCGCTTTGTCTCTGTGAACTTCGGCAACATTGAATTAAGTATCAACAAAAGTAAGGTTACGTGAGATGTTTTGAATTTTCAAACAAGTAAAATGTTATGTTTTAAACATTTGAATCGTTCTATCCAACGATATTTATCATCAGTTACTAAGCGATTGCCTGCAGATGTGAAGGTGCTAGACCATAGTTACTCTCGAGATGAATATACCAACATAACAAGTAGAATTGCATCTCATGTTGGCCGAAACCTACATCTACAGACATTTCATCCCCTTAATATTGTGCAGCAACGCATCACGAATTATTTTTACCAGAACTTTGTTAGTGCAGGGCGAAGCCCTATCTTTTCACTGCATAACAATCTATCACCTGTAGTTAGTGTGAACCAGAATTTTGATAGCCTCCTAATACCAAAAGATCATGCTTCACGATGTAAGAGCGATTGTTACTACATCAATTCAGAGCTGTTGCTTCGAGCCCACATGACTGCTCACCAGTCAGAGCTTCTATTAGCTGGTTTAAACAATTTCTTAATGGTTGGAGATGTATATCGCAGAGATGAAATTGACCGAACTCATTACCCAGTATTTCACCAATTGGATGCAGTTAGACTAAGAACAAGAGATGAACTATTTCCAAGTGACAGCAGTTTGCAGATTTTTGAGCAAGGAAATCATACAGATAGTTTTGGGGGCCAGGAAAAGCAAGCCTGCCACACATTGGAAGCTGCCAAATTGATGGAGCATGAATTAAAAAGCACATTGGAAGGACTGGCAACTCACTTATTCGGCGACGTTGAATATCGTTGGGTCGATACCCAATTTCCATTTACGCAACCTTCTTGGGAACTGGAAGTTTTCTACAATAATGACTGGCTGGAATTGTTGGGCTGTGGTATCATGAGACAACCAATATTGACGAATTCTGGTATTTTTGATCGAATTGGATGGGCATTTGGAATCGGATTAGAAAGAGTTGCCATGTGTTTATACAAAATACCAGATATAAGACTGTTTTGGTCAAAAGATTCCGGATTTCTGTGTCAATTTAAAACTAATAATGTAAATGAAGCAATCACTTACAAAGAAATCTCACAATTTCCACAATGTACGAATGATATAAGCTTTTGGCTACCTGAAAATGCCGAATTTTCTAGCAACGATTTTTATGACTTAGTGAGATCCGAAGGCGGTGACTTAGTTGAACAAGTTCAATTAATTGACAATTTTGTTCATCCCAAAACCAACAAAACGAGCCACTGTTATAGAATTACGTATAGGCATATGCAAAAAACTTTAACGCAGCGCGAGGCGGGCATTATCCATAATAAGATATCTCAAGCTGCCGAATCCCGACTCTCTGTTACACTAAGGTTGTAATAGCCCTTAAAAGTTGGGTAAGAATGCTTTGAAATTCTTTATTCTATTACTTATGTTGTAACGGTTTTCATTTCATAATAATGTATTACTAGTACTTATGTTGATTTTGTTAATTTTTGCTGTTTTATCCGCAATATACAGGGAGAATCATGTTTAACTTGGAATTATTTTCTTAACTACACTGCACCTTTGCAACATATTATTCAATAACATTTGAAAAAGTCGTTAGTATTTTTTAGCCTATCAGTGCATTAAGTACTTATATTTTATATTTACGTTTACATATATATTTTATGTATCAATTAATTAAAACCAGGGACCCGGAGCGGAACGGAACCGTTTCTTTTTTTGGACCGGAACCGAAACAGAAACCATATTTTATATTAAGACATTGTTAGGTGCTGAACCGGAACCGCAATGTGTTTTTTCGGTTCTGCTTGTAAGGTTTGAAAGAAATTACTGTAAATTTTAGCAAACAAATGAAAATAATCATTTACCTTCCTGCAAATGAATATAAAAATACGTTTCTTTGTTCTGGTGAGCCGCAGTGTCACTGGTAATGTGCCGACAAAGGGTCGGCACTTCTTTTAGTTAGTTCCTGTAATCGTTTTAATAGTCGGCGCCGTGACGCCGTGAAAGGGAGAAAATATAAGCGCTATTCTTTGCGGCTAATTGTCCCAAATGACAAGATCTTGTATAAATCATAAAATAACAATTTTTTGGTATAAGGTAGTTTTAGACGACAATCAAGTAGCAAAAGCACATTTAAAGTCGTTATGGACTAGACTGATGTTCTTAAAAGAGTGCAATTCTTCTTATTCTAAATCTGACCCTGACCAACACGATATGGAAACGAAATCATCTAGTTCTTCATCAAGCGATGAAATGGAAGCCTTTTTGAGACATAAAGATTCAGAGCAAACATTTTTAAAATGAATTAATCAGCACGAATTTTCTTCACAAGGTTCATTTGTAGCCCTTAACAAATTTGAAAATATTTTAAATTCCTATCAAGTGGAACAAAGCCGCATACGCTTACCTAAAAATTAAACAATTTTTGATTTCTGGAAGAAAAATAATGAGCTTAATCCCGAGTTATACATGCTTGCTCAAATATTGTTAAGCGTACCGACAACTCAAGTTAGTGTTGAGAGGTTATTCGCAGGACTCAAATTTATGTTGCCGCCTTCGAGGTCAAATATTAAAGAAAAAATTTAGAGGAACAATTATTAGTGAGGACCAACCGACTTTTCAATCGTAAAGAACAAACCGTACGTTTATACACTATTTATAAAGTTCTTTTTTAAGTTGAATTATTTTAGTTCTTCAATCACCAACAACAAAACATTTCAAATTGGAATTTTGGGCAAAAGCAACTCCTCAAAAGATGGTGAAGAGTGTGAAGACATGAACCAGGAAGAACAATCTTTAAACGGAAATAAGAGTGAAAGAAGAGTAATTGACGAAGTTGTGGACCTGAGTGAAAACGCAAAGAAGAGAAACGCGCTAAAGCCAGAAAATTCATTAACAAATTACTTTTGAAAAATACGATTAAATTAATTTTTGTATGGGAGTCTTTATTTCATGTTGTTCCATTTAATTCACTTCCAAATATTCCTGGGTTTCAGTCAATTTTATTGTTTATTATTTAAAATGTTATAAATACGTTTCGGTGTCTCTCCACCATCATCAGTTTGTCTAAAATACACATTCACAGTCATCATTAATTAAAAAAAAAATGAACGACTATCCCAAATCATTCTTCGAACTAATTATGAAACGAATAATAAATAAAATCTACAATTCAAATAAATGGAACAACATAAATAATATCAATAAGAAAAAAGAAGGTGAAATCAAGTATGTATCATTACCGTATATTCCAGAAATCAACACGAAAATAAACAATATTTTAAAACCGCATAATATTACTATAGCGGAGAAAACTAAAAACAACTTAGCAAAGGAATGTTTCACAAAATTTAAACCTAAAAGTGATGTTAAACACACCTAATGTAATATACAAGATTGACTGTTTGAACTGTGACAACACATACATAGGTCAAACAGGACAATATTTAAAGAAAATAATTTTCGAACATAAATATAGCTTAAGAAAGGTTAACGAAAATAGAACAGCATTAACACAACATGCACAACAAATGTTACATAGTTTTGATTTTGATAACACAAAAATATTATTAATCAATGAAGACAATTATAATAAGAGAAGAATCCATCAAATGATACAAATTAAAAAACATCAGAATGCAATGAATTTTAGATCAGACACAGACAATCTTAGCTCTGTATATCACACACTAATTAAATGAGCGCATGCATACACTGATTGGACCAAGAAATGAAATATAAACACCTGACATTGAAGAATTGCAGAGCAATTGATATTCCTAGAATGCAAAGAAAAAGCGAAATATAAACAGTTTCTTTATTCTCTCGCTCGATATCGAACAAAGTATGGATTTCAATAGCCAGTCAAATGTGAAGGTAGAAACAGCCATACACGTAAGTTAAATTTGAATCTCTGAACAATAGATTCTAGTCTTTTCCCGGACATGATGGTCCTGACTCATCACCTGTAAACCTATTGTTTTTAATATACTTTTTAATATGTGTGTAATTTGTATTTTAGTATGTGAATTTTGATAGAACTTTTTTTTTAATTAATGATGACTGTGAATGTGTTTGTGACATTTTAAATAATAAACAATAAAATTGACTGGAACCCAGGAATTTCTTTTGGATTAAATTGAAATACAGTCAGGAAAATATACACAGTTCCATTTAATGTTGCCTAAATTTCAATCTTTGTGTGGGGTTGCTAGTCCTCCTACCCCCTACCATAGAACCAGCCGAAGTATCGTATGAAGCAGTGGATCGTTTACTCATCTTTTATCTTGTATAATACAACAAGCAAGGAAAAACGTAGTGAGATTCCTAATTAGAGTAGCCTTTATCGTTGTCCTCGTTTGTTGTTATATATAGATTTTGAAACTGAAAAAACCGGAACCGAATTGAAAATGATTTTGTAAACCGGAACCGAAAATTTTGTCTTCGGCCGAAACCGGAACGGAACAGTTATTTTGTTTCGGTCCGGGTCTTTGATTAAAACAATATTGGAGCTTAGAGTTAATTCAAATTTCGCGGTTAACACATCGGTAAAGAAATTATAGTAGATTTCTTTAACCCGACAATGCTTCTTTGCGCGCTCACTAGAATAAACAGCACATGGCATATGCCAATTTCCAATCTATAACCTCTATGATTGTGTTATTTATTTCTATTAAAATATATATAATCCATATAATCAGTGCATTTGAGGGTAAAGAACTGAATTAAAATGGAAATTAAAGAAAATATCGATGATTCTAATGAGAGTTCAGATAGCGATACAGCGGATATAGAGGAGTTAAATTCACGTTTTCTGCCATGCCACAAGGTGACCAGTCAATCTTTAGGCCCAAAGTACATTCTACATATTTCCGCTACTAGGTAAGTCCATTAATTATTATCTGAAAGCAAATCCTTTAATATATTTTGTCCTTACAGGGATACAAATTGCAATATAGTCACGTCACTCTCAGATGCCAGTTGCGATGTGTTCAATCTAACAGAAAGTCAGCTACACAAACTAAATCATTTCCAGGAACATAATCAGAAGTTAATTGACTGCAAATTTAGTTCAGATAATAGGAATCTATTTTTCACTGGGTCCAGTGATGGAACAATCAAAATTTGGGATCTTAGAGAGCCGACAAAATCTGTAATCACATTTAAAGGTATGCTATGTAGTTGTATAGTCCTTTCTCAACGTTCAAAATATTCAAAAGGTAATCAAGCACTAGAATAAGAAGTTCAAAAAGAACAACCGTAGAGGGGTAATCTCTTTTTTCGTTTACACCACACTGTTTCATTTATAGATACAACTCTAACGGCAGGAAGTTCAGTAAAACCGCTAAGCTCCTTTGATGTATCTCCCTCTAATATTTTATTGGCCGCTGGGACTGAATTGACTGGTGGCGATGCCTATATTTTGTTTTGGGATATACGAAATACGTCTTTATTAGGCGCTTACTGGGAAAGTCATACTGACGATATAACGCAGGTAAATTGTGATTGCAGTGCCATACCTAGAAGATAACCAATAAGCTAATGGTATTGCAGGTCAAATTCCATCCAAATGATAGTAATAAGCTAATATCCGGCTCAACGGATAAGTTAATAAACATTTACAATCTTTTGGAATCAAAGGAGGATGATGCTTTGCAAGAGTGTCTGAATACTGAGGCGATGGTAGAGGATTTACAATGGTTTAATGATGGTAAACAGTGGAAGATTAGTTGTGTTACTTCCACAAATGAGCTCCAGTTATGGGAAACGGATGGAGCCGAACCGTACAAACGTCTTAGCAGAGAAGGCATTGCTTCGCAAATTAAGGTGAATTGTTCTTTCAAAAGTTGCGAGTTTTTATGACTTGCTTTACGTGCGTTTGAATCAGCACTTTTGAAACATTTGCGATCTGGGCTTTCAGAAAAATCCTGGCAACACCTACATAGCGGCGATACATCCTATAAGCAATTCGCTGTTTGCTTTATGTGGATCAAAAAATTCACTCAGAAGTTTTAATATTTCAACAAAAGATTTACATTCTGGTTTTCAATGTCTTGAAAATACTCAGCGTGTGAGGAGTAGTTGGATTAATGAACATGTAAGTGCACCTGGTAGATTTGATAGAACATTTGAAATAACAGGTTTCTTTTCATTTTAGACAAATCTTCTTTTGACCGGAGGGGAGAAAGGAAATTTAGACGTTTGGAAACCAGATTTTAGTGAATTGAATTTAAAGCATTTGAAGCGAAAAAATGGTTCCCAATGGTAAATTTTCAAACCTTTCTATGGAATGAATTTAAAATCTTTTGGACATGTTATAATAGATGTTTTTTATTCCAATTAAATGAACGAATTTGCAACCAAAATCCCCATCCGTTGCCTTCCAGCAAACGATTAATTAAAAGCTTCATGATCAGGTGATTAACTGCGTTTTGTATAAACAATATAATTTATGCAATAGAAAATATTGCAACTGCAGTTGTTTCCATGGCGAAGAATAACAAAGGAGCTTGACAAAAAATCAAAGTATTGATGTAACATTCTATTCTGCAAGATGGGAACTTCAGAAACAAGCAGAGAACTAAAAGATTTATATTTAAAGTTACAATCTGATTTGGATTCAGATAAAACGTATTGGATAAGAAACGATGCAAAGTTAAAGGCCGTAGTTACTTCGAAATCCTATGACGAATTCAGGTGAGCATTTCACCGAATTGTAGTCTTTTTTGTTGCAACTAAGCGTTTTTTTAACAATGTGTCTTAATAATTTGTTATTTTACCATTAATTGTATGCATTATTATACATACATGATTATTTGCTTGATCATTTACTTCTAAATTCGATAACACATTAGGGTAAATTTGTATATCTCGTTTGATTGTCGAGAAGAAAACAAAGCTGTACTTGCATATATCGGTTTTTCTGATATGGAATTCAAGAGTAACATAAATGAACTAACAGTAGACGAAAAATGTAAAGCTGCGTCTTAGATTGGGTTCTGGGTTTGTTAGTGCTACTCCCATACTTTTATTTTAAATTATTTCGCACCCACTCAGCATACAGTGTCACACTTAAACTAATATACAGATAAAAAGGATATTCAATTCATTTTCTTCTGCGTTAGATAATACCGATCTTGGACGGTGCTCAAAATCAAATAGATAATTCAGGTTTGTTATCTGATTATTTAGCTTTTTAATAGGAAAATATAGTTAGCCATGAAAGTGCGAAATTTTTAGGGGCGTCTTTAGAATGCACTTTTAAAGGTGTCTTAAAGTCTTCTTTAAGTCCTTTAAAGGTCTTTGTTCGTTGTTTGAGTGGGTTTTTTTCTGTGGAAATAATTTTCTCTCCAAAAAATACGCAATTTGCACTGATCGTATAACTAAGTCTAAACCACATTTTGGACTCTTATTTTTAAGTAACTGTTGAATGCTATTGAATATTTAAAGAATTATCCAATTTAACTGATAAGACTTTAAACTTTAAGGTTTATTAGAAATTGAAATAAAAGGCAAAATTTTCCAAATTTACATTTGGTTTTGAATATAATTGGAGTTTTGTTGGATGTAAAAACACATTTACAATTTAGCAACTACAAATGCAGTTAAAATGTTTGATTAGTCCAAAATGTTAACGTTTGTGTACAGTATGTCCAAGATAAGATTGTTAATCGTGGAAGTAGATTGATAGAAATTAGAAAAAAATACCCATTTTTGAGAATGATCGTGAGAATTAAATGAACTTTATTTTATTCTAGTTATACAGGGTGAGTTTTTTTCGATGACCAGTACAGGGATCTTCGGAACTAGAGCAGTTACGAAGAAGGCCAAATGGACAAAGAATTGTAGTTTTGCATGCTCTACTCGAACCCAATTTTATTTTTCTAAAATTTGACAGCTGTCAAGAGATATTTGGGAAAAACTTATTTATCATCTAAATTGGAAAAGTATAAATTGATCGCAGGCACTTTATTTTCGAAAAAAACTTACGTGTGATATATCAGAGAAATCGTAATAAAATGCTCTATTCGGTGAAGTAATAACCAAGTATGGTTGCCATTAAAAAAAAACTCAAATTTGTGTCATATGTCAAAAATCACCGTTATTTTGGAGAATTGTCTTATGCCATTTTCTTTGGAATTCAATTTCCTACAAGTTTTCTATTTAATGTTTTCCTGTCAAATTAATATCAACGGAACTAGGAGTAATTTAAAAATTTACCATAAATAAGTTTTTCCCAAATATCTCTTGACAGCTGTCAAATTTTATAAAAATAAAATTGGTTTCGAGAAGAGCATGCAAAACTACAATTCTTTGTCCATTTGACCTTCTTAGTAACTGCTGTAGTTCCGAAGATCCCTGTACTGGTCATCGAAAAAAACTCACCCTGTATAAAAATCAATTAATCATTTTGATATTAGCAGATCTTGCTCTTTGGAAAAATGATTCCACCTTTACTTTTTACCGTATTCTACTTCTGTTATACATATATGATCCGCTACATTTTAGACTTTATTCCTGCTTTATGATTTTTTTCGTGATTAACCAAATTCAGGTTCAGATTCATTTCATTCATGCAGATAATTCGAGGTTCTTGAAATGTCCACCACTACATAATTAAAGTATTGAAACTTCATGCTGTAGAACATAAATCTGGTTGGTGACAAATAATTTTTCTATTATTTTAAGGGAAATTGTTGATGCTGCTCACCTAAAACCACTCTCGAAGGACGATTGCAAGAAGAAAGCAGCGGTGAGCTGGAATAAATCGTCATCATCTAATCCGTAAAAAAACTGATAAATAGGTAGACCCTTTTATTTGTTTTAAATAAAACTTACTAGTTTATATTTAAACATTCTTTCATTAAAAACCGAACACCATAAAGATAGATAATATATGCCTGCACACAGTATCGGTTTACGTATAAAAACTGTTCTTGTATGCAAGTAAGAATAATATTTTATTCTTAATAATAACATCCAATAAAAATTTCAATTAAAGCCAAAGTATGAAATTTGCCCAATTTTTAGCAATGCTCGAGCTTTGCTAGTTTACTTTCTGGGTTGCTGGATGATGTGACTACCAGATTTGCTGTTATGCACTGCAGGTGGTTTTTCCTTGTGAAAGCCCTCAACAGCTTCGACAGGGAAATCTGCATTGCCTTTAGCTACAGCACCTGAAATCGTCGTAGTTTTAGGGGGGCTTCCCGATATGGTGAGTCCTGTTGTATCTTCAGTCAAGCCACCTGAGTCTCTTCGCACTTTATGTTGAGTTATCCTCATACTCCCAGCTTTCACTAAAGAAAGAAACTACGTAGTTTTTCATTGCATCAACTACAGCTTGCAACTACAACCACTTAGCTAGCGGGAGATTCGTAACTATCTAAGCAAGTCTAATTTTAAAACATGATTGTATTATAGTCGCAGTGATATGAAAGTGTGAGTCGTGGAAAATGCTGTCCCCTGCTGCTTTACCCTTCTTATAATTAGAATGGATGCTGAGTATTAGTGTGAAATAGTTACCTGCTGGAGGATGGCCCGCCTTCAAAACACATTCTTCCTTTGGACTAGACATAAGGATTATTTAAGTTTAGTGCTAATGTATGGAAAATTCTGTGGAAAATTTAAACGTTTGCAATACGGATGAAACACGTACACAAATCAACAAATTCTTGAGTAAAGCTGTGTTTTGGTATGTCAAATATTGAGGATGTTCACACAAAATTTGGCATCGCCGCGATGGCCTGAAGGGATCCTCAAAAATACTCTAAACCGTGGATAAACTTACGGATTTTTGAACTGTGAGCCGCTCTAAGAGGAAGGAAGAAAAGGCAGATTTTTAAGTATATAACAATATTTTATTATGGTTTTTAAACGCACTTTAAAGCCGGCTTACTGCAACTAGACAACCCTGTTAAAATTTATTCTGATCGACACGAAGTCATATGTCAACCAATTTCGTGTTTTTAGCAAACTTGTCAAAAAACAATAACATTGCTGAAAAAAAAAACCATATTGTTCATTGGATTTGGTTTAGTGGAAATACTTACCGTCTGTACCTTTTTTGTTCATTGAACGAACTTTTTTTACGTAAACGTTATTTATTTAGCGACATTTTATTGAACTAGCAGTCACTTCGATTTGGGGTACACAGGCTCTAATTTGCGTGGAGATGGTGCTATTAGAAAATGATGCGGTGAGTTTATAGTTATTCATGAATAGAGCATTAGTTTGCAGCAACTGACATTACCCGGATAAACTAATTTCTAACATAATAACTAGCCACTTTTTCAATACATTTGAAAATAATCCAGAAATAGTCATTGGGTTACTAATTCAACAAAAGATACATATAAGTGTGAATACATGATGTTGTCAATGCTTGTATTACTTGCAATAAATGACGCATGTGGCCAGTAATACATTTTTATATCTCTGAGCATAGTAAAGCTATAACTAGTATCTCAATCTGCATTTGGCAATTAATACAACCTTTGGATCTTCACCAAGCGGAACAGAAGAAGTTCACTTTAAGCTGAACTTACAATATTCTCTTTTTCGTTCCTCTAAGCCGTTCTTGTTTCTCGAGATGAAAAGATTAACTCGCGACATTCTTATAAAAGTTGCTAGTACTTAATAGGGATTTATTTGGGTAAACAGTGTTCAATAAAATAGTTCACCATCTATCAATCCCGGTAATCTCAAAAATTAATGCGTAATAAAAAACGCTAATAATAAATCAAATAAATGTATAACTTGATTTAAAAAAACGCCAAATAAATACAAGAGAAAGTCGAATAGAATGTGTGAGAAACAGCTTTACATCTCAAGTTATGGACACAAACGCTCATTCGTGCTTGCATCAGTTTTCCTGACGATTACCTACGTAGTACTGGCGCCATTTCATACTTCGCATTTTTGCTTCGCCCCAAAAGAAAACTCAAATTAAGTAACATTTTCTAACTGTTCAATTGTTTTATTATTTTTAAGGGTTGCAAAAAAATTGGGTGTTAAGGTTGGGTGTTATAGTATGCTGAGTAGATATTCACTTTTACACATGCTTATTTTTATAGACGAACCTCAGAAGAGGCAGTTTGAGCTAGTTAGGTATTAATATTCTGCAGGTTGCCGCAAGATACACTTGCATTTTCAGTTTTTTCGTCAAAATGAAAACAGAATAGTAATTATTATTTAGCGCTTTGCTGTTGGCAAAAAAATGTTATCAATAGAGCTACGCGGCACTGTACGTTTATTTTTACGTAAATTAGCATGCACAGTTTTATTTCTTCTATTACTATCTTCATTTTCCGATCATATTCATCTGCATGACAATTCCAATCTGCTGTAGAGTTTCTATTCACATTAGATTTATTGACAAAGTCAATAATGTATTTTGAATAAATTATGTTATTTTAGGGCAGAAAGACCGATAGGTCGATAGCCAGTTTTAGAAATAAAGATGTTTACCTTACTCTATGTTATTTATTTCCACTATAATTTTAAAGAGTTCATTATAGAATTCAAATCTTTCATATTGATTAGTTATTGTCCACTAGTCCGTTGCGTTTGTAAGTGTTCGAGTAGCGTTAATGTAGGGAAACGGAAGCGGGATTGTCTGGTTGGTCTTGTAAGACAAGGGGATTCAGTATGGTCCAGTTGTAGGGGTTGTTTGTCCATTTTGTCTGTAGCTGTCTGAGTCTTTCCGAGATCTTCGTCATGTTTGTGCGTTCGTATAGTAGTTGGGTGGGGGGGTTGTGTAGTGGGTTTTGGGGGTGTCTTATTCGTGTTATTAGTCTTAGTGCGATTTGTTCTGTTGTTTGTATATAACGTTTTGTCCTTTCTGTTCCGTTGGTCATGAGTATATGTCCAAAGTCTAGCAAAGGACTACAATAGCTTCATATATTTTGGTGGCGGTGTTTGTGCTAATTCCTCTGTCTTTGTAGGTTAGTGATCGGAAGTGTTTTGTTCTCTTTATTGTTTCTGCCCTGATGTTTCGTATGTGGTTAGTGAATTTAAGTTTGTGGTCGATTGTGATTCCAAGGTATTTTACGTCGTTTTTTGGTTGTGTCGTTTGGCCGTCTGCAGTTATTGTACGGGAGTCAGCGTTGAGTCTGTGGTTTGTGAGCAGAAGTTGGTTTTTTGACGCGTTTGGTGTTAGTCTCCATTTATAAAACCATGTCATTGTGTTGTTTGTAAGTGTTTGGAGTCTTTGAGCTGCTCTCTCAGTAGTTTTGTCATGTACAATAAATGCCGTGTCGTCTGCGTATTGAAATATGTATGCCGATCTGTCGATTTGATTTTTGTCTGGTAAGTTGTAATTGTATATGTCATGGCAGTATATATTGTAGAGAAACGGTGAGAGCGGGGATCCTTGAGGGAGCCCTTGTTCAGGGGAAAAAGAAAATGACAGTGTTTTGTCAATTCGTACTTGTAGTTGTCTGTTTTCTAGTAAGTTCGTTATGGTGTGTAATAGATATGTTGGTGTGTGTATAGTAAGCCTCTATGCCAGACACTGTCAAAACCCTTGTTAATGTCCATAAACAGGCAAGCTGTCTTTCTGTCAATTAGGTGGGTAGTTTGTATATTGTTGGCCAAAATAAAGAGCGGATGAACAGTCGAGTGATGCTGTTTGAAACCAAATTGGTAGGTAGGTATATACTTTCCAATCACTTTTTCAAGCCGCTGCTTCATTATGCATTCAAAAATCTTGCCCAGTACTGGAAGCATTGTACTTGGTCTGTAGTTGCTCGGTTGTGTATTGTCCAGTCCATTTTTGGGTATAGGGATTATTAAGCCGTTTTTTCCATGTTTCTGGGATTCTGCCAATTGGGATGCAGTTGTTCAATTCAGTTAGGATCAGTATGTGTGTTTCTTGAGTTAGGCTTTTCAAGACGTTTGCCTTAATTTTATCTTTCCCCGGTGCAGTGTTCTTGATGTGCGCTAGGGCTTCATCGTACTCTGTGTCTGTGATCAGTGTGCAGGCATAGTTTGGTGAGTTGTTAAAATAGTTCAAGTACCAGTCGTTGATCAAGTTCCAGTTGTCATTGTCGAAGTTAGGGTTTGTCGATATGCTGAAGGCCCTTTGATAGTGTCTGGCGAATGCGTCCGCTTTCTCTTTGTCTGTGTAGCGTTCTATTCCGTTTTCGTCAATTGTGTCAGTAGTGCCAGTCTTCCTGTATTGCGCCAGTTTCTTAATTTTTCGCCAGTATGTTTTGCCTTTGTCCTTCTGTATTTCTTTACATGTTTTTAGTCATTTGTCTTGTCGGTATTGTCCAATCAGAGTTTTAATGTTTCTGTTAAGTTGGTTCATTGTCTTTTTTAGGTCGTTATTTTGAGTGTTTGTATATAGTCTGTACAGTTCTCTTTTATGTTTTATTAGTCTCAGTATGTATTTGGGTAGTGTATGTCGGTAGAAAGCATTTTTATTTCCGGGCTAAATTTTCCTATGGCTAGTGAAAGTTGTTGTTGTATGGTTTCTATTGAAATGTGCTGTGCTTGTGATTGAATGTAGTCATATATATGTTGTTTCACTTTGTCTATGTCAGTCTTTGTTAGGTTTAAGTTTTTCTCTATAGGAGCTGTATTGGAGGTAGGTTGCGTATGTTGTAAGTCTATGTTAATGTCAATGTCAATGTCTATGTCTATGTCACATTAGATTTATTGACAAAGTCAATAATGTATTTTGAATAAATTATGTTATTTTAGGGCAGAAAGACCGATAGGTCGATAGCCTTTTTTAGAAATAAAGATGTTTACTACTATGTTATTTATATTCACTATAATTTTAAAGAGGTTCATTATAGAATTCAAATCTTTCATATTGATTTAGTTTATCAGGAATAATAGTAATATTTAATTAGATTAATTACTGATTAAGGAAAATTATATTTTTGCGCCATTTGCAATCTTAAATACTGAAAAAAGTATTAGATAAACCACGTTTTTTTTGTATACCATCCTCAAATTAAAACGAATCGATTCTCCATTCATGTTTTCTTAAAAGCGTCTCCTGATTGATTACAATAAAACAGGTATTTTCGAGAACACATTTTTTCAACTTAAAATAAAAGCGAAATTTTTAACCACATTGAATCGAAATCTGAAATATAACATGTGTAAAAGTGGGCATAAGCCCTAAATACACGCACATTATCGCAGAACAGCAGATCGAACAATAGACTGTGATTCATCACAGTAGTCAATAACATTAAAAAGGAGAAGAAAGCAATATATTTGTGATATAGTGAAAATCGAACCAAAATCGACATTCACAAATAAGGAATAAAATCAACAATAGAATTTGAGAACACGGGTAGAAATTGAATAAAGAAATGCCAGGGAATTGGGAAAATAGTTCAGTTCAATAACAGGAAACGTGGGATAAAAACCTCAGAAATGCAAACGCAGATATAGAAAATCGACGGGAAGCCCAAGACGAAACCATACAAAACGATTTCTAAGAAGAATTCGAGCAAATGACTAAAGAACAAGTAAGAGAACCAACGCGGACACTTAATAAATAGGAAAACCCCAAATCAATACCATAAACGAGCTAATAAAAAACAGAGAAACTGTCTTTTAGAAAAATACACACAATATTGTTTAAAATCATACACTGATGGGAAAAATTAGCACACCACCCATAAAGAAAAAAAATATATGAAAAACTCAAAATACTTTATTGTTTTTTCAAATTAATAAAAAAAAATAGTTTTCAAGAAAATTAACAAAAAAAAATCACAAGTTTATCACGTTTTTAGTAAAAATTAAGTGACAAAAATTGAAATTAAATTGATGTTTTGGTTTTTAAGTTGTTTAAGATGTCTAAAATGCTTTAAATATTAAACTACCTAAAAATATACATTTAGTACGTAGGATAGATGCACACATGAATTCGCTTTTTCTTCCTGCTTACGAATTATTAGGCGCTTAAAGGTGAGCCTTTTCTGTTTATTACAATGAAAGAAAATAAATAAAATCCAAGCTAAAATTGTAAAATTAAATATCGAAAACTCATAACTCGAATAGTTTTAATTTTTTGATGGCACTTGACTGTTTTTCGGTTAATAAAATAAATGCAATTACTTTATATACTTGTATTTGATCGTTTGTATTAAAACTGTAATTTTGCATTTCAAGCAAAAGTCTATATTAAAAATAATTTACTAACACTACTTTTCTTCCACAGTTTCTTTCCGAACTGACGAAGTTGTTCCAGAAAGCACGATTAGATGGATCAGTGACGATGACTTTTAAGAAATGTAAGGAAAAAAACTAAATGTACAGTCTTTTTTGCCCAAATTTTGCTTGCGTTGTTCCTGTTACATATTTGCCTATACAAAGCTGCCGATAGTATGGCTAATTAAATTAGTAAAACGATTATTTTATGGGAAATTTATTTGTATGTCTACGTTTCAGGCTTTGAGAAACTTGAAACGTTGATTAGAGTAAGTTAATATAATTAGCAAGCAAGTTAATATTAGTAACCATTCGAACATTCTGTCTTCATCCATATTTAAATTGAAGCTATTACAGCATAAAGTTGTTAACTCATAAAACCTTCGTTTTCCTTGCAAGAGTACTCATTTATAAAATTACCTTAATTGTCTCTAATTAATGTACTGACGTAAATTTAGTTTGGTTTTCGTTTAAACAGAAAGAGCTCCGACAACATTACTTTAACCTTTGATATTTCAAAATTACTAATTAGAGTACTTAACACTTTTATTCACTAATAGCTTCAATTGTAAAAATGCATTGTAAAAATTGCAGAACATTGCTTGGCAAAGAATATGTTCAATGTGGGAACATACGTTTCTATACAGCGTAGGCAAAATGAATGAAACACCCCTATATTTTGTTAATCTGTATATTTTCGAAAAACTTTTTATAGTTTATATTTTTATATAACGAAAAGCATTTTATTTCTTATTTTTACACATTTGTCGAACTAAATAATTGCTCTAGAAGTCGGAGGGAGCACAGGTCAACTTAAATTTTTCAAAATAGAATATCCATAATTTTATTCGATTTTAGAATTATAAATTAGTAGCTTCGATCTTCAGCTATTTTTAAGATATAAGTTGCATGTTTATTACATAGAAAGAGCATCTTTATAAGAATAAAGTCTAATTATAAAAAGTGGAGTAACTAATTAAAAAATCAAATTCAGTTCAAGTTCCTGATCAGGAATTCTTCGAATTGAAATGCCCATATGCATACACAAATTTACAATTCTCAGGGTCATACCGATCCACGCCTGCTGAAAATAAATACGTTTCAATATCATCAAAAATATTAAAATACGTACACTTAGAATGTTGTAAAATATATTTGGTATTTAAGGAATAGTTTTTTTTATGTGTTTGCTACTATTTGAGAGATTCAAAGAACGACTCTGTAGTACCTATATATTCTAAAATATTGGAATATTGTAACGTATTTATTTTAATTATAATTAAACATTACTTTGGAAACAGTGAAATTTTGTTGATTATTATAGGCACATATTTTGTCTAGTTAAATTGTAGCCATATAGACTTCATACAGTCGTATTTTTTTCGAAAATTCATACTTTCATAAGAAAAAGTTGATCAGAATTGAAAAGTCCATTAAAATATGCAATTTTATCGATCTACCCTGAAAAAGCAGGTTTTATCATTTGTTGAATCAAGGAAACTGGAAATTAAAATTTCGTTTTTAGTAAGTAAAGGACATAAATGTTCATTAGTGAGCGAAACAAATCATTTTAAATGATTCAGAATGAAGAAGTGTAGAAACAAAAAAAAAGAAGTGTAGAAAGTTTCATTTTTCACTTTAGATTGATCTTATTGCCTATTTAAATGTATTTTTCTTGTCCTTGATGTCATCTTTTTATTTATTGTCGTTCAGACAGAAATACATTTTTGCTGAGCGAATGTAAAGAGCAGTTACATATAACATTTTCGTAATGTGTTTGGGAACAGAAAGAATCTCCCCTTCAATGATCGCCGATCAAACCCGGACCACCCTGTATAACGATATTTTTACTCTGTCTATCAAATATAAACTTTTCTTGTATAAACACACTGGAAGGTAGAATAGGCTAAAATTTCCAACAAGTAAACATGTTTGTTTATGTTTAAAATTCTTTTCTATTCAAAATGGTCGCCTTTTTTGATAGTTATCTGCTACACACAAATTTATAAAATCGTATCGAAGCTAGTTTTCGGTTGAATGTTTAATGGTCAACAGGTGAGTAGTACTATATTGTGTATAATTACAAATGAATACGCTTTTATAGTTTAATCGGTGTATTTGGTGCACGTCCCTCATATTTTACTATAAAAATATTAGTAAATTATGTTATACAAATGCATTCGGAATCGATTGGAACATGTGTTATGAAACTCCTTCAGAGCCTCAGTATTTTGTTTTAGAAAAGTAGTTCTCTTTGAGAATACAGATAATACGTTTTAATTTGATTTAGAAATAGTGATCGAAGTACATAAATTCCATTCATTTCTTGGGAGATGTAATTGCAAATGACCATGTTTCAAATAGTTTCGTGTCTTGCTTAGTCATAAAATCAATCGTAATTATTATTTTCTTGTTGGGATTTTAGAATAATGATTTACATGTAATTAGGAAGTTTTATAAGTCCATTTCATATTTATCGAATACCGGGTGTCCCAACGATAGAATAAAGTAAGTTTCCTCTTAACCGATATTATTTGCTTGAAACTTCTCATCGCCGTATTGTAAAGGTACTAAAGGCGTATATTTTTAAAATATTCACAATTGTACAGAGTGCGCCTGAAAAGTTGCAGCGCAGATAACAACTTTTTTTTATTGGAACACTATATTGTATTTTATTTTTGAAGTTCAATTACTTTTTGTTATGTAAAATATGAACGAAAATCGGATAGTTTTTTAAGTTATTTGGCTTTAACGATGAACATTCACATTTTCATGGTCTGGATAAATCGAAAAATCACAAAATTTCGAAATTTGGCAGGAGAAAGAACGAATTCAATATTAATATTCGGGTTGCAAAATATTTATCTTTGATACTACAAGGCGGTCATAATAATCGTCCAAATTAAGGTGTTTTGAAGTCATTCCAATGTATTCCTGGGTTTCAGTCAATTTTATTGTTTATTATTTAAAATGTTACAAATACGTTTCGGTGTCTTTATCCACCATCATCAGTTTGTCTAAAATATCCATTTTACATTTATTATCAATTCAATTAAAAAAACTTTTACAAAATTAACATATTAAAATTCAAATTACACACATATTAACAAGTACAATTTGGGACCTTGGTTCTCAGGTGATGAGTCGGGATAAACATGTTCGGGAAAAGACTAGAATCTATTGTTTAGAGATCTAAATTTGACTTACATGTTTAGATGTTTCTTTCTTTACATTTGGTTGGATATTAAATTACCTATTTTATTCGATATCGTGCGAGTGCCCGAAAAATCTATTTATATTTCGCCTTTTCTTTGCATTCTTGGAATTGCTCTGTAATCTTCAATATCTGCTGTTTAATTTTTATTTACCAGGTTCATCCAATTCATGCATGCGATCATTTAATTAGCGCATGATACACAGAGCTAAGATTGTCTGTATCTGATCTGAAGTTTATTGCATTCTGATGTTTCTTAATTTGTTTCATTTCATGGATTCTTCTCTTATTATAGTTGTCCTCATTGATCAATATTTGTGTGTTATCAAAATCAAAATCATGCAACTTTTGTTGTGCATGTTGTGCTAATGCTGTTGCATTTTCGCTAACCTTTCTTAAGCTATACTTATGTTCGTATATTCTTCTCTTTAAATATTGCCCTGTTTGTCCTATATATGTGTTGTCACAGTCCAAACAGTCAATCTTGTATATTACGTTAGGTGTGTCCAACTTATCGCTTCTAGGCTTAAATTTTGTAAAACACTCTTTTGCTAAGTTGTTTTTAGTTTTCTCCGCTATAGTAATATTATGCGGTCTTAAAACATTTTTTATTTTTGTGTTGATTTCTGGTATGTGCGGTAATGATACATACTTGACTTCACCCTCTTTTTTCTTTTTTATATTATTTATGTTGTTCCATTTATTTGTATTGTATATTTTGTTAATTCTTTGTTTTATAATTGGTTCGAAGAATTCCTTGGGATAGTTGTTCATTATTAGTACCCTTTTTATTTTTTCAATATTTTTTTGTCTGTATTCACAATGTGATAATTTTATCGCTCTATCAGTAAGAGCTGTTACCACACTTTTTTTATATTGAATAGGTGCATATGATTGGTAATTCAAGTATCTACCAGACCACACATCCTTTGTGTATCAGTTTGTTTTTATTTCCCCATTATTGTCATACACAACCGTCACATCCAAAAAGCTCAATGACCTGTTTTTGTCTTCCTCAATGGTGAATTTAATGGTTTCATGGAATGCATTAAACTTATCTAGTGTGTATTGAATTTTTTGGTTTGGCAGGCACATTATGCAGTCATCCACGTATCTTTTAAAAAATTCACATTTAAAGTTAAAATTTAAAAAAATTTAATTATTACAGATCGTGTAGGGAGTATTTAACCAAAATGAAAGGTTTTTATCCTGAATAAATAACACTAACATCATACGGGGTGTGGAAATTTCGATAATTATTATAATCTCCTTGTAGTATCAAAGACAAATATTTTTTCGATTTAACAACATTATGGAAATGTAAAATTTCATGGTTAAGATCGCATAACTAAAAAACTATCTAGTTTTCGCTTATATTTTATATAACAAAAAGTAATTAAAAATTCAAAAATAACATAACATTTAAGTTGTTCCATTATAAAAAAGGCGTTTTCTGCGCTGCAAATTTTCAGACGCACTCTGTATAATTTTGAATATTTTTAAAATATGCGCGTTTAGTACATCTAAAATATGACGAAGATCGTTTTGAAGCAAATAATACCGGTTAAGCGTAAACTTACTTTACTCTATCATTGGGACACCCTGTACATTTAACGACGAGCAGTTTGTTAAATATTGGAACATATTAATGCGCTCAACCTGCGCCTTTTAAATGGTAAATTTATTTAAAAATGTAGTGTATTTTGCATATTTTTTATTATAAAGCATATTCTTTTTTTAGTAATATTTTAATTTAGAAAAATTATTAGTTAAACTTAAAATAAATCAATTCTTTTGATAACATTCAATAAATTTACACTGCTCCCAAAGTAAGCACAGCACAATCTGAAAGTCATACAATTTGATTGAATCAAACAAAATTTTACGATTTTTTATTTAAATATGTAAACAAGAACAAACTGAAGTGACTTCGTTTCAAAAAGGACTTTATTTCTTTATGTAATGCAATTTAAATTACGTTAATTTCAACTTAATATGAAGATGTGCCATTTTTACTTTTGTACATCTTCATGAGAACGTTTATGAAAATATGGTTTTTTAACTCAATATTATGTTTTGTGAGTAAGTACATTGAAGTATTGGTAATTTCATTCACTAAGTACCTTTATAATGAAAAAATATTTAAGTTCGAATGATCTTTTTGCTAAAACTATTTATACGGATAGTTCATAATATTCCTTACGCCCAGTAACTACCTTTTGGTCGGAAATGGATTTTCACGACTTTCCACGAATACTAGTTTCCACGAATACAAGTGTTTTGTTAATAAATAGATGCATTTTTACTTCGTTATTCTCTAGTTCGAAACAGGGCCATAAACCAATTACATAACAACTACCTTTTATTTTTAATTTTTAGATGATGGTCACAATTGTCCGACTCCAAGACCATCCAAACCACCACTGCCAGAACCGTCAGAGTATATGTGCTTAGTTAGAGCGAAGTCTAGAGCTAAGAAAATTGCTACTGTGATTCACCAGAAGGACGTTAATAAGTTTCAAGTAGCTTATAGCAGTTTACTGAAAGGCAACTTAGACGGTCTTAAAAAATTGAAAAAACCGAAAGCTAAGTCGAAGGTAGAAAACACGAAATAAGCTTATCAATAAAAGTTTTTTTTTTATTTTATGTCCAAACCCTTTAGATCACTCCATTCAAATAAAATACATATTTAACTGTGTTTTATTTTAGCAACCTGCAATCTGAAAATTTATTTGGAGTTTGGTTGCCAATCTTTTTAATCGTTGTGAAGTATTGGGTGACGAATCTTGCAAATCAAATTGGTTTTTAATGTTTCTGTGATATAGTGTTCATTGCCATTTATATTTGCTTCATATATCTTATTGCATATGTTGTATATTTACATATTTTTGCTTCCATTTTCTACCGTTCTGTATTTGATAGAATAGCAGCATTTTGCATCACAGTTTGCAAGAAGTTTCAAGAGCTGGACCAGATAAGGCATATGCATGAAAAGCAGCGTGAATGAATACTTCATTCAAGTCAAGAACCGAACAATTGATCCCGATGGCAGTATTATATAAACCATATCTATCCAGAAGTGGTGATGCTTAAATTCGATCCATTAAGCCATGTTAATTAACAGCAAAGAAATTACAAGGGCTGTTCCATTCCAATCTTAGAAAGAAATAATTACAGAACATTATTTATGATGATTGCCTACTAAATGAAAACTTCTAGACATCGCCAAAGATTTAGAAGCCAAAATTTTTCTTTGAGACTATTTGGACACCAGTTTGCTGAACTGTCGAGAGTGGATTGAGTAGAACCAGTTTAATAAACTCGACGCATATTCGAAGCATTGAAGATGTTCAACTGACATCCATGAAAATGAAGAATGGAAGCTCTAAATATTTGTAATTCTGAAACACAGATTATCTGAATTGAGTAGGGTATTCTGTTGTTTCTTAAGCTGCTAAAGAACTAGAAAACCACCAATGAATGATTTGAAGCCGTTCAAAATAATTATACATCAGAGTGTCGATAATGCAGAGTGAATCAACTGCGAATGTATCAATAAGATCTCGAAGAATTGTGGTCTAGAAATTACAATGGAAAATGGTACAGAATGGAGTTGTTGATTGAGTCATTTTCTACAGTACAGTATTGTCACAGCTTCAGCTCAATTAATTATCGCTATGTTTTTTCTTGATAATTTTTGTCACTCATACAGTCTTGTGTCTTAGAAGCCGATAGGAATTTGGCATCATATAACATCGCTTGTCTTGTTCACTGTTGGACATAAGCTTCTATTAATCATTTGCACAGTTGTAAATTATTTGGTTCAAAAATTGCATCTTCTACTCTTTTGTTTTGGTAGTTTGAAGTGTTTCAATTTGTATATTTTCAGATTTAATGTTTTATTATCGGTCAGTTTTCTTATAAGTGTCTCAGACTATTTTTCTTTACATGTTCTCTGGTTTTCGGTCGTTGCTGCTTATTACATCAGGGGTAATCATGTAATATCGACTGCTAATAAAATTGCTAATATTAGCAGATCTTAATGTAATTGGCTTATCATCATTAAAGAAGCAGCGACTAATTGGATTTTCTTAACTTCAAATTAGTGGTTCATATTCCATTTTCCACAGAAAAGTTTTTGTTGTCGATAAACTTTTGTGCTCCAGTGTTTGAGACAGTGGTATTCTTGGCGAACAATTTTTTTGTGAAGAAAAACATGGAAGCCTTGGAAGTTTCACTAAATAGTAAGGGGGGTTGATGGTGTGTTGTTGACACACTAATAAACTTCGCTGATGGGGAAAACGTCATCTCCATTCTTCACCGGAATCACCGATGGGTATTTCTTCAGGGTACCCTAAGAATTCTAGCATCTATGGTTTCTTTCACCTGTGTTTCTTCATGTTCTGTTAAATTATATTCCCTACATACGCTATAATTATCTTCCAGTTGTCTTTGCTCTCACGGAGCATTTCTGTCACTTAATGCTTTACATCCACATCACACTAACATTTTCCAGTCATTAGTTTACCAGCATAAGTACTCACATATGTAAGAACTCAAGTACTTGCCGAAAATTACAGGGCCTGTTCTTGCTACTTTGGTATAGTTCGTATCGCCCAATTTTTCCTTGTTTACAACACCAATGTTTCGTATCATTTAAAAGTTGTTTGGGCCATCTCATATTACAATAACAGAACTGAAATGACAAACAAATACACAGAGGGCTGAGGCGCCGAACGCACTGAGTTGCGCCAGGTGGTCGGCTTGGGCCTGCAACAAGTTTGCCTTCCACACGACAATACGTTCAGTGGCAGGAAGTTTTTTGAGGAGCTTTCACTGGGGAAAAGGGCTTTCCTGAAGTGAAGTTAAAAACGCCACTCGTTTCGAGCTTAATCCATAATAATGCCTGCAGGGGCGTTTTGCATACCCGGCATATGAGTGCAGCAGAGTTTACCAGAGCCGCGGGATTCAGTCAAGTCACGATCTGACTATGTCCTTCCTCTGCAGGAGACTTTGTTTGTACGTTGCTACGTATTGTCGGTGACCAATTTTTCAGAAAATATGGCAAGTCGCTTATACAGGGGGGCATGTACCAAACGGAGGTTTAGGTTGTCTGAAGCGGTAGTCTCGTCAGGCTCTGAACACTACATCGGAGCTCTATGTGTCAGTAGGGTAGGGTGGGGCAGTTTGGTACGATTGTTTTCGGTAGCCTATACTCGGTAACCAAAACCATTTCTCGAACAGGTCATATGGGGGACAGCTACATACATACATCGACAATTCATTTTTGCAAAATGCGAAATGCAAAAGCAGTTTGCTATCTCACAACTCGAAGAGGCTGTTCGAACACCTTAAATCCGCAGCCACCTTCCGGCTCTGAAGGTCTGGCACTCCTTGTATACGCTCATCCTGTTGTCCGGTCTACCTGCTAGCGCCTTTATATTCAGCACGAGCCAACACTTTTGTCTGTTCTCAACGCTCAACGTAGGGGGTGTCTTTCGGCCTTTTCAAAGGTCGATGCTGCTTTCTTCTGGAGGAAGTCTCGAAGGGGCTCCCACTGCAAGTCCCTGGAAATTAGCCTATTACGTACTCTACGTACCTCTATGGCCATCCGCAGAAGTTTATTTTTTGTGGCCTGAAGCTGCTTCAGGTGGGTTTCTGCCGCATACCCCCACACTATGGAGGCATACCTCATCGTCGGCCTGATGACACTCTTGATAAGTAAGACGTTTGGTCCCCGTCCTCATTTGACTTCTTCTGTTACAGTAGTGGTACAACAGGGTTGTGGCCCTTGCCTTGTTTATCGCTGCTATCACGTGCTTCTTCCAGGTCAGCTTGGTATCTAGAACAACACCCATATACTTATTTCGCTTGCCCATTCAACATCCTCTCCATCCAGGTTGATGTTTCCATCAATACTGTCACGTCTCCGACCAATAAGAATGGCCTGGCTCTTTGTTGCGTTAACCTTCACTTTCCATTTGATGAACCACTTCAGCAGCTCATCAGCGGCAGGCTGCAGCTGGTGACACCAGGGCTGTGTCGTCCGCAAAAAGAGCCAGAGACGTATTGGCGGTTCTTGGGATGTCGCTGGTGAAATGTAAAGCTTCGGGGAGAGTATCTCCTAATCGGCAAGATAACTCTTTCTGCTATCTTGCCGAGGCTGGAAAACGGGCCTGTAGTTCTGAGGGAAAGTCCTGTTCTTTTTGGGCTTCGGAAGCATGATGACGTCTGAGTGTTTCCAGATGCTTGGAAAATATCCAGTCCTGAAAATGGCATTGATTAGATTTGTGCAAGCTACCAGTCCTTTTTTGGGCAGGCTCTTAAGCATCTTGTTGGTTATTTCATCCCTCCCAGGTGCTTTTCTCATCTTCGAGTTCCTGATGATGTCTGCCACCTCTCGTGGTGATGTCGGGAAGATGCAGCTGTCCACTACTTTTGCTCGGAGATTGCCAACGGTCCTTCTGACGGCAGTCTCATGTTCGTCGTCTTCATCTGGGTGAGTGTTCTCCCTGGCCTCTCTCTCGATCGTATCTGCAAAAGCTTTAGCTTTATCACCGTTAGTATATACCAGACCTTGCACTCCGTGTAAAGCTGGTATCTTAGTATCTTTCTGTCGGAGGGTCTTTTGAATTCTCCAGATGCTTTGGTCTTCTGTACTAATTTCCCTAATGCAACCTTCTCATTTCTGGTTTCGGTGCTCCCTGAGGGCTTCCTTCAAGATCTGGCCCTGCCGGTTCAGGGCGATCCTGTTGTCTTCGGTGGTCTGCCTTCTATACATCCTAGGCATGGGTATCACTGAGTTGAGTTGCTCTTTTGAGTTGTTGCCTTTGTCGAAGACATTAGTAAGCTCATACTCTAGGCAACCCCTTACACGTAGTTTAAATTGGAAAAGACCACCGTGGTTGTAGTGAACCATGGGTGGTTTCTTAGGGCCTCACTGGTAACAATGAGGGCCGGATACTAAGAACCAGGTACCTCGCATTCCAGCGAAAAAGGGCCTTTTTCGAAGACTGAGTCAACGACAGAGTCACATACAAGACGTCACAAGATCAAGTTCTTGCAACGGGCGATAATATTTACACTATACAATTCGTATAGAAAATTCATATAATTTACACTCATACATATGTACACTATATAATTCGTATAGTCTCCGTTACCTTTTCGTGACTCACAGCATTAAAATAGTGAAGTGTCGAAATTCTACGAACAATCCTAGTGCAACAGTGCAATTCCGGAGACAAGTAAGAGCAAACGATCGCCCAACCCATGGTCCCCTGTATAAGCGAATTCCCATATTTTATGAGGATTTTGTCCCTGACAGTACGTGACGACAAACAAACATTGCCTGCCAGTTGCAGACAGTCGTTTCTAGCAGGCTGGAAACGCACAAATCCAACATAACGTGACTTGACGGGTTCGTCCTGCCTCGTTCTGGCTGGTGTTGGCTGGTTCTTGCACCGATCGGGGCGGGGGCGGATGGATTTGGTCATCTAGTTGAAACTGCCAGCGGTTAACGCCACGGCTGACAGTATCAAACTTAAAGGTCGAAGCAAAAGGGGTTTTTGGCTTCCCTTCAGGAAGACCTTTTTTCCTTAATGAATGCCCCTCGAATAAAACCAAAACCGCCACTTCAAGACTATCTCCTGACGTTGTCGTGCGTATGGCTAGCTCGGGAATGTCCATGTTAGGGCACTGCCCAGGTAATGGACGACTTAGCGCGCCTATTTAGATCATGGGCAAAGAGCAACCGGCCGAACATCTGGCTAGACATGGGAGTTATGTTTTTTTAACTTTGTTTGTGAATTTTATTAATCGGAATGTTCAATAAATTTTTATCTATCTATCTATCTAGTGCAATTCCGGAGTGATAGCAACCTGAACACGTAAAACAAGGTGGGTCACGTAGTAGCTAAAAGGAGATTTAAGGTGGACAAGTGTGTAAATTAGGCAATAACTGGAATTGAAACAATTCACCCGTTAGTGCTTGATCAACAGCAAACAATTAAACACAAGGCAGTTCGCAATATCACCAATTTTCTAATTCTAGTTAATTAAAGGTTGTTTTGAGCACAGGACTGAAAGTAAGGGACGAATGAAGGGAATTAGTGGTAGATTTTGTCAATTTCTTTAATAAGTAGTAGTAAATATCTTTATTTCTAAAAAAGGCTATCGACCTATCGGTCTTTCTGCCCTTGTTTAATACATATAGTCTTAATCTAAATGAAAACAAATATGAAAATTCTCTTATTCTAGGTTAGCAATACTATTAAATAAATAAGATTTCAGTGGCAAGAAGGAATTATTTTATTGTCCACTAGTCCGTAGCGTTTGTAAGTGTTCGAGTGGCGTTAGTGTAGGGAAACGAAAGCGGGATTGTCTGGTTGGTCTTGTAAGACAAAGGGGATTCAGTATGGTCCAGTTGTAGGGGTTGTTTGTCCATTTTGTCTGTAGCTGTATGAGTCTTTCCGAGATCTTTGTCATGTTTGTGCGTTCGTATAGTAGTTGGGTGGGGGGGTTGTGTAGTGGGTTTTGGGGGTGTCTTATTCGTGTTATTAGTCTTAGTGCAATTTGTTCTGTTGTTTGTATATAACGTTTTGTCCTTTCTGTTCCGTTGGTCATGAGTATATGTCCATAGTCTAGTAAGGGTCTACAAATAGCTTTATATATTTTGGTAGCGGTGTTTGTGCTAATTCCTCTGTCTTTGTAGGTTAGTGATCGGAAGTGTTTTGTTCTCTTTGTTGTTTCTGCCCTGATGTTTCGTATGTGTTTAGTGAATTTAAGTTTGTGGTCAATTGTGATTCCAAGGTATTTTACGTCGTTTTTTGGTTGTGTCGTTTGGCCGTCTGCAGTTATTGTAGGGGAGTCAGCATTGAGTCTGTGGTTTGTGAGCAGAAGTTGGTTTTTTGACGCGTTTGGTGTTAGTCTCCATTTATAAAACCATGTCATTGTGTTGTTTGTTAGTGTTTGGAGTCTTTGAGCTGCTCTCTCAGTAGTTTTGTCATGTACAATAAGTGCCGTGTCGTCTGCGTATTGTAATATGTATGCCGATCTGTCGATTTGATTTTTGTCTGGTAAGTTGTAATTGTATATGTCATGGCAGTATATATTGTAAGAGAAACGGTGAGAGCGGGGATCCTGAGGGAGCCCTTGTTCAGGGGAAAAGGAAATGACAGTGTTTTGTCAATTCGTACTTGTAGTTGTCTGTTTTCTAGTAAGTTCTTTATGGTGGTAGTAGATATGTTGGTGTGTGTAGTTTGTATAGTTTGTATAGTAAGCCTCTATGCCAGACACTGTCAAAAGCCTTGTTAATGTCCATAAACAGGCAAGATGTCTTTCTGTCAGTTAGGGGTGGGTAGTTTGTATATTGTTGGCCAAAATAAAGAGCGGAATGAACGGTCGAGTGATGCTGTTTGAAACCAAATTGGTAGGTAGGTATATACTTTCAATCACTTTGTCAAGCCGCTGCTTCATTATGCATTCGAAAATCTTGCCCTAGTACTGGAAGTAGTGTAATTGGTCTGTAGTTGCTCGGTTGTGTATTGTCCAGTCCATTTTTGGGGTATAGGGATTATAAGCCGTTTTTCCATGTTTCTGGGATTCTGCCATTTGTGATGCAGTTGTTCAATTCAGTTTAGGATCAGTTTGTGTGTTTCTTGAGTTAGGCTTTTCAGGACTTTTGCCTTAATTTTATCCTTCCCCGGTTGCAGTGTTCTTGATGTGCGCTAGGGCTTCATCGTACTCTATGTCTGTGATCAGTGTGCAGGCATAGTTTGGTGAGTTGTTAAAATAGTTCAAGTACCAGTCGTTGATCAAGTTCCAGTTGTCATGGTCGAAGTTAGGGTTTGTCGATATGCTGAAGGTCCTTTGATAGTGTCTGGCGAATGCGTCCGCTTTCTCTTTGTCTGTGTAGCGTTCTATTTCCGTTTTCGTCAATTGTGTCAGTAGTGCCAGTCTTCCTGTATTGCGCCAGTTTTCTTAATTTTTCGCCAGTATGTTTTGCCTTTGTCCTTCTGTATTTCTTTACATGTTCTAGCCATTTGTTTGTCGGTATTGTCCAATCAGAGTTTTAATGTTCTGTTAAGTTGGTTCATTGTCTTTTTTAGGTCGTTATTTGTGAGTGTTTGTATATAGTCTGTACAGTTCTCTCTTATGTTTTATTAGTCTCAGTATGTATTTGGGTAGTGTAGGTCGGTAGAAAGCATTTTTTTATTTCCGGGCTAAATTTTCCTATGGCTAGTGAAAGTTGTTGTTGTATGGTTTCTATTGAAATGGGGTGTGCTTGTGATTGAATGTAGTCATGTATATGTTGTTTCACTTTGTCTATGTCAGTCTTTGTTAGGTTTAAGTTTTTCTCTATAGGTGTATTGGAGGTAGGTTGCGTATGTTGTAAGTCTATGTTAAACGTAATAGCCAGGTGGTCGGATCCAAGCTCGTTGGTTAAGTTATGTTGTTGATGGTGTTTGTCAGGGTTTCTTGTGTGCAGTAGAACGTCTGGTGTTGAGTCATGGGTTGCGGGCATCAGAAAAGTTGGTGGGGTGTGCTGTTTTATAAAGTCGGAATTTTGTAGAAATCTTTTAAGCTGTTTCGTTTTGCTTTTGTTCATATTAAAGTCGCCTACAATTATTGCATATTATAGATGCTCGCTTTAGTCAGTATGGTTTTGTTCTAGGTTGGAGTGTGGGTGTATGTATGTCAGAAATATGTGTATCAGGTCGTTTAAGTAGGGTAGCGTAAAGTGTAGACAGTCGTTCAAGGGTGTTGAGGGAGGGAGGATTTGCTCTTCCAAGTTTGATGTTTGGTTTTAGGAGAGCTGCGACCCGCCCCTGGCATGATTGATGGTATTTCCATGCCCTATAGATATACTGCCAATTTCTGTACGTTGGTGTTTGTCCTAGTTTGGTTTTAGTCTCTACAAATATGCAGCAGTCTGTGTCGTTTTGTTCTATGTAATGTGTAAAATAAGTGGTTTTTTTTCTGTTCAGTCCGTTGATGTTGGCGTAAAGTAGTCTCATGTTGAACGGTCTATGTTAGTGATTGTTTGTTTTAGTTGTTCATGGGGTTCTGTCGAGGTGTTTTGTTGGGTAGGAGCATGTCGAACATCAACACATACATGTGGTTACCAAAGAAGACGACCGAGGTGTCAATGTCAAAATCTTCTATATATTGTTTTCGCATTTTTTTAAGCAGATCCTCTCTGTTAGTGTTGGTAGACTTGTTAATTTGATGTTTATATTGGTTTAGTATAAAATCGTGAGTTGTTATTGGTGAGTGTATTCTGTTGCCTTTGGTTATCGTATCAGACACCTCAGACGTTCTCTTGTTCAGACACTTAATTTTTATATTGGGGATACCACTGATAGGTGCTGTTGGTCTCTTCGGGCACTTTACGCTCCATGCCGCATGCTCGTCCGAGTTGCAGGCAGCGCACTTGACGGGAAGTGGAGAACTGCACCCAAATGTTGAGTGAGGGCCAAGGCACTTGTTGCACTTCGCAGGTGTTTTGCAGGATTCGGTTCGGTGCTGAAACGAGTTGCACCTGGCGCACGGAGCAGGAATCGGAGCTGGAGGCTTGCTCTCGACAATCCTGAACACGCGCCCAAGGATGTGCACTGCGCGGTCGCTCATCAACCTCTCGTACGTCGCCAGGTCGCCCGTTATCAGCCTCATCAGCAGGGTGGGACTGTTTCTAGCTCTAGAGATGATTCTTTTGCAGAACCTAATTGTTAGACCCGATTTCTCCAAATATTTCAGGAACATTTCATCCGTGATCTCAAGGTCCACTCCAGTAGCAACCACTGAATATGTGGCTGTAATATGGTGGTTTGATCTTTGTTGTCGGGTTGTTGGCAGGTTAGCACCTTTCTGCAGTTTGAACGTTGTTATAACGTTCTCTTGTATTAGTTGTTGTAAAATTGTTGATGTTTTGTCCTCCTGGTGGTTTTGATTAGGAAGTAATTATCTTGCCTGATAATCACATCCTTGTTGTTGGGGTTGAGTTCCTCCCACCTGATTGCAAATTGGACTCTGGTGATGGTCGGCAATGCGTTCGCTGTGAATGTGTGCGAATACGTGGGAAATCTTGTTGATGTCTTGCTCTTTGTTGTTTGATTTTAATTTAATCAGTAAATGTATTTTTACCGTTGGCTTGGAGTTTTACTGTAGGAAGGACCAGCAATTCCTAGAAAGAGGATCAATTAAACATTGATACGATTTCCCGCGTTTTGGGTTGATCGAGAACAAAGATCAACCGGATGTTAGTAAGGAAAATAAAACTCCTCCCTAAACAGCCTGTCTGTGAGTTGATGAGTTATAACTCATCCCGTCTGACTGAGCTGCACCTTTTATTTCGCTATTAGGCTTGTGGCGTACTTCATCCACAAACTCACAGGTGGTAGGACCAACCCTGATTCCAACAATTAACTTCATTCAAGATGGCAAAGTTCGGATTGGAAGTTCGTGAAGGCCTTGTAGACACCTTATCGTCTTTTTTTTTTGTTTGCCCGGCGGCGGCTGGAGGATAAAAATCTTCTCGAAGACACCCAGTGTCCCGTGACACCAGGTAGTGTTGGATTTATTATTTAACTAAAAAACCCCCATTTTTGACTGCAAGTTTCCGGGAGTTATCCTTTAAAACTTGTGGTCTTCTTTAAGAATGGTTCAGCTCTGGCATCCGTATGCCTTCACCTCTCATTCTCTCCATGCTAGCTAGCTGCTAGAATGGGCATCTTACTAATTTTACACAAGGACTATACTACTTAATACTACCTAATCACACTATCTTAAAAAGTTATTACGGCACTCTGCAGTAAACTGCTGTACTTATTTGTTGCCCTATTGGGCCAGCTGGTGCCTGGGCCTCTTTTTCCTGGGCCCGTTGTCCTCTGGGGATTTATCGTCTGCCGTACGGCATAATATATAAATGGAATTACTGATAAACTGCGCTGGTGCGTTGGGTTGGCGCACCAAGCCATTCCGCCGGTACTGCACCGGCTCTTGAAAATTCGCTGAGTTACCCATCTCTAATACATGAGCAAGGCGAGAGAGATGAGGGATGCTGCCGAGAAGTAAACCAGTGAGTCGGTAGTCTCGTGGCAGATAGAGAAAGTAGGCCTGCGTAACACAGTGGATTTTCGAGTGTTCACACAGCGACACCGACACAGCTTGCCGTATTGATACAGCGACACGGCGCGCCACACTTTTTTAAAGCAGTGCATCGCGATCAATGTTTTTTCTTTGAATTTACTGAAGAGAGACTATGACAGACGCCGGACTTGCGTTGTTTTAATGAAAGCAATGAATGCAGTGGCAACATGTTTTCTTCATCTGCGATTGGTTTCGAAGCTGCTGGGTCAGCCATAAATTATGACCGAATGACTGTTGTTCCTTTATGTATGCAAGGGCGGACAAAACTATTTAAACTCGTTTTTTGAAGCTTCGTATGCTTTTTCATGCAATCTGGTAGTAATCAAAAGCCAGACATTTGCCTTTTTGCTTTGTTGAAATATCGAATTCTCAGATGTTGTAATGAGATTGAGAGTGAGATTAACTGTTAAGTGTTGTTGAAAGTGCCGCGTCGTAAGAGGCCAAGTGTCGCGGCACATAGACACAGAGAGCAGCATCAACACACAAGTGCCTTAAGTCACAGTATTACCCAGGCCTAAGAGAAAGGCGATCCGTGTTGCGGCCTTGTGCTCGTGCGTGTTGCTAGTCGGGGGTCACCATTTATGGCGCTGTTGAAGCACCTTGCGTTTCGTCCCGGGCTTACCCATTGGACTCGTCAGTAAGGCTTACGTAGGCCCTGCATTATTCGCCGGATACGGGTTATTCATTGTCAGGAAGTATATCAACCGAGACGGCGTTTCTTGGGCGGTGAAATAGATTTTGGCTGCTGAGTTGGTGATGCTGCTACGTGTGAGTCAGTGGATGTAGTTCACCACACAACTATTCTTTGTCTCTGTCAACTTCGGCAACATTGAATTAAGTATTAACAAAAGTAAGGTTACGTGAGATATTCTGAATTTTCAAACAAGTAAAATGTTATGTTTTAAACATTTGAATCGTTCTATCCAACGATATTTATCATTAGTTACTAAGCCATTGCCTGCAGATGTGAAGATGCTAGACCATAGTTGCTATCGAGATGAATATACCAACATAACAAGTAGAATTGCATCTCATGTTGGCCGAAACCTACATCTGCAGACAATCGCTTCTCGGCCTTTTGGCTAAGATCAAAGTTCTGTCAGCTTGTGACCGGTTAAACGCGCGAGCTGACCTGACGCGACATTGCAAGCAAATCAAACAAATCAAGCATCACCAATAGAGTTCTGTTCTTTGGAGTCCATTGAATAGTCCTCTATTTCGTGGTCTCGGAAGTCCGAGATGAAGTGCTAAGTGCACCCATAGACCAGAGTCCGGGAAGCGATCACGCAGTAAGTAGTGCCATGGCAGCCCTCTCATCATCCCACCCCCCCAACCCAACGCTAGTACACCGGAACAAAAAGACCTTTCACCGTTAAATGCGTACCCTACACATTTTCTCAAGCATACATTAAAAACCAAACAAAACACATTGCCGATCACCACATTGACCGCAATTCACCTAGAACTCGGTACAAACGTGCCAATTCAGCAATACAAGCTCATATCTGTCGTCAGATCTCATATCTTGTCGAGCAACATATCTGTTTACAAACACAACGTGAGAAACAGCTATTCATCGAAAACCCAATGACCTCACGTACTATCAACGCGGCCGTCACCCGCAAGGCTGAACAACGACCAGGCGTGTCGATTTCCACAACACAACCAAAGCATATTTGTCTGGGTACGCACGTCAACAAAACAAATACTACCTGACGGAATCCTTCCCGGGACTGCTGATGGATATTTTCAATGGCTTGCTGAAATCGCAGAATTTCCCGAAGAGCTGGAAAACTGGTAGACTAGTCTTGATTCCTTAGCAGGCGAAGCCGCTGCTTGAGGACACCAGGGCCTTTGTGCCTGATTAACACTGTATGCGGCTCCCGTGTGGCATGACTGGGCAACCTTCGCCAAATATCGCATAATGATCAATGTGGTACAACGGAGAGCTCTCCTTCAGGTCGCCTCTGGATACCGAACCATGTCGGGAACTCAGGTGATTACGGGGATGCCAACTATGGACCTCCTGATGAAGGAGCGGAAGCGGCTTCACGACGGCGGTGGAGGACATTTGTGATCTACATCGTCTGCGTAGACGTAGCACTCCGTTTCTTTCGTGGTTGGAATGTCTGCCATTTAGATGTTGAATAGCAGGGGACCCAACTCGGACCCCTGCGGTACTCCTGACATCGTTCTAATCGTTGACATCTGATCATCGGTTTTGACTTAAAAGCTGCATCCAGACAAGTAGCTGCGGATTAGCTGAATTTGGTACTCAGGAAACTCTGCCTTGAACATCTTGGCAATTAGGCCCTGATGCCAAACTTTGTCAAACGCCTTTGCCATATCCAGGAAGCCGGCTCCTAGATTGCGTTTGCGGTTTAACTGCTGCAGGATTCTTGTTGTTAGCCGGACGGTGAGAGTGTTTGTGCCATGTTCCGGCCTAAATCCTTGTTGCTCATTCAGGAGCACTTGCTTGTCCTCTATTGTGTCCTGTAGGTGGTTCAGGATACTTCTCTCTATGACCTTGTTCAGTGTACGCAGTAGGCTGATGGGCCTTTAGTAGGCATGGGTAACACTGAGTTGAGTTGCGCTTTTGAGTTGTCGCCGCTCTGTGCGTTGATGAGTTATAACTCATCCCGTCTGACTACGCCGCACCTTTTATTACGCTATTACGCTTGTGGTAGACTTTGTAATGGCGCTTCCGGGAAAACATCTTTTCCTCTTTATGGTTGGTTTCTGGTAAAATAACAAGTTCGGACTTGAACGGGTTTCCCGCGGTTTCCTCCGGCGCCAGCCATCAGGATTTATGTGGTGATGGCCCCCACAGCTAGGGTAGCCTTTATACAGTGGAGAAAGAAAATAACCCAGAGGTCAACACGCAGTCGGCAGAATTAAACACAGTCGAACGACAAATGGTTTATTCAGCATATAAAAACATTTCAAATTATCTACCGCCGGGGAACAACGGCAGGCGGTTTCCTCTTAACACACTAAAATAAGGTTTTTGGCCTTAAAGAGGCGTTTTACATCTAATGAAATAACATAAGATTTCCGGCCTTAATGAAGAGTTTTACATTCAAGGAAATAACATAAGATTTCTGGACTTAATGAACACAAAATTAAAGTTAAAATAAAACGTTGAGAGGAGGTGCACAACAGGGCGGTCGGTATATATTACGTATATGCGATTAACGGTGGTGAATGATCGTATGTTACGCAATCATATCTTGCGCTGCGGTAATGTGGGTTTGATCCGGAATCACAAGCTGACGTGAACGGGGAATTTATACTCGGAATAAATGCGTACACCAGCAAAACTTCAGAGATCAGGAAGAACGGGGAGTTTTCGCATTCATTCCCCACACTTTCGGTTATTTAATATCGGTCTAGCTGATGACGTGGACTAATTGTGTATGATATATCTGGATAATGTAACTCAGTTACTGGCGGTTGTTTTCAGTAAAATTTGAGTCTTTAAGGTGGCGGTTCTATGTTGCATACCTTATTTACGGTGGGTTGAAACACGAATCGGAAATACGGAATGCAGAATCGGAAAAAGGGACTTTAATTCGGAAACAAGCCAAATCTGCAGACCGACAGCCGTTCCGAGCTCATGCCGGGCGACAGGCTAGCCAGCACAAGATCAGAACGACAATCTACGGTTGACAGGGGGACCAGGGGGTTAGACCAGAATATGGATACTGTACTTTCTTTTACGGTAGATTTAAACACGTGAACTTACTCAGATTGGAAGATTGCTGTCGGTTGGATGGTTCCAATCTTCTGCACTTTTGGTTGGGTCTTACTTCACGGTCGGAAAGTTAGTTCGACTTCACGGTCGGAAAGTTAGTTAGCCTTCACGGTCGGAAAGTTCGTCTTGTTAATGGTCTGAAAGTTAGTTAGCCTTCATGGTCGGAAAGTTAGTATTCTTCATGGTGTGAAAGTTAGTTAGCCTTCACGGTCGGCAAGTTAGTCTTCATAATGGTCGGAAAGTTAGTTAGCCTTCACGGTCGGAAAGTTAGTCATCTTAATCTTAGTCTTAAAGTTAGTTAGTCCCCCTCACGGACTTCGTGTCGCCTTAAATACCCTTTTTGGCCTCCTCCTATTTTGGCTTCATAGTAGGAGCCCTTTTTGGTAGGGATCCTTTGTTAAATTCTCATCGCGCATTGGCATGTTTTTCGGTTTTTGGGATTCCTGATATTTAGTTTGGTATTCGAGGGGACTTATCTGGTAGATTCTTTTTCGAAATTTTGTGGTGCCTGTGCGTGGTTTGTCGGTTGTTGGTATGCTTACTATTTAGGCTTAGTATTCAGAAAATCTATCTGGTAGTTTCTTTTGCGGAATTCTTGTAGTGTATTGACGTGTTTTTCGGTTTTTGAAATGCTTGCTATTTTGGCTTGTTATTCAGAAAACTTATTTGCTAGGAATATTTTGCGAAATTTTGTGGTGTACGTGAGGGATATCGGTACAATTGCAAAGTACTACTAAGAAGTAAATAGCTATCCGTTTACGGGGGCCCTTGAAAACGATCATTCACCCAATGCTGGCTTAACTCAGCCGGACAGAAAGAAAATTTTAGTAACCTTCGCTACAACTTCATCCAGAAACTCACAGGTGGCGGCAGCACCAACCCTGATTGCAACAATTAACCTCATTCAAGATGGCTGTGGGCTTATTGTTGGTCTTGCAAATAAGCACACTTTTAATAATTAACAGTTTACTAATAATAATAATAATAATTACAGCTTTAAAGACAACGAAACGTAGGGTACGAGCGCGAAACCGGGAACCGCCCCACTAGCCACAAGCGACGCTGACCCCTCCCTTGCACCCCCTGTTGGTACGCCTGGCATCTGGTAGTGTTGCCAACGGTGTTGTATTACAGCCAACCTTTTGGGGCGAATGAGTCGAGTGACGAATCCGCCACAGGGCTCCCCCCAGCGAGGTAGCCGTCGATTGCGAGCGTTTTTTTTTCTTTTGTCAAGGTGATCAAAGGCGGTTGGCGTACGAATGTTCCTCCGATACTCGATGGGTGGCTGGAATATATTCTGGTTTGAGCCGGTCCGTTGACACTCGTTGAGGAACGTTCTGGACATCCACCGTCAAGAACTTTTCGTTGCGCTCCAGCACTCTGAACGGGCCGCTATAAGAGATAAGATAAACACATGAGTTGTTGCTTGAAGGTCCGGATGGACGTAGGCGGCACGTGCTGAGTGGTTGCTCGTAGGTACCGGCCGCGGAGCTCCCATCGTCTCACGGAGGCGCTGGACAAATCGGTGTTCGTCAGGTGCAGTAGTGCTAGGGGCTAACAGCTGTCCAGGGAGCCGAACTGTTGTCCCATACACTAACTCTGAGGCTGTGCACGAAATGTCTGGTTTGAAAGTGTTCCGCAGGCTCAACATGACCAAGGAAAGAGCATCGACCCAGGAGACTGCATCCGCAGCGATGAGAGCGGCTTTGAGGGTGCCGTGGAAACGTTCGATGCACCCATTCGATTGCGGGTGGTAGGCAGTCGTTTTTATATGCTGCACTCCCAGCAGCGCGTTGAGCTGGCGGAATAGCTGACTCTCAAACTGTCGGCCTCGGTCCGTTGTTATGGTTGCAGGCACGCCAAAGCGACAAATCCACCCACCGAGAATCTGCTGTGCCACTATCTCAGCAGAGATCTCCGGGATTGGAATCGCCTCGGGCAACGTCGTAAATCGGCCATTGATTGTGAGGAGGTACCGAGAATTACTGGTGGTAGGAAGTGGTCCCACGATGTCGATGTGTATGTGGGCGAACCTGTCGTCGGGCATTCCTAGCGGCGTCACGGGCGTAACGGTGTGGCGACCTACTTTGGCCGCTGGCATTGGATACACTCTCTGCACCACTGCTTTGTTTGGCGGTTCAGGTTGTGCCACACGAAGTGGCTGGCAATCATGCGGAGCGTGGCGGCATGTCCTGGGTGAGATAGATAGATAGATAGATAAAAATTTATTGAACATTCCCATTAATAAAATTCACAAACAAAGTTAACAAACATAACTCCCATGTCTAGCCAGATGTTCGGCCGGTTGCTCTTTGCCCATGATCTAAATAGGCGCGCTAAGTCGTCCATTACCTGGGCAGTGCCCTAACATGGACATTCCCGAGCTAGCCATACGCACGACAACGTCAGGAGATAGTCTTGAAGTGGCGGTTTTGGTTTTATTCGAGGGGCATTCATTAAGGAAAAAAGGTCTTCCTGAAGGGAAGCCAAAAACCCCTTTTGCTTCGACCTTTAAGTTTGATACTGTCAGCCGTGGCGTTAACCGCTGGCAGTTTCAACTAGATGACCAAATCCATCCGCCCCCGCCCCGATCGGTGCAAGAACCAGCCAACACCAGCCAGAACGAGGCAGGATGAACCCGTCAAGTCACGTTATGTTGGATTTGTGCGTTTCCAGCCTGCTAGAAACGACTGTCTGCAACTGGCAGGCAATGTTTGTTTGTCGTCACGTACTGTCAGGGACAAAATCCTCATAAAATATGGGAAGTCGCTTATACAGGGGACCATGGGTTGGGCGATCGTTTGCTCTTACTTGGGTGATATTTCGCGTGAGGACTGAGCCTTGCACTCCGCTATGATAAAATTTTTCAGCGATGGTATCTATATAGTCGGCTATATAGGCCATCCCTGTAGCTTCGTGCATTTCGGTTATTCTGGTGTATCTGTCAGCCGATAGGACGCCTCTTAGGAACCTATTTTGGGTCCTTTGAACACGTAGTCTCGTGGAATCACAGACAGAGTGCCAGACAGGGGAGCCGTAGGTCAGTATGGGCCTTATAGTGGAGGTGTAGAGCAGAAGTTTATTTCGAGGTGATAGGAAAGAATTTGGCGCCAGAAGAGAGTACAACTTTCTTCGGGCCATGGCAGTCTTTTGTACAGCATAGTCAACATGCTTATTGAAATGGAGTCGGGCGTCTAGTTTGAATCCCAGGTATTTCACCTCTTTTGTTGGTTTGATAGGAGTATTTTGGATCACGAGTGATGATAAGATTTTATTGTTAGAGAATTTGCGCGAAAAGATAATAAGTTCCGTCTTCCTGGGATTCACTTTAAGTTTCCATTTGTCAAAATACGGCGTCAATAAACTCAGGTGATGTGCAATGCGAGATTTCGCAGCCTGAGCATAAAAAGACGATGCGTAGATAGCCGTATCATCAGCGTATAGTGCTATTTTTGTAGTGGGAAGTTTTGGAATGTCTGCTGTGTACAATGTATACAGCAGAGGCGAAATCACTGTTCCTTGTGGTACTCCTGCCGCGATGCGTCTTTTGGCAGAAGTGGAATTCTCCACTTTCACCTGGATGGAACGGTTTTTTAGGTAAGACGCTATCAGGGAAACTAGGTAGAGTGGCAGTGAATGCACGGTAAACAACTTGTACAGCAGGCCTGTGTGCCAGACTGTGTCAAAGGCCCTTTGCATGTCGAGAAGCAGCATAACCGTACTTTGAAGCTTATTAAATGCTGCATAGGCATCCGTTGCGATCCTAGCAGTCTGCAGCGTTGTGTTGTGTCTTGGTCGAAAGCCAAACTGCTCATCCGGGATTAAACTTCGAAGCTCGGCTGCTGCCTGTAATCTCGAATGGATGACCTTCTCGGTTAATTTGCCGAGGGTGTTCAAGAGGGAAATTGGTCTTTTCCCAAAAAATTGGTGGAAAGTTGGGGATTATTACAGCGTTTTTCCAGTCCTGTGGGAAGTGCTACAATTTAAGGACTGCGTTGACTATTTGTACTATTAGCACAATAGTTTTCTGCGGTAAGTTTTTGAGGAGTAAATAAGGGATGCCGCCTGGCCCGGGAGCTTTTCGGCTAGGGAGGCGCCGAAGACACGATTGTATCTCCGACGGGGTTGTTATATAGGAATGCAAAATCGAGGGTGGTATAGGATACTTCCGTTCTACAAAAACAGCGGTCTGTCTTTCTATTTCGTTATCCTGAAGGGCTGGTTGGACCTTGTGTACTTCTGCCAAAAAGTCGGCGAGCAGCTCGCAGTTGTCACTGGTGGTAATATAACTCCGCCCCTCTTTTTCAAGAGCGGGGACTTGCTCATAGCCTTTTCGCAGACTTCTCGACAGTTTCCACAGAGAATTGTCACGGGGAGTCAGATTTCGCAGTTTCTCCGCCCATTTATAATTCCTGTATGCGGAGATTTCGCGCTGTATGTCTCCTGCAAGCTCTGCTGCCATTATGCGATCGGCAGGTTGCCTGAATCGCTGCCAACGCTTCCTGATTCGATTTTTCGCCTTAATAAGGTCCAAAATTTCCTCAGGAAGATTGTCGCGCCGCGGTCTGTTCGGAACTTTTTTGGCCAAAGCTTGCTGTGTCCGTTGTATATTCCTGGTCAGACCTTTTACCGCATGCTCTAGAGCTTCGACAGTATCAATCTAGCCCGGAATACACGTCAGGTCTTGTAGTCGTTTTCGATATTCGCGAAAATCGAAATTTTCGTATGAATATCGAAAGTCGTTCGTTTGTGTGCGCTTTAAATCCCTAATGTCGAGATAAATGGGCAAATGGTCACTGCTGAGGGCGTCTATAACCACCATCTCCGTGAGATTGGTGAGTCCTTTGGCAATTCCGAAGTCGAGGTAGGATGGATTCCCTCCACTGTTCGGGTAATGCGATGAAGTGGGCATAACGAGTAGGCCATTGTCGCGAACGTAGTCGGCTAGAAAATTGCCGGCTGCGTTTTTATGTCCAGGGTTATTGAATAGTGGATGGCGGGCGTTGAAATCTCCCATTAGTAACACCCTATTGGTGTTTATGAAGAATGGATCGACATCAGCGGCCTGTAAGCGTACGGTGGAGAAATAGCCACAGTAGATCAAAACTCCATCAGGAAGTTCAACGCCGACGTTCTCTATTGATGACTGCCTGTGTGGCAGTCTCCTGTATGGAATTGACGTTTTGACCGCTATGGCCACCCCTCCCCTTAAACCGGGCCTATCGGCACGTTCGAGCCTGTACCCCCGAATCCTAAGTATATCCCCGGGGCGCAACCATGTTTCGACAATCAACGCCACGTCGATATCCTCGGTCCGAAGGAAGTGCACAAACTCACCGAGACGACTCCGGAGTCCGCATGAGTTCCATTCTCCTATCCTCATAGGGCACAGTTGGCAAAATTAGGGCTTAAAAATGGAAGCTGTTAATATCTTCATTGAAGAACTGCGCTGAGACTAGGAATTTGTCTGTCTTCGAGACGCAACCCTTCAATGCAGCGCTGTAAAATCTTACCGCCTTGATCACCACCTCCAAGTTGATTTGCGACGACAGCTCGGCGAATTCCCGCTGGACACTGCCCAGCATGGCCACCGCGTTCCCATTTATACCATGGGCTGGGTGGGCGGAGGTCGTCGGGACAGCTTCGTGCTGCCTCAGCGGAGGAAACTCCGCTAATGAAGGCGGTGGCGGGGGCAGCATGGTCCTGTTGGCGTGACTTGGCGCCATGGTCCTGCTGCTTAGGGGTGAAGGGTGGATCGGGCCAGGGGCTCGACTGGTTTGGCCCCAGGCTGGCCTCGTTGGAAGAGGAGCAGGGACGAAACGCTGCTTCTCCGCCGGGACTTGCGCCTGTTTATAAATGTAGACTGGGCAAGCCTCGTCAAGGCTACGATGAGGCCCACCGCAGTTAGCGCATTTTAGTGTAGCTCCAACGGGGCAGGCGGTGATTTCATGCCCCCCAGCGCATCGGGAGCATTTAAAGTCCCGGTGGCAGTTTCCGGAGACATGGCCCCAGCCCTGGCATCGACGACACTGTGTCAGGGTCTTCCGGTTTTTGCGGGTTTCCCACGAAACCCTGACAATGCACACCACCCTAGCCTCGGCGTTAAGCCTTCGGAGGGTTGCCTTGTCGCTAGTGACGACCAGGTAGAGCGGCCTGAAGAGTGTCTTCATTTTGAAGACACTTCTCACCTCCAGTGCTTTGTCTGTCAGATCCTCCTTGATGGCAGTCGGATCGACATTCCCCTCCAGGCCCCTCAGGACAAACGCGTGTGTTTTTTGCGACGAAGGGGCGTAGGTGTGGAACTGGCTCCTGTCCTCCTCCAGGGATCGTTTTACCGCCGCCCAGTCTATAATGCTGCTGCAGTACACGATTAACGAAGCCTTCGTGTACTTCAGCGTGAACGGCTGACTGGTGATGGTTTTTAGACCACCAATCAGCATTGTGTGATTGCTGGGTTTTCCAGCGATCACAATTGGCGGCGGCTTTTCTGTCTTCTTGGGCTTGCCTGTAACCGCTGTAGGGCTCTCAGCAACTGCTTCCCGTTCAGTCCCTACGCTGGTGTTGGGAAGTGTTGGAGGCTCATCTACGATTGGCGGCTGGATGGGCGCAAAGCGGTTTTTCAGCGTCGTGGAGGCCTCTGGAGCAACAATCAGCGTGCTCCACGCCACAGTCCTTCGCGGGACTACGAACCCGTCATCCGCTGCGCCCGCTGAAGTCGCCCGCGACACCCCTACAGCCTCCTCCATCGCCGATTTTTTTGGAGCCGGGGTTGGTGACGCTGGCGATGTTGGGTCGGACATGCCGGATGTCGGCCCTGGACATGCCGGATGTCGGTCGAAAACTGGCTTATGAATTCCAGTTGGCGAATCTGCCGCGGGGACTGGCGATCATGGCGTTGCTGGAAGTCATAGATGAGGGGCTTGTGATCTGTGTAGATTGTAAACTGCATGCGCTCAAGGAAATGTCGAAAATGGTGAATGCCGTGAAATATGGCTAGTAACTACTAGTACACCATCGTATGTGCTGTAGTTCCGCTCTGTTTTTGATAACTTACGTGAGAAGAAGGCGATAGGATGCAGGTCCTTTCCCACAAGCTGCTGCAATACACCGCCGATTGCTGTGTCAGAAACATCGACTGATATGCTCAATTGAGCGTGAGGGGCTGGGAAAACCAGCTCGGTGGAGGTGGCCAGGAGTTCCTTGACTTTGGCGAAGGCGCCCTCGGCTTCCGGAGGAAGGTTGAGCTTCCTTGAGAAGGACTATGGTAGCTTCCTGCATTCGCTGAGTTTAACGTTCTAATATCCTGTATGCGGTGCATATGGATCTATTGTTAACCACGTAAACAATTAAACTTAAACAAAAAAACTAACCACTGCTTTGTTTGGCGGTTCATGTTGTGCCACACGAAGTGGCCGGCAATCATGCGGAGCGTGGCGGCATGTCCTGGGTGAGACTGCGTGTGGAATTTCTGGAAAACGTCTCTGAAACGCAGCCGGTACATATACCCGTATGTGGCCGTCTCGGACTTCAGAGTAGATCGGTCGCTGGCTCTCCGGCAGGGCGACGCATTGGAGGCTGAAAGAGCTGGTAGGATCTTGGAGGATCTTTTGCAGGCTCTCGTATGTTGTTTGAGCTTCCGCCAACCTGTCAAAATCGATTGCGGTGGACGATTCCAGGGCGTCCACTTCAGGCCGTGATAGGCAATCGGCCACGATGTTTGCCGCGCCCTGGACATGCCGGATTTCGGTCGAAAACTGGCTTATGAATTCCAGTTGGCGAATCTGTCGCGGGGACTGGCGATCATGGCGTTGCTGGAAGGCATAGATGAGGGGCTTGTGATCTGTGTAGATTGTAAACTGCATGCGCTCAAGGAAATGTCGAAAATGGTGAATGCCGTGAAATATGGCTAGTAACTCACGATCGTATGTGCTGTAGTTCCGCTCTGTTCTTGATAACTTACGTGAGAAGAAGGCGATAGGATGCAGGTCCTTTCCCACAAGCTGCTGCACCGCCGATTGCTGTATCGGAAGCATCGACTGATATGCTCAATTGAGCGTGAGGGGCTGGGAAAACCAGCTCGGTGGAGGTGGCCAGGAGTTCCTTGACTTTGGCGAAGGCGCTCTCGGCTTCCGGAGGAAGGTTGAGCTTCACTTGCCTCTTCTGCTGGTTTGCCAGTAGCTCCGTCAAAGGCATAAGCTGCACAGCAGCGCTAGGTTGCCAGCGTCGATAGAAGTTGACCATGCCCAGGAATCGACGCAGCTGTTTGTAGGTCGTCGGTTTGTGGGAAATTGCGTATGGCGCTTACTTTTGACGGCAAGGGCAGGATTCCCCTTGCTGAGACCGTTGTACTCAGGAAGTTGACCTTGCGGACTCGGGATTTGCGATTCTCTTGGTTTATGTGGAGATTAAAAAAAATTTGCTTACCATGGAGCTGATTCGCAAAATCTTGTATGTGCGGCACTGGATAGCGGTCGGGCTTGGTGATGTTGTTTAAGCGGCGGAAGTCTCCGCAGGCGCGCCATTTGCCATTGGCTTTCTGGACCATATGAAGTGCACTGGCCCAGGGCGAATTGGACGGCCGAACAATTCCTGCCCGCATTAAGTCGTTGAATTCTTCGCGGGCCGCCCGTAGTCTATCTGGCGGGAGCCGCCGCGCTTTCGAAAATATTGGCCGTCCCTTGGTCTCTATGTAGTGCTCTACTTCTTCATGGCCTGCCCGCGTTCAAGGTGAGCGATCGTAAGGATGGGCAGCGGATAAACCTATTACTTCCATCGCTGTCACTCGTCGGGAACTGCAACCTATGCTATTTGGGGCGGATGGGCTTACCAGGCGCTTGTGGCGCATATCCACTGTGATGCCGTGATGCGTCAGGAAGTCGGCACCCAGGATTGCGGTGGTCACGTCTGCGACTACGAATGTCCATTTGGTCGGTTGGCCAAGACCGAGGTTCAGCTGCAGGTGCTTGTGCCCGTAGGTTTTGATGCAGAACCCGGTGGCAGAATACAGGCATTCCGTTGTGGGGTGTGTGGCAGGGCAAATCCTGCGTGGCAGTACGCTAATGTCAGCTCCAGTATCGATGAGGAACTGGAGCTTCAGCTTCCTGTCTGTTACAAATAGGCGACGTGGTACCAGGGCTGTGGCTGTTGTCGCCGCTACAGCTCGCCCCGGCGGTTTCCCGCAAATGAGCAAGGAGGTCTGCATTTTCTAGCACGGGACCCGAATTTTCGATGGTAATAGCACTGCTCCTCCTGGAGGTTTGGTCGAGGCTGCTGATGGTGCTCTTCCCGTTTCACTAATCTCGATAGGGCGCTTACCTCACGAGTCAACTCGGTTATTGCGTCCTCCATGATTGCCTTTGTGTCGATGGACAAAATGGCGGAGCAGCCATTTTGGATAAATTGGTCGGCCTTTTTGGCGAGGTCCTCCAGGTCCCCATCGAGTGGCTCAGGCTTGCATGCGGTGCAATATCTGAGTCGGCTTAAGGTCACCCAGCGTCGTCTCGATAAGCTGGCGGGTTTTCTGCTCCGGGCTCTAGCCATATCTTTCTAAGAATCGAGCTTTGAGTTCTTCATAGGCCCTGCCCTTGGTGGGCTCTCTTAGAAGTTCGGCGACCTCTTGCAGGACCTCGCAGTTGAGGCTCGTTAGGGTGTGGTCGAATCTGCACTCGTCCGATGTAATCTTTGCTTGTCGGAACTGGGCCTCCAGTCGAAGAAACCACAGCTCTGGTTCTGTTCGCCAGAACTCCGGTGCCTTGATCCCAACACGCGCGATTATTCCCTGGTCGTCGTTGGTTTCTTGCATGGCGTCGCGTCGGTCGTGTGATAATTAATTAATTAATCGCGTTTCTTTTGCTTAACGTCGGGGTCACCAATGTGGGCTTATTGTTGGTCTTGCAAATAAGCACACTTTTAATAATTAACAGTTTACTACTACTAATAATAATTACAGCTTTAAAGACAACGAAACGTAGGGTACGAGCGCAAAACCGCAACCGCCCCACTAGCCACAAGCGACGCTGACCCCTCCCTTGCACCCCCTGTTGGTACGCCTGGCATCTGGTAGTGTTGCCAACGGTGTTGTATTACAGCCAACCTTTTGGGGCGAATGAGTCGAGTGACGAATCCGCCACACTTGAAACACTAACCTTGAAAAAATCGATTTTTCCGACTTTGACAATGTTGCCAAATTTTTATAAAATTCCAATTGACACCAAACGATTCGATATCACGCGTTTCATACTACACGCGAACTGTCAAAATTGTCAAGTCGTAATGACAGTTTTGTTAGTTTGTTGCCTAATTTTTTAGGACCACTTAGCAAATCATAATCTTCCACTTGGATCATTATGATTATGCCACATTTCATTCTCTTTCGCATGGAACCACTTTCAAGGTCATCAGTGTAACTGTCAAATTTTTGAAAAATTCCAAACAATCAACTAACAAAAATGACAATTTCTTTTACTTGACCTATCTGTCAAATTGGTTTTGCAATCCTAGCGAGAATTTCTCATTAATTATTCTCAAGGTCATGTCAATTTTTGACAGTTATGTCATTGACAGTTGCATCGTCCGCTGTCAGTCTACACTCTTGATTTTTTCCTCAGTTTGCCACTATTCGCCAACTAGATACCTTTTCAAGGTCAAACCAATGTCATCATCGGATTCAACTTATCATTTGCCAACCAGCTAAATCCGATTCACATTCACTGATTATAACCTCGATTTTGCAAAAATTCAAATATCCATTTTTACCATCATTCCCACATCATTTCTCATGTTCCGACGCATATTTCCTCCATTTTCACACTTCCAATGACGTTTGCTCTCATAACTCGAAAACGGCCCCCATTCATGCTCTCTCTTTTTGCTTTGACACATGTGTCGCTCAGATGACTATTCACGATCCTGGGACCAATCATATGTTGACATGTCGTTACTCGACCTCCGATTATTTACCATGTTTTTCAATACATAATCTCCATTTGTCAATTTCGATATCAATTTGAAGCTGATCTAAGTGCACTGTGTTAAATTGCAGAGTTGGCCCGAAGGGCCAACTTTTAATTTATAGGGACGACAATATCCAATGCCAAACTTGACATTCGATCGGTATTGGCTTCTCGATCAGTATTGGCTCGGTGTATTCGTTGTACACTTTAGCTAGTGCAGAATTTGCCGTGTATATATTTTCGATGGTTTTTATCAGGTTGTGGACTTGTCTGCCATAAAAGAGGTGTTTAATATCTCTCAATTGGACGCGGTCGAATGCCTTTTCGAGACCTATAAAACATAGGAATCCAGATTTGTTATATTCGATCGACTTTTCTGAACCCTTGTTGTATATCATTCTACAAACACATTTTTGTAAGTATTAAAGAGTGACAAAAACGGATCGGATTTTAAAACGGAATCATTGGAAAAACACATCGAATATAAAATGTTAATGACTATTAATGTACATACCGTCTGAACTGGTCTCTAACTGATTCCGATGAGGTCTCCTGGATACGAAACGATCATCTTGCACATAAAAGAAATAAATTTAAATATTCTGATACTGGTACTTGTAGTGTTTTTGTTCCACTTGGGAATTAATGCTTGTTTAATTTTTCCCATTAGTGGACTATGGTAGCTTCCTGCATTCGCTGAGTTTAACGTTCTAATATCCTGTATGCGGTGCATATGGATCTATTGTTAACCACGTAAACAATTAAACTTAAACAAAAAAACAAACCACTGCTTTGTTTGGCGGTTCATGTTGTGCCACACGAAGTGGCCTGCAATCATGTGGAGCGTGGCGGCATGTCCTGGGTGAGACTGCGTGTGTAATTTCTGGAAAACAAGTCTCTGAAACGCAGCCGGTACATATACCCGTATGTGGCCGTCTCGGACTTCAGAGTAGATCGGTCGCTGGCTCTCCGGCAGGGCGACGCGTTGGAGGCTGAAAGAGCTGGTAGGATCTTGGAGGATCTTTTGCAGGCTCTCGAATGTTGTTTAAGCCTCCGCTAACCTGTCAAAATCGATTGCGGTGGACGATTCCAGGGCGTCCACTTCAGGCCGTGATGGGCAATCGGCCACGATGTTTGCCGCGCCCTGGACATGCCGGATTTCGGTCGAAAACTGGCTAATGAATTCCAGTTGGCGAATCTGTCGCGGGGACTGGCGATCATGGCGTTGCTGGAAGGCATAGATGAGGGGCTTGTGATCTGTGTAGATTGTAAACTGCATGCGCTCAAGGAAATGTCGAAAATGGTGAATGCCGTGAAATATGGCTAGTAACTCACGATCGTATGTGCTGTAGTTCCGCTCTGTTCTTGATAACTTACGTGAGAAGAAGGCGATAGGATGCAGGTCCTTTCCCACAAGCTGCTGCACCGCCGATTGCTGTGTCGGAAGCATCGACTGATATGCTCAATTGAGCGTGAGGGGCTGGGAAAACCAGCTCGGTGGAGGTGGCCAGGAGTTCCTTGACTTTGGCGAAGGCGCCCTCGGCTTCCGGAGGAAGGTTGAGCTTCACTTGCCTCTTCTGCTGGTTTGCCAGTAGCTCCGTCAAAGGCATAAGCTGCACAGCAGCGCTAGGTTGCCAGCGTCGATAGAAGTTGACCATGCCCAGGAATCGACGCAGCTGTTTGTAGGTCGTCGGTTTGTGGGAAATTGCGTATGGCGCTTACTTTTGACGGCAAGGGCAGGATTCCCCTTGGTGAGACCGTTGTACCCAGGAAGTTGCCCTTGCGGACTCGGTGATTTGCAATTATCCTGGTTTATTTCGAGATTATTAGCCTCCAGAATTCGGAGCACTGATGCCAAATGCTGCTCGTGTTCCGCTTCCGTCTCTGATGCGACGAATATGTCGTCGATATAGACGTAGACAAACGGGCATCCTCGAAAGAGGATGTCTAGGTGTCGCTGTAGGGTCTGGGCGGCGTTCCTCAGGCCAAAGGGCATTCGCAGGAACTCATACAGGCCAAAGGGTGTGATGACTGCCGTCTTCTCAATGTCTTTCGGGCGGACCGGAATCTGCTGAAAGGCACGTACAAGATCGATGGTTGAAAAAATGTGCTTACCATGGAGCTGATTCGCAAAATCTTGTATGTGCGGCACCGGATAGCGGTCGGACTTGGTGATGTCGTTTAAGCGGCGGAAGTCTCCGCAGGCGCGCCATTTGCCATTGGCTTTCTGGACCATATGAAGTGCACTGGCCCAGGGCGAATTGGACGGCCGAACAATTCCTGCCCGCATTAAGTCGTTGCATTCTTCGCGGGCCGCCCGTAGTCTATCTGGCGGGAGCCGCCGCGCTTTCGAAAATATTGGCCGTCCCTCGGTCTCTATGTAGTGCTCTACTTCTTCATGGCCTGCCAGCGTGCTAGGTGAGCGATCGTAAGGATGGGGCAGCGGATAAACCTATTACTTCCATCGCTGTCACTCGTCGGGAACTGCAACCTATGCTATTTGGGGCGGATGGGCTTACCAGGCGCTTGTGGCGCATATCCACTGTGATGCCGTGATGCGTCAGGAAGTCGGCACCCAGGATTGCGGTGGTCACGTCTGCGACTACGAATGTCCATTTGGTCGGTTGGCCAAGACCGAGGTTCAGCTGCAGGTGCTTGTGCCCGTAGGTTTTGATGCAGGACCCGGTGGCAGAATACAGGCATTCCGTTGTGGGGTGTGTGGCAGGGCAAATCCTGCGTGGCAGTACGCTAATGTCAGCTCCAGTATCGATGAGGAACTGGAGCTTCAGCTTCCTGTCTGTTACAAATAGGCGACGTGGTACCAGGGCTGTGGCTGTTGTCGCCGCTACAGCTCGCCCCGGCGGTTTCCCGCAAATGAGCAAGGAGGTCTGCATTTTCTAGCACGGGACCCGAATTTTCGATGGTAATAGCACTGCTCCTCCTGGAGGTTTGGTCGAGGCTGCTGATGGTGCTCTTCCCGTTTCACTAATCTCGATAGGGCGCTTACCTCACGAGTCAACTCGATTATTGCGTCCTCCATGGTTGCCTTTGTGTCGATGGACAAAATGGCGGAGCAGCCATTTTGGATAAATTGGTCGGCCTTTTTGGCGAGGTCCTCCAGGTCCCCATCGAGTGGGTCAGGCTTGCATGCGGTGCAATAGCTGAGTCGGCTTAAGGTCACCCAGCGTCGTCTCGATAAGCTGGCGGGTTTTCTGCTCCGGGCTCTAGCCATATCTTTCTAAGAATCGAGCTTTGAGTTCTTCATAGGCCCTGCCCTTGGTGGGCTCTCTTAGAAGTTCGGCGACCTCTTGCAGGACCTCGCAGTTGAGGCTCGTTAGGGTGTGGTCGAATCTGCACTCGTCCGATGTAATCTTTGCTTGTCGGAACTGGGCCTCCAGTCGAAGAAACCACAGCTCTGGTTCTGTTCGCCAGAACTCCGGTGCCTTGATCCCAACACGCGCGATTATTCCCTGGTCGTCGTTGGTTTCTAGCATGGCGTCGCGTCGGTCGTGTGATAATTAATTAATTAATCGCGTTTCTTTTGCTTAACGTCGGGGTCACCAATGTGGGCTTATTGTTGGTCTTGCAAATAAGCACACTTTTAATAATTAACAGTTTACTACTAATAATAATAATTACAGCTTTAAAGACAACGAAACGTAGGGTACGAGCGCAAAACCGCAACCGCCCCACTAGCCACAAGCGACGCTGACCCCTCCCTTGCACCGCCCGTTGGTACGCCTGGCATCTGGTAGTGTTGCCAACGGTGTTGTATTACAGCCAACCTTTTGGGGCGAATGAGTCGAGTGACGAATCCGCGACATGGCATACTTCGGATTGCGAGTTCGTAGGCCTGGTAGTCATTAGTCTTGCAACGGAAGTTTGCATTTTAGTTTTACAAGGAAAGTTTACTATTTGGTGCCCTCAGTAGCAAACAACTTTGAAAACTATGTTATTTCAAAGATTTCCGACACCTGTTAAATCATCCAAATATTCGGATATTTTCTCGGAAAATTCGCTTATGAGACAACTAGGCTTTACAAGAAGAAAATATATTGTGACTTCATTTATTCCATTCATTAAACCAACTCAACAGGCGTGTGTCTCTTCAGTAAAACCAAAGAAAAAGAGATGGAACGCCCTTCCGGCTGCACCGCGTAAAAGCAAAGCCCACGACGCATGACTACGACAGCACATTTATCGTCCGACGTACGGCGTAATATTATTAATCGTAATTAATATTGGCGGACCAAGCCAATCCGCCGGCACAGCGCTGGCTCTTGAAAATTCGCTGAGTTACCCAACTCTAAAACAACGTTGCGTGTTACAAAAACACGATGAGTTTTTCGTACGTTGAGTTTTTCAGGGGAGTTGATTTAAAGGAGGAGCAAGTAAATTTCGCACATTTCATAATGATTCACACATTTCATAATGATTCACTCATGCAGCGTTTTTCCATGAAGATAATTCCCAGAGTTCTCTTCTTGACTCATCAGCCTCTATTTCGTCCATGCGATCTTCCCAGAGTTGCGATCGACGGATTTTCATGTCTTCCTTGATCGCATTCTGGCGCCGGTTGGCTTGTCTCTTCAGGTGTGGGTCTTGCGTTTGCATCGCTCTGTTCCTTAACCGATTTTTTCGATCTTGGGCTATCGGAACTACGGATAGATTTATTACCAATACCATTATTGCCTTCTGCCAGGTGGTCGGGAAATATTGAAGGTCCAAGATTCCATTTGCCACTGTGGTAAGGTCCTCAATAGCTGTTTGCAGTAGCTTTTTGAGGACTTCGTTTGTGATTCCGTCGTGTCCAGGGGCCTTTTTTCTCTTGGCCCCCTTGATGATGTCCTGGAATCACGATAAATAGTCTCAACATTGGTCATACTAAGTACGGCGGGACATCCACGGCCAGTACCCGCCTACTAGCGAACTCTCAACGGGTTCAGAGCTCAGGCACTGCGTGTACAACGCACAGTCAGTACCCGTCCTTAACATAATTATTAAAATAAACTGAATATAATCCTGACTGAAGTACTGCGGAACCTCCACAGCCAGTACTCCGCACTTTGCTATTAACTTAACGAGTTGCATTCGTTTTCTCTTTAAGCTTTTATATGAAGCATTAACAGTATTTCAATTTAGATAGATATTAAAGAAAACCAGTTTAACATTAAGAAAGGTAAATAAATATGAAAAATATACTATAAGAAAGGTAAAATAAATATTCAAATACAGTCGAAAATGTTGCTCTGTGAGATACACTCACTCATTAACATTATCATTAATGTTGAACCAATAATAAATATGCTGAACAGGCTACTCTGTGAGAAACACTCACCTGATGAATAATTTTACACTTTTTGTTGTTAGATAAGTGTGACGATAAAAAAAACGTATATGTTAGTTTTAGTTACTTGAGAGAATTGGAAACGTTTTGGAGAGGCCTAAAGTTTGTTTTTGTCATTGAGTTTGTTTATTTATTTTATGTTTTAATATGGAAAAGTTTGTAAAAGTGCCTCTAAGACGGGTGTTCCCAGGGAGGGTCTGCCATGACTGACTAGTTGGGGTTTGGAAATTGAGTTTTGAATTGTTTGGGAGAAAGTGTCATGGATTAGGGCGTTTGCGTAGGTGAGGACTCACGCTTTGAATTTTATGTGGAGTTTCAAAATGAATTCCGTTATGGTCTCCATTTCGAGGTTTGCGTGGATTTGGGAGTTGCATATGTACCAGGGCGCGTGGGTTATTCTGCGTAGGAGCTTGTTTTGGACGGTTTTAAGTTTGGAAATGTTGGTTTTGGATGTTTGGCTGATCATTGGTGCGTCGTAACAAATTTGACTGAATTAAAGTAAAGTAGAATTTTGTTTTTGAGTGAGAGGTAATCAGATTCCTTTGGTAATTATTTTATTTATGTGTTCAGTGGAATTAAGTTTAAAGTCAATTATTATGGCCAGTGGCGAATCCAGGGAAGGGGGGCTATGGAGCTGCAGCCTCCCCCAGACACAGTACAATACTTTCTATTTCATCGTCACTCTGAATTAACTTTAATTGTGTACATTTTCCTGACTGTATTTTAGAAGAGAAAAAAAACCGAAGAAACTTTTTGACTAGTTGTGGAATTGAATTAACTTTAATCATAACTTAGTAATATTTTATAATTCTGTAAATTTATAAATAGATATTTCAAAAACACGTTAATTCCTTCCAGAAGAACTTGGAGGTTACGATACGTCGATACAACGATGTAACTTTTTTATGATCTCAGCCCACCTCAGATTAAAATCCTGGATTCCCCACTGATTATGCCTAAATATTTCACAGATTTTGAGTAATCGATTGCTGTGTTATTTATTGAAAGTTTAGTTGTGCTTTTAGTCATTTTTTTAAATGATAACTCATTGTGTATATTTTCCTGACTGAATTTCAATTTAATTTAAATGAAATTCCTGGGTTCCAGTCAATTTTATTGATTATTACTATTCACAATTACAAAAACGTTTCGGTGTCTTTCTCCACCATCATCAGTTTGCATGCATGGCTGTTTCTACCTTCAACTTTGGCTAGCAATTTTTTTGGCAATTTAATAATTTTGGCAAGCACAGAAAATAAACAAATAATTGACTGGAACTCAGGAGTTTTATTTTAATTTAATGATAATCATGGCTTTGGTTTTATCAGAATTAATTTTAATTTTCCAAATTTCTTGAATGGCTCATTCTTGAAAGTTGTTTAAGTGCCGTTCTAGGGTGTATTTAAAGTTTTTATGAGAATAATAGAGTCCAGTGTCATCAGCAAACATACTATTTTGGAGTGAGGGTTTTTTTGGAGCATCAGCGGTGTACAGGTTGTAGAGAATTGGGAGGAATTTATGGAGCGGGTGTAGGATTTTGTTCTGTTCAGTAATACGTGGAAAGTTTGCCACATACTGCACGAAAGCTAAGGGGAGATTGTGTAAGTTGAGGAGTTTCTAAATTAATCCCTCATGTCATTCTTGTCATACGCTTTTGCAATGTCCAGGCAAATGAATCCGATGGAGCCTTTTTCCTGGGCAGCGATCGTGGCATCTTGAATTAGCCTGGCTGCTTGCAGGACGGAATCATGTTTTTGCATGAAACCGAACTGCTCTCGAGGCATTATTTGGAGTTCGAAGTTTAGGTCTAGAAGTCGGTTAAGGAGGAGTTTTTCGGTCATTTTGGAGAGAGACGAAAGGAGGCTGGTGGGTCTCCAGTTTTGGGGAAACGTTTTGTTTTTAGTGAGTTTAGGTGTTAGGATTACGGAGGCGGTTTTCCATGGAGTTGGGAACTTTCGCAGAGAAAAGGAGGCGTTAATAAGGGTGAGGAGTTGGTTGAGGAGTTTTTTGGGAAGGAGCTTAAGGATTTTGTTGGTTATTTGGTCGGTACCGGGGCTTTTACAGGTTTTTAGGGAGGAGATTAGGGCTTGAAGTTCGGGGACTGCTACTGGGGGGATTTGAAGGGAGTCTGGGGGGATTTGTTGGTGTTTGATTTTGCTGAGGATATTGTCAACTTCCTCTTCGAAATCAAGGTCGTTAATCTGCGACATGCTGGGCGAGAACTGGCGTTCTAAGGAGTTGACGAAAGCTTTAGCTCTCTCCTCGTCCGTAAAAACCAGTCCTCGGTGTTCTCCCATGGTGAACCATGTATAGGGGGAAAATACTTTTTAGTTTTTAGACCAGTTTTCGTTTTTCAAGGTGTTTATTTGTAATTTAGTTTGCTTACTAAGTTTGTTTGATTCTTTATTTTATTGCGAATTTGCAAACTGTTTTGCTCTACGTTTAAGTTTGTTTCGAGTTTTAATAAGATTTTTAGTTCAAGCGGGAGGGTAAAAAGGTTTTTGTTGCTGTTTTGTTTTGAAATTTTGGCTTTAGAAACGACTGCAGAGATCGTTGCAGTGATATTTTTGGTTAGTGTTTAAATCTTTTCAATTTTGAGGAAAGTGTTTTTTGAATGAATGTTTTCTGAATTTGAGCCTCTTCAAGGTAATATGAGAGGGCGCCCCAGTCTGTGTAGGAGATTGGAGTTAGGGGATTGTTAGTAAATTGTTCATTTTTGTTATTAATGATAGGATTATGGTCTGAGCTGAGGGAGTCGGAGTTTAGGACATTTAGAGTGTGGCAGATGTCCTTTCTTGTCTTAGGATATAGACCTTCTAGCACTGGTTGGAGTCATTATTTACTTACGTCTTACATTTGTTGCATTCGATAAGTTTTATATTGTTAAAATTTTCTGTTCGGGCTTGTTGGAAAAGAGGTCTCAATTTTTTTGATTGAAAATAAATATAAATTGTATTTGCGCTGATAAATTTTTTGAGGAAAGAGGAAGAAATTTTTGTTATTAAACTGAAGTCATCAGGGATTATTACTTTCGTATATTTTCAATGTTAACAGTGTTAATGTTAACCAGTTAGAACGGATTACCCAGATTTAAAGTCAGTACATCGCTAACTGGGTTCTAAAATAACCATTCATCACTAAATTTATTAAAACAGTTAAAAGGGCCATGCCTAATTAATTATTTGATTACTTTACTATATTAAATGAGCAGCTCTTTTACAATATTTCTATTGACGTCATTGCTAAACCATTTGAACACTGGGTAGTTTCATATCAAATTGTGGGCAGTGGTTTTTAAATGGTTGACCCACGTCGCCTGATTGAAAGATGCAGTCGTTTGCACAGTCTAGCAAAAATTCCCCTTTGTAGCATGCATCGCATGTAAGGATGCATTCGTCCACTGGGTCCAGATATGGAAGACTTTTTGCTTTGTGGATTAGCAGCATCATCAACATTGCTGCGATATATAGATGTGCTCGGAAAACTAGAAGAAACACAAATGAATAAGTTCCATGGGCATACGGTTCGGATTGGTGTTGAATTTTCAGGTTTTACGTCTCACTTTCAAGCGATATAAGACATGTCAACATTTTATACGGATCGCTTCGTTGGAATTATAAGGTAGAAAACGATGTTAAATAGTTACGAGAGATTCAAGACGATGCTATCCTTGTGTTAGACAATACAACCTACAGTATCAAGTCGTTGGAGCAAATTAATAATCAAACCCTTTTCTATGTTTGATGTGGCACTTTATATCGTCTAGGACATCTCAAATAAGACCTGAACTCAAACTTCTCGTCCTAAGAACAAACCCTACAAATCCAGCAAAACGTGTTGGTACTTGCGGAAGGGTTCGCAATATTCAATCATGGTTAAAAAAATTTCGAGAGCCTTTGTCGAAAACAGACATTTTTTTTCAGATATTCCTAGGCTTTAAAGGTGTTTCGAGAAATGGAAATTTAATACACTTTTAGAGACATATTGAACTTTTTTTGACAACAGCAATTAATAACTATGAAACAATTACCCTTATATTTAATTCATCGAAAGTAATTTACATGTAGAAGGGTGTGGATACAATGAAATAAAAGTAATATTCTTCATCTTTTGAGTGTGTCTTGACCTTAATGTTTTTTTTTTGGTTCTTCAACTTCGATTGAATACTTACTGACTGAACTGAATATTAACTGACTCTGGCGAATAATTCGCTTGGTACCTCTTACATTTTTGCTTTTTAAGCTAATTTAAATACTTATTTTTTAAATTAATAGTATTTCTATCACCAGACTTACCCATTTCACTTGCCAGGTATTCAATGCACTTGCTTTGAGCACTTGTTCAAACTGCAAAACTGTGCAGTTTGTCAAATAGAGCGCGGAAGCTATGGAGAACGCCCGGCAATAACAGTTGTTTTATATAACGCCACCAATAGATTGAGACAATTAAAACGCCATTAGGCTTTTATTTATAGGGTTTTCATTAAAACCCATATGAATATCGTGTTTTCCCCGATAATAAAACAGGCAATGACACGTTATTACGGTTTTGCGTTAATAGAAGGTGGAAGGGAGAAAACATGTCCAAAACAAACGCGTACAAAACACATCATCAGATAGATAGATGAGGTGGTGGATAGAAGGAAAATATATTAAGAAATTATTTAACTGATATTTGATTGCTGTAGCTGCACAAATCCTGCCTGTTATGTTTGTTGCGTTTCAGGTATGTATGTATCGTTTGCATATGATTCCGGGAAAGGTTTTTTGATAAAGATGATTTAATTGATATGACTATGTTTAGTCGTGTAATTCCTACAAGAATCCCAAATGGCAAAATCAGCTCTTTGACTTTACGTTGGCTTGAGCTGTAGCTTGAAAATAATAAATTAAATTCAGTCTGTTCTTCAATATTTGTGGCTACCAATAGAAATATCTAAATGGAGTTTTTTGGAAAATTGATGTTCACTTGAATATGGATTTTGTTGGCCTGGTCGGGTTTCCACACTCTTGCCGAGGAAATACTGTGAAATTTTTTAAATGCTGAAAAAACATTTTTTTATTCTTTTTAAAACTGTTGTTTGGTGCAGGCTTCTCCGAACCTTTTTATACCATTTTATATACCCTTGAACCACATACGCATTTTATTGCGATTTTACATTCGATGAAAAATATGAAAATTAGTTTTTTCATCAGATTGTAGTAATGATAGGATTCTGGAGGATTCCCAATTTCATGAGAAACAATTAGCAGTAAGTACCCTGTATATCTATCTTAAGTTTTGTACCCCGTTTACTTTGGCTCATGTTTGATTGAATTTGTGTCATAACTGTTCCAGTCCTGAAGAAAGCGGTAATAAATCGCCGAAAGCGTATTGGTAGCTAAAAAAAGTTTTGCCCAGACCGTATCCCCAAGAAATAAAACCATCGGTTAAGGATAATATAAAAAAATATCAATTACTACAGCCTGATAAAACATCCTAGTAGTAGTAGTAGTAAATATCTTTATTTCTAAAAAAGGCTATCGACCTATCGGTCTTTCTGCCCTTGTTTAATACATATAGTCTTAGTCTAAATGAAAACAAATATGAAAGTTCTCTTATTCTAGGTTAGCAATACTATTAAATAAATAAGATTTCAGTGGCAAGAAGGAATTATTTTATTGTCCACTAGTCCGTAGCGTTTGTAAGTGTTCGAGTGGCGTTAGTGTAGGGAAACGAAAGCGGGATTGTCTGGTTGGTCTTGTAAGACAAAGGGGATTCAGTATGGTCCAGTTGTAGGGGTTGTTTGTCCATTTTGTCTGTAGCTGTATGAGTCTTTCCGAGATCTTTGTCATGTTTGTGCGTTCGTATAGTAGTTGGGTGGGGGGGTTGTGTAGTGGGTTTTGGGGGTGTCTTATTCGTGTTATTAGTCTTAGTGCAATTTGTTCTGTTGTTTGTATATAACGTTTTGTCCTTTCTGTTCCGTTGGTCATGAGTATATGTCCATAGTCTAGTAAGGGTCTACAAATAGCTTTATATATTTTGGTAGCGGTGTTTGTGCTAATTCCTCTGTCTTTGTAGGTTAGTGATCGGAAGTGTTTTGTTCTCTTTGTTGTTTCTGCCCTGATGTTTCGTATGTGTTTAGTGAATTTAAGTTTGTGGTCAATTGTGATTCCAAGGTATTTTACGTCGTTTTTTGGTTGTGTCGTTTGGCCGTCTGCAGTTATTGTAGGGGAGTCAGCATTGAGTCTGTGGTTTGTGAGCAGAAGTTGGTTTTTTGACGCGTTTGGTGTTAGTCTCCATTTATAAAACCATGTCATTGTGTTGTTTGTTAGTGTTTGGAGTCTTTGAGCTGCTCTCTCAGTAGTTTTGTCATGTACAATAAGTGCCGTGTCGTCTGCGTATTGTAATATGTATGCCGATCTGTCGATTTGATTTTTGTCTGGTAAGTTGTAATTGTATATGTCATGGCAGTATATATTGTAGAGAAACGGTGAGAGCGGGGATCCTTGAGGGAGCCCTTGTTCAGGGGAAAAAGGAAATGACAGTGTTTTGTCAATTCGTACTTGTAGTTGTCTGTTTTCTAGTAAGTTCTTTATGGTGTGTAGTAGATATGTTGGTGTGTGTAGTTTGTATAGTTTGTATAGTAAGCCTCTATGCCAGACACTGTCAAAAGCCTTGTTAATGTCCATAAACAGGCAAGATGTCTTTCTGTCAGTTAGGTGGGTAGTTTGTATATTGTTGGCCAAAATAAAGAGCGGATGAACGGTCGAGTGATGCTGTTTGAAACCAAATTGGTAGGTAGGTATATACTTTCCAATCACTTTGTCAAGCCGCTGCTTCATTATGCATTCGAAAATCTTGCCTAGTACTGGAAGTAGTGTAATTGGTCTGTAGTTGCTCGGTTGTGTATTGTCCAGTCCATTTTTGGGTATAGGGATTACTAAGCCGTTTTTTCCATGTTTCTGGGATTCTGCCATTTGTGATGCAGTTGTTCAATTCAGTTAGGATCAGTTTGTGTGTTTCTTGAGTTAGGCTTTTCAGGACTTTTGCCTTAATTTTATCCTTCCCCGGTGCAGTGTTCTTGATGTGCGCTAGGGCTTCATCGTACTCTATGTCTGTGATCAGTGTGCAGGCATAGTTTGGTGAGTTGTTAAAATAGTTCAAGTACCAGTCGTTGATCAAGTTCCAGTTGTCATTGTCGAAGTTAGGGTTTGTCGATATGCTGAAGGTCCTTTGATAGTGTCTGGCGAATGCGTCCGCTTTCTCTTTGTCTGTGTAGCGTTCTATTCCGTTTTCGTCAATTGTGTCAGTAGTGCCAGTCTTCCTGTATTGCGCCAGTTTCTTAATTTTTCGCCAGTATGTTTTGCCTTTGTCCTTCTGTATTTCTTTACATGTTTCTAGCCATTTGTCTTGTCGGTATTGTCCAATCAGAGTTTTAATGTTTCTGTTAAGTTGGTTCATTGTCTTTTTTAGGTCGTTATTTTGAGTGTTTGTATATAGTCTGTACAGTTCTCTCTTATGTTTTATTAGTCTCAGTATGTATTTGGGTAGTGTATGTCGGTAGAAAGCATTTTTTATTTCCGGGCTAAATTTTCCTATGGCTAGTGAAAGTTGTTGTTGTATGGTTTCTATTGAAATGGGGTGTGCTTGTGATTGAATGTAGTCATGTATATGTTGTTTCACTTTGTCTATGTCAGTCTTTGTTAGGTTTAAGTTTTTCTCTATAGGTGTATTGGAGGTAGGTTGCGTATGTTGTAAGTCTATGTTAAACGTAATAGCCAGGTGGTCGGATCCAAGCTCGTTGGTTAAGTTTATGTTGTTGATGGTGTTTGTCAGGTTTCTTGTGTGCAGTAGAACGTCTGGTGTTGAGTCTGGGTTTGCGGGCATCAGAAAAGTTGGTGGGGTGTGCTGTTTTATAAAGTCGGAATTTTGTAGAAATCTTTTAAGCTGTTTCGTTTTGCTTTTGTTCATATTAAAGTCGCCTACAATTATTGCATATTTATAGATGCTCGCTTTAGTCAGTATGTTTTGTTCTAGGTTGGAGTGTGGGTGTATGTATGTCAGAAATATGTGTATCAGGTCGTTTAAGTAGGGGTAGCGTAAAGTGTAGACAGTCGTTCAAAGGGTTGTTGAGGGAGGGAGGATTTGCTCTTCCAAGTTTGATGTTTGGTTTTAGGAGAGCTGCGACCCCGCCCCTGGCATGATTGATGGTATTTCCATGCCTATAGATATACTGCCAATTTCTGTACGTTGGTGTTTGTCCTAGTTTGGTTTTAGTCTCTACAAATATGCAGCAGTCTGTGTCGTTTTGTTCTATGTAATTGTAAATAAGTGGTTTTTTTCTGTTAAGTCCGTTGATGTTGGCGTAAAGTAGTCTCATGTTGAACGGTCTATGTTAGTGATTGTTTGTTTTAGTTGTTCATGGGGTTCTGTCGAGGTGTTTTGGTTGGGTAGGAGCATGTCGAACATCAACACATACATGTGGTTACCAAAGAAGACGACCGAGGTGTCAATGTCAAATCTTCTATATATTGTTTTCGCATTTTTTTAAGCAGATCCTCTCTGTTAGTGTTGGTAGACTTGTTAATTTGATGTTTATATTGGTTTAGTATAAAATCGTGAGTTGTTATTGGTGAGTGTATTCTGTTGCCTTTGGTTATCGTATCAGACACCTCAGACGTTCTCTTGTTCAGACACTTAATTTTTATATTGGGGATACCACTGATAGGTGCTGTTGGTCTCTTCGGGCACTTTACGCTCCATGCCGCATGCTCGTCCGAGTTGCAGGCAGCGCACTTGACGGGAAGTGGAGAACTGCACCCAAATGTTGAGTGAGGGCCAAGGCACTTGTTGCACTTCGCAGGTGTTTTGCAGGATTCGGTTCGGTGCTGAAAAGAGTTGCACCTGGCGCACGGAGCAGGAATCGGAGCTGGAGGCTTGCTCTCGACAATCCTGAACACGCGCCCAAGGATGTGCACTGCGCGGTCGCTCATCAACCTCTCGTACGTCGCCAGGTCGCCCGTTATCAGCCTCATCAGCAGGGTGGGACTGTTTCTAGCTCTAGAGATGATTCTTTTGCAGAACCTAATTGTTAGACCCGATTTCTCCAAATATTTCAGGAACATTTCATCCGTGATCTCAAGGTCCACTCCAGTAGCAACCACTGAATATGTGGCTGTAATATGGTGGTTTGATCTTTGTTGTCGGGTTGTTGGCAGGTTAGCACCTTTCTGCAGTTTGAACGTTGTTATAACGTTCTCTTGTATTAGTTGTTGTAAAATTGTTGATGTTTTGTCCTCCTGGTTGGTTTTGATTAGGAAGTAATTATCTTGCCTGATAATCACATCCTTGTTGTTGGGGTTGAGTTCCTCCCACCTGATTGCAAATTGGACTCTGGTGATGGTCGGCAATGCGTTCGCTGTGAATGTGTGCGAATACGTGGGAAATCTTGTTGATGTCTTGCTCTTTGTTGTTTGATTTTTGTTGTTTGTAGACTGATAGTCCAACGCTATTCGTTTGGCCTCAGGTGTTGTCGTTGTGGGGGTTGGCTGGGTTGGCTGGGTTGGCTGGGTCGTCTTCGGTTTTCTGCCCCGTTTTTTCGTTCGTGGCTTTTTGAACCCACCATCCTGGGAGGCATAATCCGATTCGGATTCTTGCGAACTCCCAGGGTCCATCCTTTCGTTTGAATTCCACTCGTATGTATATATATGTATATATATATTGTCCGTTTGTGAAAAGTTCACAGTGGCAACGTTGCACAGTCCACAGTTTAAACGGGCCTGATGCCTTTTCAGGTAGCAAAACCGGGCGGTTTACTTCGCTTTGCTGGTCACTTTTGGCACTTTCGCACTTTTACCCCAATGGATTGGCGCGCTTGTAAACACCCAACCGCTCGCTACGGTGGCTCGACTCGGGTAAAACATCCTATTTTCAAGGTTTTCATGATATTATAAGGGTGGAACTATTTTACAATTGTTCACCTGAGCCACGCTGCTCGGTTACAAGTTGTCATGGATTAAAATTATTTCACAATTACATTTTGTGGAGAGGCAAAGGGACGAACTACAATAACTGCACACTCAATGGTTTATTTTCATATTTCCAATGAGAATCGCAACGCCACAAGTTCGGAATTCCTCCAAAATTCTTCTTGTTCTTCTGTTTTACTTTTTATGTAAATTATTGTGTACATTTTCCTGACTGTATTCAAATTCAAATTTCATGCCAAAACTGAACGTAGCAACAACTCTACACATACAAACTGATGATGGTGGAGAAAGACACCGAAACGTATTTGTAAAATTTTTTTTCCTGGAACCCAGGAATTTCTTTTGGATTAAATTGAAATACAGTACTAGTACAAGGAGTTGGTGGGCTCTGCAGCAAATAATCCCAAAACCTCATTTTGAGCTCCTTCATTCATCACTCGTAAGTTGTTTCTTTTTATATTACTGACCAAACCAGTTTCGGAGAACTTTTTTACCAAATCCAGCAAAGTACATCTGTGGACTTGCTTCGTGATTCCGATTTCTATCATCCAAAACCAATGCCGTCTTTCGTGCGCACTTCCTAACCTCTCCATACTTCTGGAATTCATTGAATACACAGGGATAATGAGGGTGTAAAATACGAAGGCACAATAGGACAGAAATGACCGTGAAGCTAGGTCAAACACCACTTCGGAGGTGAGGAAGGGTTTTAGTGGGTAGACAGCTAAGCTGGAGTTCCACACAGGCCAGAGCGCCAGAACGTCAGCTCTGGGTGTGCGGAAGAGAGCATTTTGCAAACCTCACCGAAAAAAAAAACCTCTCCATAAATAAAAATAATGTGTATTTTAGACAAACTGATGATGGTGGAGAAAGACACCGAAATTTAAATAATAAACAATAAAATTGACTGGAACCCAGGAATTTCTTTTGGATTAAATTGAAATACAGTCAGGAAAATATACACAGTAAATAAAAATAATTTCAGTTCTTTCTTGAGAATAAACCATTCTCACACTTTATGCACTTAATAAAAGTTATCACTGCACAGTCCAAGACGAAAAAGCAAATTAAGAATGATATTCTTATTTTGGATATATCTTTTGAACTTTCCATGTTTTTTGGTTAAGAAACAACGTATTTTTAGAATTTCTTGATGGAATTTAAAGGGTTTTGTGGAATTTCAGCAATAAGACATCGAATGAACGCATAACAACGAGGTACCATCAAGATGTTATTTACAAATAATTATTTTCAAAAACAGTTTGAAACGGTGCCACCCATGGGCGTAGCGAGGAAGAGGCAGGTGAGATTCATGCCACTGAAAAGAGAATCGGGCGCCCTTTAAGATTCTAAGGGTGACATCTACCCCTCCTATGGCGTTGAAAGAAGAATCCATCAATCAATCACGTAGGACTACAACCCTGGGTGGGTCTTGGCTGACTGTACAACTTTTATCCAGGTGTTTCGATCCTCCATCATTCTATGTTCAATGGGGATGTTTATTTTTTGTAGATCTGACACATGTCTGTTCTTCGCATTCTAGGTCGTCCAGGTGGTCTTCGTCCCGTAGGAACCTCCTCCCACATCAACTTCACCAATCTCTCATCCTGCAGCCTATGCACATGCCTTGCCCATCTCAGTCTCTGGCCTTATTTCCTGCACCACATCCCCATCCCTATACAATCTGCTAATTTCGGCATTTGTTCTCATTCTATATTCATTCGTGGTAGTGTCGTGGTATGGTCCGTAAATTTTTCTCAAATCTTACGCTCGATCCGCCTGAATTTTTCTTCGTATTCTTTTGTTCTTCGTATTCTTTTGTCATGGTCCACATCTCAGACGCATAGTATGACCGCACGTATGGGTCGGCCAATGGTTTTGTAGATTTTCACTTTTGATGTTCTTGTAAGACTTTTAGATTTCGTCAGATTATCCAGTGCGAACATACATCGGCTTGTCGATTGTATCCTGCTCTTTATTTCTTACGTGATGTCGTTATCTGCGGTGATTGTTGCTCCCAGATATTTTAAGCGTTGCACTCTTTCGAAATTGAGGGTCCCGAATGTGATGTTTTGGCCTAATCTATCTCGCCTTTGTGTTCGGTTTACTTACCTACTCTACTCGTGGCTCTTTCAACTTTGTTGAACGTTTCCTTTACGGAGGTTGTGTATCTTCCTACAATTTTTTGTTGTGTATATTTTCCTGACTGTACTTCAATTTATTTCAAAAATTCCTGGGTTTCAGTCAATTTTATTGTTTACTATTTAAAATGTTACAAATACGTTTCGGTGTCTTTCTCCACCATCATCAGTTTGAATGTCTAGATGTTTCTACCTTCACATTTGAATGGACATTCAAATTTAACATTTGAATGGACATTTAAAATGTCCATTCAAATGTGAAGATAGAAACATCTAGACATACAAACTGATGATGGTGGAGAAAGACACCGAAACGTATTTGTAACATTTTAAATAGTAAACAATAAAATCTTCCTACAATGTCAATATCGTCTACGTATGCCAGCAGCAGTTTAGGTCCTTGTGATTTTGTGGTGAGTAACTTTGTTTTTACTCTGGCTTCTCTGACTGCTTTCTTTAGGACAATATTGAAAAGCACAGGTGATATGGCGTCACCTTGCTTGAGCCCGTTTTTTATTTCAAAACTGCCAGAAAGTTTATTGTTGACACGTACTTTTGATAGACCGTCCTCCATGCACATTTTGGTCATTCGAATCAATTTTCTTGGTACCGAGAGCTCTGCCATCGCATTCCATACTTGCCTCTTTTCTATGCTGTCATAAGCTTATTGGAAGTCTTTGAAAAGGTTGTGAATGGGTCTGTTATATTCCCATCCAGTCTCCAGGCAGCTGCCTTAGTGTGAATAGTTGGTCTATTGTAGATCTGTCTGGTCTAAATCCGGCTTGATAATCTCCTAGGACGTTTTCAGCATAGGGGGTTTGTCTGCTAAGTAGTATGTTTGACAGGATTTTGTATGCGGCGTTTGTTATGGAGATTCCTCTATAATTGGAGCTTTTCATTTTAACCCCTTTCTTATGAATCGGCACAATGATATTTTCCTTCCATCCTGTTGGTATCTCCTCATTTTGCCATATACGCGTTATTAATTTGTGCAGCTGGCGTTGCAGAGTCTCTCCCCCATATTTTATGAATTCCGCTGGTATTTCATCCATCCCTGCTGCTTTATGATTCTTCATCTTATTTATGGCTTTTTGAGTTTCTTCGAAGGAAGGTTCGTCGACCAGGAAATCTGCTGTCATATATGTTTCTGTCTTGTGTGTATCTTCATGAGTTATGTTTAGAAGCTCCCTAAAATATTTTCTCCACTCTTCGATCAATTCCTCGTCGCCGACTATCAACTGGCCCTGCTTATTTCTTAGCATTTGTGTGGATTTGGCCGTATATCCTTTTTTCTCCGAGGATATGGCTGCGTTTTCTGTTATATTTTGCGGAATTTCTTCCATTTTTTGCGAAGTAAGTATATTTCTATACGGAAGAAAGAATATTCGCTCTTCTAATCTTTTAGGTCTTAATACTGCGTACGTTCTTATTTTGTTTAAAACCCCTATAATAAATAAACGACCTCTTTATCTTCAACAAGGTCAATGGTCATTTTAACCAACTCATCTCGTCTTAAATCACCAAAAACACCCATTACTAGTACAACCTTATGTAGCAGGTAGATATCATCAGGAGCATTTTTCAGAAACTTTAAAACTTGTTCTCTTAGTGAAACTTTGGACTTCTTGGGAACATATCCTTTCGACTTTATCTTCAGAAATGATACCAGATGGTGGAATTGAGAAATGTCGATATTTTCGTAAACGATCAGCGTGGATCTAAGAATTGGGTACTTGGTACATACTGAGTTAAGGGTGTATTTTTCCGACTTAAATGATTAAAAGGGATTAATTCATGTATTAATATCAAAACAATACCTTCAACTTACCAGTTCCTGGAAATATGCCAGTAAAACTGTCTCATTAATGTTAGCAATGGCTTTTTTGTCGTTCCATATCACAAATATTCCGTACTCCCTATCATAGGATGCTCTCGACTTTATAGGCAGCAAATTTTTTGTAGCTTTTGCTGCGTTTTCAGCATATTTTGCGGAATTTCTTTTTTTGCGATGAATTACTGTTAATTGAGAGGAACATCAAAGTTACTTCAGATAAATATTACAAATCATTAAATTATTTCATACAGGTATCTATAAATAATTGATGAAAAACCATTACGTGAAACATAAAGCATTGTTTGCACCACAGGCGTGACCGAAACCTATCCCTCGGGCTAGTTCGGCCTTCAGGGTATTATACAATCACACCTTTGGTACATAAATAGCTATAACCACCTCGAAGTTCAACTCATCAAGGGCATATCATATATTCGCCCCAATTCGAGGCCTTGGATTCTTTGTAACTACCATGTATTTTGTTTTTTCTTCGTTTACTCGTAGGCTCAGATCACCCTCTTCTTCCTGCAGCTGTAAAAAAACCTCTCATATGTCTCTTGTTGAATGAGTCACTGTATCTATGTCATCAGCAAAGGCCAACAGCAGTTTTGAGCCTTGATCCGCAAAACCTTCTGTTAGCTTCGACTTTATTTTGCTAACTGCATATTCCAAAGCACAGTTAAATAACAACGGTGATAGGGGGGTCACCTTGTCTGAGTCCTGATGTTATCCTGAATGGCGTTGATGTCTATTTCCTACCCTAACTTGTTAAATTTAATTCAGCTATTATGTTTTCTTCCAAATTTGCAAGGTTTGCAATTGTTGCGGATATGGGTGGCATTTCGTCAATTGTGTCAGTAGTGTTAGTTATTTTGTATTGCGCTAGTTTCTTAATTTTTCGCCTGTATGTTTTGCCTTTGTCTTTTTGTATTTCTTTACATGTTTCTAGCCATTTGTCTTGTCGGTATTGTCCAATCAAAGTTTTAATGTTTCTGTTGAGTTGGTTCAGTGTCTTTTTTAGGTCGTTATTTTGAGTGTTTGTATATAGTCTGTACAGGTCTCTCTTTTGTTTTATGAGTCTCAGTATGAATTTGGGTAGTGTATGTTGGTAGAAAGCATTTTTTATTTCCGGGCTAAATTTTCCTATGGCTAGTGAAAGTTGTTGTTGTATGATTTCTATTGAAATGGGCTGTGCTTGCGATTGAATGTAGTCATGTATATGTTGTTTCACTTTGTCTATGTCAGTCTTTGTTAGGTTTAACCTTTTCTCTATAGGAGGTGTACTGGAGGTAGGTTGCGTATGTTGCGTAAGTCTATGTTAAACGTGGACGCGCCAGGTGGTCGGATTCAAGTTCGTTGGTTAAGTTTATGTTGTTGATGGTGTTTGTTAAGTTTCTTGTGTGCAGTAGAACGTCTGGTGTTGAGTCTGGGTTTGCGGGCATCAGAAAAGTTGGTGGCGTGTGCTGTTTTATAAAGTCCGAATTTTGTAGAGATCTTTTAAGCTGTTTCGTTTTTTGTTTTTGTTCAGATTAAAGTCACCTATAATTATTGCATATTTATAGATGCTTGCTTTGGTCAATATGTTTTGTTCTAAGTTGGAGTGTGGGTGTATGTATGTCAGAAATATATGTATCAGGTCATTTAGGTAGGGTATCGTAAAATGTATGCGTTTGTTCAGAGGGTGGTTGACGGAAGGAGGATTTGCTCTTCCAAGTTTAAATGTTGGTTTTAGGAGAGCTGCGATCCCGCCCCTGGCATGATTGATGGTATTTCCATGCCTATAGATATACTGCCAATTTCTGTACGTTGGTGTCTGTCCTAGTTTGGTTTTAGTCTCTACAAATATGCAGCCGTCTGTGTCGTTTTGTTCTATGTAATTGTAAATAAGTGGTTTTTTACCGTTGATGTTGGCGTGAAGTAGTCTCATGTTGAACCGTCTATGTTAGTGATTGTTTGTTTTAATTGTTCATGGGGTTCTGTTGAGGAGTTTTTGTTAGGTAGGAGCATGTCGAACATCAATACATACATATGGTTACCAAAAAAGACGACCGAGGTGTCGATGTCAAAATCTTCTATAAATTGTTTTCGCATTTTTTTAATCAAATCTTCACAGCACTAACAGAGTGTTGGTAGACTTGTTAATTTGATGTTTGTATTTGTTTAATATGAGATCGTGAGTTGTTACTGGTGAGTGTATTCTGTTATCTTTAGTTATCGCATCCTACACCTCAGACGTTCTCTTGTTCAGACACTTAATTTTTATGTTGGGGATACCACTGATAGGTGCTGTTGGTCTCTTCGGGCACTTTACGCTCCATGCCGCATGCTCGTCCGAGTTGCAGGGCAGCGCACACGGGAAGCGTAGAACTGCAACTGAATGTTAAGTGAAGGCCAAGGCATTTGCTGCATTTAGCTGGTGTTTTGCAGGTTTCGGTCCGGTGTTCAAAGGAGTTGCATTTGGTGCATGGAGCCGGAATCGGTGCTGGAGGTTTACTCTCCACAATCCTAAACACGCGTCCAAGGATGTGCACTGTGCGGTCGCTCATCAATTTCTCATATGTCCCGAGGTCGCCCGTTATCAGCCTCATCAACAAGGTGGGACTGTTTCTCGCTCTGGATATGATTCTTTTGCAGAATATGATAATCAGACCTGACTTTTCCAAATGTTTCAGGAACATTTCGTCTGTTGTCGTCGGTTGGCTGGGTTGGCTGGGTCGTCTTCGGTTTCCTACCACTTTTTTTGTTTGTGGCTTTTTGAAGCCAGAAAATACCTGCTCAGAATATCTAATTGGGGAACGATTTTAATTGGTATTAAGTAAATATTATACCAAATAAGATACCGACATATATTGGGCAATAATATGTGGAGAATTGATATCGATACATATCACTGCTAATAACACTTGGAGAAAGGATTTATTGCAGTTATTAATCACAATTTTCTTATTTATTGCTGCAATAAGGGGTTTTTATGAAGGGTAATAATATTACAATTGGCGTATTAATTGAATGTGGTTTTTGGATTTGAGATGGGGCGCATTAATTAATCTAAACAGGGATTTTTCTAGCAACACGGTCAAAATCGAAACAGAGTGTTGGACTCCAATTGCATTTGGGAGAAATTGATTAGGGAGTTGTGAAAGTTCAATTAAAATTCATTCGCAGAACCAGTGTTCCTGGAAATAAAGATTAAAATCCCTTATTATGTCTTAAAAGTTGTGATTCGTTGTTGAAATCGTGGATGAACATTTGCAGTCGAGTAGCAAAACGAATCTGGATATACCCCAGGTGGGTAGTACAAGATGTCCAAAATCCCACCCCTTGAAAAAGGGCAGCCTTAAGGATTCTGGGGGAGGCGAAGACTCGATACGAACTTTAAGAACAGAAGACTGAATTCTACAACTTGAGGAAGAATTGCGAGATAGGAAACGGGATGTCATAGGACTATGCGAAATTAAAAGAACTGGCAAGGAGCTTGCGCATCTCAAATCAAATCTGGAAATATACTTTACTAGGTTTTTTTTTTTATATTAGCCGTTCGTTACCCCACGGATATGAGTCTCCCTCTTATTTTGCCAATTGTCACGATTTTGTGCTACCTGATACCAGTTTAGTCCTGCCGCTCGTTTCAGATCGTCGCTTCATCTCATCTGCGGTCTTCCTGTGTTCCTTGTATTGCTCCATGGTCTCCATCGAATTAGTTTACCACTCCACTTATCCTAGTCTCTTGCGATGTGGCCCGCCCAATTCCACTTCTGAGCGGCGGCGCGTTGCACGACATAATACACCTTTGTTTTTCTCTGATACATTCATTTGTTTTCCTATCCCTTAATGATATCCCAAGTATTCTCCTCTATTGTCTTCCTTCAATTCTTTGTCCTGTTTTGTCTTTGATTCTGATGATTTCTCTCTTTGTGTTTGTCGCTAGACTTCTGAACACTTTCGTCCCTTTGTGTTGTTCCAGTACCTTCTGCGCTATTCGAACATTGTGTTTTCTGATGTCCTCCTTCGCCATTTTTCTGGAGATTTTATTTGTTTCGGCGTATTCTACTGATGATCTTTTGTTATTTGCTATAAGTTGTCGTTTTTTATCTAGCATGTTTAGTATTTGCGCGTTTAGTTTATTTTGTGTTTTAGTTTTAGTTTCTATATACGCTTCCGTTGCGTGGTTTAGGGTTCTAGTGATCGTTTTGCTTGCTTCGTTTATGACATAATTACTCAATCTCTGCTCTTTAAATCTATTTCCCAGGAATGTTTGGAATTTATTTTGGTTATGTTGGAGTTTCTCTCTGTCAATCTGTTTGTATATAGACTTTTTGATTGTTTTTCATCGTTCTAGTTTTTGGTTTATGCTTATCCTTGCCCTCACCAGACGATGCTCACTTCCAGTATCAAATCTGTTCAATACCTCGACGTTTTGTACTATTTGGATGTTCTTCGTGAGAATGTAGTCGATTTGGTTGAAAGTTCTCCCGTCTGGGCTTGTCCAGGTCCATTTGCGGTTGGGTTTTTTTGGAAGAAGGTGTTAGCGTTATAGAGATGTTCTTCTTCCAGAAAGTCTACCATCATTGAGCCTCTGGGATTTCTTTTGCCCAGCCCGTGTGTGCCTACGTATTTTTCCTCTGGGTCTGCTTGGCCTCCAATCTTGCAGTTGAAGTCGCCGATCACTAAAACTTGTGATGTTTTATTGTTGCACATTCCTTCCGAGATATCCTCGTAGAATTTGCTGACCTTCTCATCTTCAGCGGTGCTTGTGGGAGCATATGCATGAATTATCTTTAGTGTTTCCAGTTTATTAATTTGGATTGTTACGTATATTACTCTTTCGGATATAGCTTTAAGCATTCTTACGTTGTCTGTTAGTCTCTTGTGTATCAGTATGCCTACGCCTCCCAGACTGGAGTTTTCGCGTCCTTTGTAATAGAGCTTATGACCTGATTTGAGCTTAGTGTATCCTTCGCCTCTTTTCCTTGTCTCACTTATGCCAATCATATTTGATTTTTCCTAGTTCCGCTTCCAATTCTTCAGTTCTGTCTTCTGTCGCCATTGATCTAATATTTTAACTTTAATTAAGTTACAAATAATAATATTGTGGCCAATGTTTATCTTTGTGTGGCAGCCTGATTTCTTCTAGTTATTCTTCGCATCCTCCGCCGTTCCATTCTGGCTACAGCTGCCTTTGTAGGGAACTTTCCGGCTGCTGGGGACTGAGGGCCTTTGGTTTTTGTGGCTATTCATTTATTTAAGGGTTTTTTTTGGCATTTAAAACACCACGCTTGCCGAGCGGTTTGGTGAGTTTGTGCTTCAGCCGCCCCTCTGGGGAACAGACGCTGTTAATAGCCGCCCATTCTGGGTCAGGCGCTATTGTGCTAGTTTTAGTCCGCCCCGGGTATTTAATTTCCCCGGTTCCACCTATATCTAGGAGGTTCTCTCCTATCCGCCACCAGGGGAGGCGCCCGATGGGGGACTAACAACCCCACACAGGCTTTACTAGGTAAGCAAAAATAATACCTCCGAAGGAGTGGGTTTCCTGGTACAGTATCGATATCAGCAAAAACATTCCTGACGACGTATGGCAACGCCATAAAAAAGCATAAAGGGCTTCATGGAGAAAAGAATGCAATGATATCAAAGATACTCCGAGCTACGCTAGACTCCATAAGGCACTTTCAAAAGAACGACAGCAAAAAGTGGGCTCCCTGATAAAATCACAGGGAGGATATACAACAACAGAAGAGGAAACCCAGGAGCTGATGCTCAAGACTCACTTTTCTGGATCAATACTGGGAACAGTCAGAGAACAGGAGATATCGGTGGTTTTCTGGGAGGTCGAAAGTTAAATGGGCCATAAGCATACTGGCCCTGGCATACATACCAATTCATTGTGTATATTTTCCTGGCTGTATTTCAAATTCAAATGAAATTCATGGGTTCCAGTCAATTTTATTGTTTATTATTTAAAATGTCACAAATACGTTTCGGTGTCTTTCTCCACCATCATCAGTTTGCATGCATGGCTGTTTTCACCTTCAACTTTAGCAAACATACATACCAATGGAATGGAGAATGGCGAAAGTAGTATTTATTCCAAAACCAGGGCGTCCAACGTACGCCCAGAACAAATCCTTCCGCCCGATCAGCCTAACATCGTTCTTTGTTACAAAACACTAGAGAAGTTGATCGACAGGCATATCAGGGAAGAGGTTCTTACCAGAAATCCTCTACACCACAACCAATATGCCTACCAAACGGACGATCCTGCGAATCTGCTATCCATGAACTGGTGCAGAGGGCAGAAACCTCACTTGGGCGCAAGGAAATTGCTCTGGCGGCTTTTCCGGACATAGAGGGAGCCTTTGACAATACCTCTTTTCAGTCAATATTCAGAGCGGTGAAAATTCATGGAGTGGAGCCTTCAACATGTGAATGGATCCAAAACATGCTGAGCTGCAGAACAGTTACCGTCGCACTCAATGACGTCAGCGCGGAAGTGACGGTTGGCGGCGGGTGCTCGCAGGGAGGAGTTTTGTCGCCTCTGCTGTGGAGCCTGGTGGTGAACCGGGTCCTGTTGTCTCTGGAGGGGAGGGGTTTCTATGCACTGGGATATGCGGATGACATCTTCATTGTTGTGCAGGGAAAGTTTGGAGACACTGTGTTATCACTGATGCAGCAGGCGTAATAGGTCTGATCATGTTTAAAATAGTTGTTGGGGTGACATTTGGAACTGGAACTGTTGCAGCAACAGCTAGGTGGTCAGACAGGTATAGGTTGCTTGTGCAAGCGCTTGGGACTCTTCGAAATTAATAAAAATATTGTCAATTATTGTTGTGTATATTTTCCTGACTGTATTTCAATGTAATCCAAAAAAAAATTCCTGGGTTTCAGTCAATTTTATTGTTTATTATTCAAAATGTCACAAATACGTTTCGGTGCTTTTCTCCACCATCATCAGTTTGTCTAAAATATACATTTACAGTCATCATTAATTTATATAAAAATTTTCTATCACACACATATTAAAAAGTACATTAAAAACAATAGGTTTTCAGGTGATGAGTCAGGACAATCATGTCTGGGACAAGACTAGAATCTATTGTTTAGAGATTTAAATTTAACTTACGTGTACAGTTGTTTCTACCTTCACATTTGACTGGCTATTGAATTCCATATTTAAAAAAAAAAAATAGTATATTTTAGACAAACTGATGATGGTGGAGAAAGACACCGAAACGTATTTGTGACATTTTGAATAATCTCAAAAAATTCCTGGGTTTCAGTCAATTTTATTGTTTATTATTTAAAATGTTACAAATACGTTTCGGTGTCTTTCTCCACCATCAACAGTTTGTGTGTATAGTTGTTTCTACCTTCACATTTGACTGGTTTCAAAAAATTCCTGGGTTTCAGTCAATTTTATTGTTTATTATTTAAAATGTTACAAATACGTTTCTGTGTTTCTCCACCATCATCAGTTTGTGTGTATAGTTGTTTCTACCATCACATTTGACTGGTTCATTTTTTTAAAAATAAATTGAAGTACAGTCAGAAAAATATACACAACAATAATTTTGAATAATAAACAATAAAATTGACTGAAACCCAGGAATTTTTTTTTGAATATTGTCAATGCAAGAATGATTATGAGTTGGGGTAGAAATTTTATGCGTAAAACCATATGCCTTTGCCAAATCAATAAGAGTATTTGTCCTTGAATCATGAGTCAAGAAGTCTGCATTAAAAGCTCCATTGATTAGGGTATTAAAATTTTGGTTAATATTCTTTTGAAGGAGTAATTCAAAAGTGTTTAAGAAACTTTGCCAGAAGGAGGTCTATGCAGGGTGAGTTTTTTTCGATGATCAGTACAGGGATCTTCGGAACTAGAGCAGTTACGAAGAAGGTCAAATGGACAAGACAAAGAATTGTAGTTCTGCATGCTCTCCTCGAACCCAATTTTATTTTCCTGTCAAGGTAGATAGATAGATAAAAATTTATTGAACATTCCCATTAATAAAATTCACAAACAAAGTTAAAAAAACATAACTCCCATGTCTAGCCAGATGTTCGGCCGGTTGCTCTTTGCCCATGATCTAAATAGGAGCGCTACGTCGTCCATTACCTGGGCAGTGCCCTAACATGGACATTCCTTGTTATATATCCTTATATATATATATATATATATATATATATATATATATATATATATATATATATATATATATATATAACATGTGCAACAGAAACCAAGCAAGGTGATCAGGGCTTTATCGACCTGCAATCGCACTTTTGGACAGACCTGGGGAATTTCACCGAAAATGGCGTACTGGACGTACGTCACCATTGTGAAAACTATAATCAGATCATCATCATCATCATCAGCCCTTTTTCATCCACTGCTGGATTATAGGCCTCCTCTCGCACTGTTATGAATTTTACTTCCAACTATATTTATTTTATCTCGGGCGTGAGTTAGAGCAAGAGCTAGTACTTTGCGGCTAGTGAACAATTTTTGGAACGCTCAATGGACAATACAAAATTATGCACACTCAAATTCAACTGCACAACTAATGTATTTAAACAAGTTAACAATTTTACTGAGAGTAATAAAGGTAAAAAAAAATATATAAATTTACTTAGAGTGTATCACTCGGATATTTTTGGTAGCACCCTTAATCTATGGATACCTTAACTTCAATCAAGCCTGGGTGGTGAAGGGGAAGGATCCTGAGGGGGACCTGCTGGAGTGATCACTTCAGTCAGTGGCCTCGCAGGTCTTCCAATGGGGATCGGTCGTGATCATAAATAAAAATAAAAAATCCACAGTGAAGGGGTACCAAAATAAATAAGGAAATCACTCAGGTCCGACTGTGAATCGCAATTAAAGTAAAAAGAAACAAAATGAACTGAATGCAGTCGAACTTGAATGTTTCAGCACAAGCAATTAACTATAAAACGTTATTAATTCCTATTATAAAAAAAAACTGTCATAAAAAAACTGATAAAAAAAAACAAAGTCTTCACCAAAAGTTGGGCGCCAGCATGCTTCCAAGTAGCATGCAACTTCTACCAAAATGGAAAACACCAGAACCAGCCTCCACGTCAAAAATCCAAAGGTCCCGCTGAACTTCCCCAAAAGAGCTGGTTTTGAATTGCTCAACGGATCTCGGATCAATTCCACGTGGTCATAACGGCCATCATGGATTCGTCTATCTGGTTCTTGGGTCTCAAAACTTCAAATCGCCGACTCTTGCAAACCTCTTGCAAACCATCAATCAATCAATACCACCATCAATAAATTTCTTGATTCTAAAACCTTTCAAAAAAACCGACCATGCGGTAGCGCTGAACACAATGAAAATCTCAAAGCCCGACCGTGCGGAACAAACTCAAAAATCGACCTGCCGATCTGATCGTCACGGCCTAATTCTTCTTCAACCACCAAAAATCTACCGCTACACCAGTAGAAGTTTTTCCTCCCCCCAACCTTCCGTTGGAGCAGGAATCAAAAATCACCAATTTCATTGGCCCTAACGGACACGTGATCCCGCAATCTACCAAACATTTTTTTTTTCACCTGCGATAAGAATCGAAACTGCGATACGAATCGCCAAATTTGCTAGATTCGGATTTTACAGCCAAAATTTAACTCTATGATGAAAAAACCAAAACAGATATGCTTGGCAAATAACTTGCACACGCATGCCGAGGTCGAAAACAAATTAACAGGTTTACGGCAAAATATTTGCACGTAACAGCACATACTTGTGGAACGCATTATCCACAACTATACGGGACCTACAGTTTATCGCCGGTTCCGAACGGCACTAGGTGAGAGGGTTTTGGCAGGATTACTCGTGGTAGTTGCCAGCTATTCTCCACGAGGTGGCCACAGCATAGCTCCGTGAAAATATATTCACTCGCTTGGCCGAGGTTTGAACCCGGGATCTCATGCATTTGCCACCACACTACTGTGACGCAGTAGTAGTAGTAATCATCTTTATTTCTAAAAAAGGCTATCGACCTATCGGTCTTTCTGCCCTTGTTCAATACATGTAGTCTTAATCTAAATAAAAAACAAAGATAAAAATTCTCTTATTCTAGGTTAATAATCTCATTAAATAAACTTTCCAATTCTAATGACAATAAAAATTTATTTTATTGTCCAGTTGCGTTTGTAAGTGTTCGAGTAGCGTTGATGTAGGGAAACGGAAGCGGGATTATCTGGTTGATCTTGTAAGACAAAGGGGATTCAGTATGGTCCAGTTGTAGGGGTTGTTTGTCCATTTTGTCTGTAGATGTATGAGTCTTTCCGAAAAATCTTGTGATGTTTGTCCGTTCGTATAGTAGTTGTGTGGTGGGGTTGTGTAATGGGTTTTGGGGGTGTCTTATTCGTGTTATTAGTCTTAGTGCAATTTGTTCTGTTGTTTGTATATAACGTTTTGTCCTTTCTGTTCCGTTGGTCATATAGTCTAGCAGGGGTCTACAAATAGCTTTATATATTTTGGTGGCAGTGTTTGTGCTAATTCCTCTGTCTTTGTAGGTTAGTGATCGGAAGTGTTTTGTTCTCTTTATTGTTTCTGCCCTGATGTTTCGTATGTGTTTAGTGAATTTAAGTTTGTGGTCAATTGTGATTCCAAGGTATTTTACGTCGTTTTTTGGTTGTGTCGTTTGGCCGTCTGCAGTTATTGTAGGGGAGTCAGCGTTGAGTCTGTGGTTTGTGAGCAGAAGTTGGTTTTTTGACGCCTTTGGGGTTAGTCTCCATTTATAAAACCATGTCATTGTGTTGTTTGTTAGTGTTTGGAGTCTTTGAGCTGCTCTCTCAGTAGTTTTGTCATGTACAATAAGTGCCGTGTCGTCTGCGTATTGTAATATGTATGCCGATCTGTCGATTTGATTTTTGTCTGGTAAGTTGTAATTGTATATGTCATGGCAGTATATATTGTAGAGAAACGGTGAGAGCGGGGATCCTTGAGGGAGCCCTTGTTCAGGGGAAAAAGAAAAGACAGTGTTTTGTCAATTCGTACTTGTAGTTGTCTGTTTTCTAGTAAGTTCTTTATGGTGTGTGGAGTTTGTATAGTTTGTATAGTAAGCCTCTATGCCAGACACTATCAAAAGCCTTGTTAATGTCCATAAACAGGCAAGCTATCTTTCTGTTAGGTGGGTAGTTTGTATATTGTTGGCCAAAATAAAGAGCGGATGAACAGTCGAGTGATGTTGTTTGAAACCAAATTGGTAGGTAGGTATATATTTTCCAATCACTTTTTCAAGCCGCTGCTTTATTATGGATTCAAAAATTTTGCTTAGTACTGGAACTAGTGTAATTGGTCTGTAGTTGCTCGGTTGTGTATTGTCCAGTCCATTTTTGGGTATAGGGATTATTAAGCCGTTTTTCCATGTTTTTGGAATTATGTTATTTCTGATGCAGTTGTTCAATTCAGTTAGGAACAGTTTGTGTGTTTCTTGAGTTAGGCTTTTCAAGACTTTTGCCTTTATTTTATCTTTTCCGGGTGCTGTGTTTTTGATATGCGCTAGGGATTCATCGTACTCTGTGTCTGTGATCAGTATAGTTTGGTGAGCTGTTGAAACTGTGACCCATTTATATATAATATAATATAATCACATATGCCGCCGTAATATGGTGGCATAGCACCAAAATCAGTCCATATCGACAGTCTCTGAACAAAGCTCAGAGGCTGGCGTGTCTGGGAATAACTGGAGAAATGTCAACAACGCCGACGGCCGCTATGTCATCAACGCCGAGACACTCCTGGGGCTGGAGCCTTCGCATTTATCCATTGAAGCTGAGGCCCTAAGAAGCGCTTACCGTATGGGTGACGGTGCCCTCAGGAAAGCGACGGAATTGGGACACAGCCCGATCTTCAGAACGCTGAAGACAGTCGAACCCATGGGATTGAAAGGTGATCGAATTAAAACTCTAAGCATTTCGGTACCTTTCAGAACTTATGTTCTGGATGAGGGGCGAGATGGTGGAGTGACTCCATCAGCTATCACAGAGCATATCACAAGCAAGCATACTAGCAATAACAAATTGCACCCGGAAAATGAGGGAAAGAGCCTGCACACGTAAGCATATTACCATCGTAACCGGAGATGAAGCCATAATCTTCATCTTGAAGTGCCGTACGTCTGTCTGAGAGTGTAGGCGACCTCTCGCGCATACTTGTGGAACGCATCATCCACCGTTATACGGGACCTACATTTTATCGCCGGTTCGGAACGGCACTAGTTGTGAGGTTTTTCTTGTGCAGAATTGCTCGTGGTAGTTTGCCATTGCTTCCTACGAGGTGGCCACAGCATAGCTCCGTGAAAATATATTCACGGCTTGGCCGGGGCTTGAACCCGGGATCTCCACTGTGACCACTGAAGCAATAATACAGGCACTTAAATCGTACACAATCAGGTCACAATGTGTGCTAGATTGTGCAAAAGAACTGTTATGAATTTTACTTCTAGCTATATGTATTTTATCTCGGGCGTGAGTTAGAGCAAGAGCTAGTACTTTGTGGCTAGTGAACAATTTTTGGAACGCTCAATGGACAATACAAAATTACGCACACTCAAATTCAACTGCACAACTCATCCATTTAAACAAGTTAACGATTTTACTGAGAGAAAGAAAATTACAAAATATATAAATTTACTTAGAGTGTATCACTCGGATATTTTTGGTAGCACCCTTAATCTATGGATACCTTAACTTCAATGAAGCCTGGATGTTGAAGGGGAAGGATCCTGAGGGGGACCGGCTGGAGTGATCACTTCAGTCAGTGGCCTCGCAGGTCTTCCAATGGGGATCGGTCGTGATCATAAATAAAAAATAAAAAAACCACAGTAAAGGGGTACCAAAATAAATAAGGAAATCACTCAGGTCCGACTGTGAATCGCAATTAAAGTCAAAAACAAAATGAACTGAATGCAGTCGAACTTGAATGTTTCAGCACAAGCAGTTAACTATAAAACGTTAATAAGTCCAATTATAAAAAAATACTGTCATAAAAAACTGATAAAAAAACAAAAGTCTTCACCAAAAGTTGGGCGCCAGCTTGCTTCCAAGTAGCATACAACTTCTATCAAACTGGAAAACACCAGAATCAGCCTCAACGTCAAAAATCCAACGGTCCCGCTGAGGTTCCCCAAAAGAGCTGGTTTTGAATTGCTCCACGGATCTCGGATCAATTCCACGTGGTCATAGCGGCCATCATGGATTCGTCTATCTGGTTCTTGGGTCTCAAAATTTCAACTCGCCGATTGGATAATTGATTTTCCCAGTGGAAAGAAAGGCTTCTTGCAGTCTATGCAACCATCAAGGAATTTTTTGATTCTAAAATTCTCAAAAACCGACCATGCGGTAGCGCTGAACACAATGAAAATCTCAAAGCCCGACCATGCGGAATAATCTCAAAAATCGACCTGCCGATCTGATCGTCATGGCCTAATTAAATCTTCTCAACCCAAAAATCTACCGTTACACCAGTAGAAGTTTTTCCTCCCCCCAACCTTCCGTTGACGCGGGAATCAAAATTCATGAAATTCATTGGCCCTAACGGACACGTGATACCGCAATCTACCAAACATTTCTTTCACCTGCGATAAGAATCGAAACTGCGATAAGAATCGCCAAATTTGCTAGATTCGGATTTTACAGCCAAAATTTAACTCTATGATGAAAAAACCAAAACAGATATGCTTGGCAAATAACTTGAACACGCATACCGAGGTCGAAAACAAATCAAGAGGCTTACGGCAAAATATTTGCACGTAACAGAACAAAGAACGCCTTGGCTGGGAACAATTTTGTTTCTGGTTGTAAAAACTTGTTTTTTAAAAACCGTTTAGTAGTAGTAGGAAACATCTTTATTTCTAAAAAAGGCTATCGACCTATCGGTCTTTCTGCCCTTGTTTAATACATGCAGTCTTAATCTAAATAAAAAACAAATATGAAAATTCTCTTATTCTAGGTTAACAATACTATTAAATAAATAAGATTTCAGTGGCAAGAAGAAATTATTTTATTGTCCACTAGTCCGTTGCGTTTGTAAGTGTTCGAGTAGCGTTAATGTAGGGAAACGGAAGCGGGATTGTCTGGTTGGTCTTGTAAGACAAAGGGGATTCAGTATGGTCCAGTTGTAGGGGTTGTTTGTCCATTTTGTCTGTAGCTGTATGAGTCTTTCCGAGATCTTTGTCATGTTTGTGCGTTCGTATAGTAGTTGGGTGGGGGGGGGTTGTGTAGTGGGTTTTGGGGGTGTCTTATTCGTGTTATTAGTCTTAGTGCAATTTGTTCTGTTGTTTGTAAAAACCGTTTATTTTACAAACCAAAATGTTTTACAACAGCGAGATGTTACTGCTTAACCTACTGACTTAAGACTAATTACTCATGTCGAATGTGCAGCTTATATAGTAATTAAATGCTGGATCGACAGTTTATGGTGTGAAATACATAGTGGTCCGCATAAGTGATCATATAACTGAACTCAAACAAAGTAATACTCACTTGGGCAACTGGGACAAACAGGAGCTGCGAAACTTGCTAAGGAAGGGGCCCAACAACCACTGACCGAAGAAGAACCTGCTTTTGGTATATCTCATTCATAATCCATTTTCGTTCCGAGTTTCGTCTTCTGAGTTGACCGGTCTGATTCCGAGGCATACCTGCTGTCTGCATATCAACCTCCTTTTGTACGAGGGCAGGTAGTTAACCTTCTGCTCAACCCCCAAGACCTGGAAGACCAGAATTGTCTGTTGGGGTTCATTCCCTTAGTCGAGAAGTTTCGGTTTTTAGGCGCCGGGGACTCGCCTTTCACCCTCTTCCGTCAGCTGTATGACGCACATTCATTGTATGCCATGCATTGTCCGGAGGTTACGCGGCACATGCCTTCTAGGTCGCGGAAGTAGGATTTGTCAGAGCGTCTTTTGTGGACTGCGGGCATTTCCGAGAGTTTTGTTGTAATGAAGTCTTCGGCCAACTTCATCACCTCTGCAGCCCAATACTGACCATTTAACCTCCTTGGTTAAGTTACTATTACACAGACATTTATATTATTGGTGATGTTTCTTTTATTTGTTGCAAAACTACAGAGGATAATTTTCAATGACCTTTATCTAGAAAAGCTCAAATTTTTGTGTCCTTCCTTTTGTTTCATTGAGTATGGCGCAGTCGTGATGTTAGGTTTCACAGAAATGTTTGTGGAGAATTTTTTTTAGTAATATTCTGAAACTTTATTTTCAAATGCGTTTTAAAAGGGACATCAAATGATGCCGATATAAAATGTTATGAATTCAGGATCTGCATTACCGTTTTGGCTGGATCATTTAGAGATACCCTGTATTTTTCTCTGGAAAATTGGGCATGTCATCGAAATCGACACCTTTTCAACGAATTTTACACCAGCGGGATGGTTTATCGACCGGTATTATCAATAGCTTGTTGTTGCCTAGCAAACTAGCTCCCGTTTTCAAACATTTCATTGAATTTCATCATGACATCATTCTTATTTGGAATGTAAATTGTCGTGCAGAATTGCGTGTCATGAGCGACGATAAAAAGAAGGACGACAAACAAGATGATGCTGAGGATGAGCGACTCGAGTTCCTGCTCAATTACCTGACAAAGTCTTATAAGCTTAAGCAGGAGAAATGGAACAAAATGATAGGGGTAGATGAAAATCGGGTGAGAAAAATCCACTTTTTTATAGTTTTATGAAATTCGATTATCGTTTAATTCGAGATGTTGTACCTTAAAGTTACTCAACTAAAAGTATGCGATAATGTAATTTGTGGAAAAGAATTGTTCATGTCTTCATTTCATCACCATGCCGCTGTCGCGGTTTCACTGCTCCACGAAACTCCGCATATTAATGTACTCTTTTTTATAGAAAATGATATTAAAATTCCTTGACGACTCCAATCAAAAAATGCTCCTTATAACCATACCATCAACCGGACTGCTTACACCATTCACATCGTTCAATGCCCAAATCAAACAGAAATTCACTTATTTTATACGAAAAAAACCGGACGCAGTGACAATGGAAAACTTTAGGTCAGTGCTGACCTTCGGTGACATGTCTGGTAAGCCCATTGAGGATTTGTCGGTGTTGGTCGAGGGAGTATTTGTTCCTCTCATGTCGAATCCGGCCAATCAAGTGGGGTGGCCGAAAGTGGTCGCTCAAGATGTGGTTTCACATGTGCGAGCTTTTAGGAATACTGTGGACCAGGTAAGTTTGGGTTTCCAAATAGAGTTAGTTGGAGTTAATGCCGAGATTTCTTATTGTTTTCTTTTTAATTCATTCCAATGTATTCCTGGGTTTCCGTTAATTTCATTGTTACCCATCATGGCGTTATGTGATGAGCCATGCGTTTCGTCCGTTATTTGATGAGCCGTGCGTAATGTCTTTTTAATACATTATTATTGCTAAGGAGCATTCTGCATATATGCTAAACTGCTAAAGTTTTGCTACTGATATCTCAACGGCCAAACAAAGCTTTTCACAAATTTGCTCAGTATATTTGGGTCACAAAGCTACATTGGACTATTTGTTTAACAAGTCACATTGGCACAAGCTGAAAAGGTTTCGATCTTTTGAAACCTCTCACTAATACTTGCCCGGTTGCCAATAGTTGAAGCGTTTCAATAGTCCGATGGTTGCACTACATTACTTCTAGCTGTTACCCGCTAGTTCTGCAGCAGTTTTCTTCTATTGCTCACGATGAAGGTCTTCATTCCGAAGCTATAAAAGAGCATTAACAACATTTAATTGTACATTAAAGTACAGTCAGGAAAATATATGAAACAAATTGTACATTGGTTCACTTTTACCATTTTTTTAGTCAAGCTTGAATATGTGTGTTTCCGTTTACTCAGCGTCATTAGCCCCGTTTGAAGCATTATCTCTTTTTTTCATTCTAAAAAGCCCATGTGTTACGTTATAATTTGAAGATTAAATTGTACAATAACATGTTGGTGAGTTTCTACTCATCAGAAATAAAAACAAAAATTAAAATCAGACTGTCACAGACAGAATACAAGATGACAAGAAGACAGCTACAAGATGGGAGACTGACAAGCTCCAGAATGAAGAAGAATAGGAAAGATACAAACCCGAGAACAAACTGAATGAAAACGAGGAAACCAGTGACGTAGAGCATCTGTGGAACAATCTGGAAGGGTCCATTTTAAGGACAGTGGAAAGACTCTTGGGAAAAAGAAATTGCCCGAAAAAGTGATTCGGTGAAAAGTGCCGATAACAAGTGCAGTGTAAAGCAGGTTGCATGAAATAATTATGCAATATACCACCGATGAGAATCTGGAAAGATATGAGCGCCTGTGCGTAGAGACTAAGAAACTCATAAGAAAGAAGAAACGTGATCAAGAACGCTAAAAGTATAAAACATTGGAAAGAAACCGACTACAATCAAACAGCAGTTTTATAAAAAAATTCATTCGACAAAAAAGTCTTTAGACCCAACTCGGCGAATGTGATTAAGAAGGAGAATGGGGACCTCATAGCGGGTGCGGGTGAGCCAGACTTGCTCGAGCAAAAGATGTGACTCTGACCGCAGAATTGCCAGTGGAAGAGCCAACGCTAGAGGAAACATTTCTAGCAATCAACAAATTAAAAAACGCAAAGGCACCAGGCTCTGACACCATATCCGCAGAACTCCTCAAGTAGGGAGGAACCCTACTACACAAACAACTGCACAGTCTTATCCTCATATGGAAAGAGAGAAAAAATCAGTCAATGGGGAGAGAGTATAGAGGAAGTGTGTCTTTAATGGACCCCCTAAGGAAATTTTCGTATAACTTTCTAAACAACATTCCTATTAAAGTGAGCTGGATGTATTTGAGTCGTAGCGTTTATTACACTTGCCTGGATTATCATGATTTTTAGAAAAAATGCAACAAATGAAACTTCTTTCAGTTTTTTTGAAGCATACCAAGTGGTCAATCATAGGCGCATATAGTCCCATGGACCCAGCGGTGGATAATTTAGCAAAACGAGCGAAATCGTATGTGCATATTTCGCAAACAAATATTTTACAATTGCTGCTAACTCCGGCGCATTCATTGTGGCACCACGACTTGGATATTTGACAACTAATCCACTTTCCTCGCGGTCTTGAATGGGAGAAAACTTTGTTGAAATACATGCAAGCTACGTTCTCTGATGCATCGCCTTCAGAGTCCTCGAGAATCTCTTCTGTGTCAGCGTCAATGATATTCAACACTTGTTTTTTGATTTTCCTACCTTTTTGTTCTCCTATTTGCATTGCCTTTTCGGTTTCTTTTTTAAAGTTCTTCAATTTCAGATATAGTATTTAAGTACCCGGTTTTTTCAAGTTTCCTACATTTTTTCTGACCTGTTGCAATTACAGAACCTACAGTTGGTGGATACATATCTCTAACTGACACGCTTTCTTTATGCCTGACGTTCCAGGTGTAGAATTTTTCTCAGATGACTCTTGAAATAATCTTCTGGTTGATGCATGTTCTCTAGTTGTGATTGATCTTATCTCAGAAAGTACCCTATTTTCTTTGTCAATGATCTGTCTGTTGTTAGCGATGGTGCAAACTTGGAACAATTTGGAAAATTTTGGAACCCTTCTGGGTTGAAATGGCAAATTCCAGTTTTTCTAAATTCACTTTTTAATTAAGCTTTGTGGAACATATTTCCAAATTTATACTGTGTCAACGCCTTGTGCCTGGATTTTGGCGTAACCATAATTCGATTTCCTAATCGTAATAGGGGTGAACTAGCTTTAAAAAAATGAGCTGAAAAGCGATGTTGTTCTCCTTTGCAAATTCTAGTGCTTTGAGTCAAACAATGAAACAAAGGTCGACAGTAAATAATGCAATAATATGTTATCCTTTGATGGATCCCTGGTTCATCAATGGAAAACGTCAGGTGGTCCACCAATAGCGAACCTGTACAGGTTCACTTTGGCAATTGCCACTTTTGTTTTGTTTATTATAACTTAAATTTAAATATAGTACGCGTTGATCAACATCAATGGCCACGTTGCATATTCAAAGGAACCGTTAAATAACTGTATTTTGAGAAAAAAACGTTATAAGCTGAGGCTATTTCCTTACATCAAGACTTACCAGTTTTGATGGCCATGGGCAGGGATCCATCACGGGCACAGTTTCCCTAGTAATCCCTATGATGTTCAAACTACATGGGAATCTCTATGCTTAATACTGCCTACAAAGTGCTATCAAACTCCTTTCATCGGAGCATCTGTGCGTGAGTATAAGACAGGTCTACAGTTGACCAACTCTTTACCCTGAGACAATTGTTCGAGAAAGGCTGGGAGTTCAACAAAGTCGTACATAATCTCTTTGTCGATTTCCAATAGGCTTACGATAGTGCCAAAGGGGATACATTGTGGAATGCATTATCAGAAATGTCAATACCAGTAAAACTCATACAATTCGTCAAATGTGCGTAAACGGGGTAAAATCGAGGGTGAAAATGGATAACAGGCTTTCGAGGCATTTCGCAGTTCATAGTGGTCCTAGCAGGGGAGCCGCTGTCACTACTCTTCATTAACATAATCTGAAAAAAAGCGATAAGAGCGGCGGAAGTTAAAACAGAACTCCTAACAAACGGAGGCCCTAAACTGCTGCTATTCTACGTAATGACATTGGCCTAATCGAAAACTCCGTGACCGCAGTTAAAGAGATATTCAGCAGGGTTGAAACGGAACTAGCAAGGTGGGCCTGAGAGTGAATGAGGAGAAGACAAAGTATCTGCGTCAACAAAAATAGCCGGAGAGACAGAAAAGGAGAAAACGAAAGGACGGATAACTTTAACTTCGAATGGGATAAAAATATTACTGCAGACAACATTACCGAAGACATAAAAGGAAGAATACAGGCGGTGGAAAACAATCGATGCATGTACTCGCTAAGAAATTTATTCAAGTCTCGACTTCTCAAACGAGCATCAAAATTCAAAGCGTCAATAGCTTTTTTGTAATATTACTGTTTTCTGATGGGCCTTAGTTCCTACAATTTGTTTTGCTCCCCTGATTATATGAGAGTATGTGAGTAGGCTTCCATTTTTCTCTGTTTGCTTCTTCTATTGTTGCTTGCTTTTGCAGGTTGTTTGTATTGTAAAATTTTTTAGTTGCTTTGTTTCGCAACACTCGTCTTCAGGACTTTTTATTTTAGCCAGTCCTTTCTGTCATGTTTGTCAGCACATTTCTCACATCTTCTGTTTCTTCCGCTTTTTTTAAAGGCTTTAAGAATGGATTCGAAGACTCTGTTAATGTTTTAACCCCTCCAATAACTAACACAAATATGGTAAAAACTTTTTTTGCATTTCAATATGTGACTACATTTAAATAAGTGATTCTGGTTTGCAACTGAGGGGAATATTTTTGTGACCCAACTTTGATTGGCTTGTCTGCTTATTTTCAAATGCCACGGCTGTTGGAATATTTGAAACTTATTCGAATGGTGAATAAATGACCATCTGCAAGTGCCTTTAAATGCCTTATAAAAACATCTGTTGAACTCAACAAACCTTTAGTTCAAATATTTCTGGAGTACCAGAGAGCACTCGATCACGCAGAATATCTGACAATGCTAAAAGCTCTATTTGAGTGCCAAATTTATAAGAGTTTATGTAAATATGGAACGAATGTGACATTCAATGTGAAGTCCGCTTGAGCATTTTCTCTAGGCTGTAATGCAGTAGAATATGCGATAAAACACGCGAGTTTTGATCATATAGGCACTAATATAAATGGAGAGAAACTCAATCAACTCATACGCGCATAACAGGTCAAAGGACAGTTCGAAAGAGTTCATTAGGTCTCTCTGCTAGCAAAAATTTAAAAGAAAGAAAAGCAAAAGCATTTCAAAATGTATCTCAGAAGGTCTACTGGTTATTAACCGGGAGTAGTAGTAAACATCTTTATTTCTAAAAAAAGGCTATCGATCTATCGGTCTTTGATAATTGAGAATCTGATAATCAGACCTGATTTTTTCAAATGTTTCAGGAACATTTTGTCCGTGATTTCAAGGTTCACTCCAGTAGCAACCACTGAATATGTGGCTGTAATATGGTGGTTTGATCTTTGTTGTCGGATAAGTGGGAGGTTATCGTTTTTTGTAGTTTGAATGTTGTTATCATGTTTTCTTGTTTCAGTTGTTGTAAAATTTGTGTTGCTTTGTCATCATGGTTAGTTTTAATTAGAAAGTAATTATCTTGTCTGATAATCAGATCCTTGTTGTTGGGGTTGAGTTCCTCCCATCTGATTGCAAGTTGGACTCTGGTGATGGTCGGCATTGCGTTCGCTGTTAACCGGGAATTGAGCGAGAAATCAATACTTCTAATGTAGAAGAGTTTATCTAATTAGCGCAGTGGTTTCCAACCTTTTTGTGTCTGCGCCCCCCTTTAAAAAAAATTGTTGCGCCGCCTTAATTTTTCTAACAATCTAATTTCATAAATAATCAACTGATATTATAATTTATTTAATGGACTACAAAATAATATACTGCTGATTACGTATACCTATTTTGCTGATTAATTTTTTTCAAGCCTATTCGACTTTTTTGGTTTGAATTCGAAAAATATATTTTGGAAACAGTCTCGCGCCCCCCTACGCCCCTGGCGCGCCCCACAGGTAGGAAACCACTGAATTAGCGTCTCTGAAAGGGTGGTACCGGTCGTTCGGGGTAAAGTAGCACGATTTTTCCAGTTTTTTTTAAATAAAAAGTATACTTTTGAAAAGAACATTTCCAATAAAATAATTCAGAGTCTTCCGTGTCTCCTTTGTCGAATTCCATAAAAAAACAAATGAACTTTTCATTCCCCCCTAATTTTTTTTTCGATAAAAGGTGTCCGCCTTCACCCCTATGTGTGGGGTAATGGCGGACCACCCGATGTTAAGCGTTAAAAATGGTTTTACCATCTAGTAAGAGGCGTATTGGGACAAAAAAATATATATACACTTGTGTGCATAGAAATCAGCCCACAGTAAACTTTAGACTTTAACTATATATTTTTTAAAAACTATTCATCAGATCAAAAAAAGAAATATGCTGTTTGAAAGACAATTTAAAATGCTTTAATGTGAGTATACATTATTGTGAGTATCCCATGTTTAACATTTTTTATTATTAACATAAATGGGGTTATTGACAATTTAAAAATTAACACTTAATTTTTTAATAATGGGTATAACCTCCTCTTTCCCATATAACTTCTCTCATACGATTAGGCATAGATCTAATAAAGTTTGCTATTGTTTCTTGAGGGATGTTATACCACTCTTCTTCTATTGCAACAATAAGCTCTGGGATCGAGTTTGGGGTATGAAGTCTAGATTGAATTCTTCATTTTATCTGATCCGATAAGTGTTCGCTCGGACTTAGGTCAGGACTAGATAGATAGATAGATAAAAATATATTGAACATTCCCATTAATAAAATTCACAAAGTTTAAAAAAACATAACTCCCATGTCTAGCCAGATGTTCGGCCGGTTGCGCTTTGCCCTTTATCTAAATAGGCGCGCCAAGTCGTCCATTACCTGGGCAGTGCCCTAACATGGACATTCCCGAGCTAGCCATACGCACGACAACGCCAGGAGATAGTCTTGAAGTGGCGGTTTTGGTTTTATTCGAGGGGCATTCATTAAGGAAAAAAGGTCTTCCTGAAGGGAAGCCAAAAACCCCTTTTGCTTCGACCTTTAAGTTTGATACTGTCAGCCGTGGCGTTAACCGCCGGCAGTTTCAACTAGATGACCAAATCCATCCGCCCCCGCCCCGATCGGTGCAAGGACCAGCCAACACCAGCCAGAACGAGGCAGGACGAACCCGTCAAGTCACGTTATGTTGGATTTGTGCGTTTCCAGCCTGCTAGAAACGACTGTCTGCAACTGGCAGGCAATGTTTGTTTGTCGTCACGTACTGTCAGGGACAAAATCCTCATAAAATATGGGAAGTCGCTTATGCAGGGGACCATGGGTTGGGCGATCGTTTGCTCTTACTTGGGTGATATTTCGCGTAAGGACTGAGCCTTGCACTCCGCTATGATAAAATTTTTCAACGATGGTATCTATATAGTCGGCTATATAGGCCATCCCTGTAGCTTCGTGCATTTCGGTTATTCTGGTGTATCTGTCAGCCGATAGGACGCCTAGCCGTATCATCCGCGTATTGTGCTATTTTTGTAGTGGAAAGTTTTGGAATGTCTGCTGTATACAATGTATACAGCAACGGCGAAATCACTGTACCTTGTGGTACTCCTGCGGCGATGCGTCTTTTGGCAGAAGTGGAATTCTCCTCTTTCACCTGGATGGTACGGGTTTTTAGGTAAGACGCTATAAGGGAAACTAGGTAGAGTGACATGTGTTGATGGGTACAAAGCCCGGGTACCTACCTTACGGTATACCCCATTTGTCCATTTGTGTTATGCACACCCACTATTTGCGAAACGACCACCAATGGAACTTCTTTCTCCGTTCCTTGGACCTCCTCCCTCCAAATTAGGGGAAAAAGACCTTATCCTATTCGAAAACTTATACACTTTCCCTACGCTAACCCTTATTTATATCTATAATCTACTTATCCTAGTTCCTCCTTGCGCATCACCAGTTCAGCCCATTCGTTTAGTTTACGTATGTCCACGTCGTTGTTCCCGTCCTGATGTCTTAGTGTTACGTTGTAGTTGCCGTACTTAGTCCTTATATGTTGTCTTGCTTGCTGTCTGTCGGTTTCTGTACAGTTGTGCTTAATGTGGTCGATTGTTTCGTCCTCCGTTCCACATGTACATGTCGCGCTGTCTGTCAGTTTGAATCTGTGTAAGTATTGTTTGATATTTCCATGTCCTGTTGCGAATTGTGTCCCTTTGAATGTCGTTATAATTGTATCTCGGCCCACCGTCCTGCAAATGTCGTAGAGTTGTCGTCCTTTGTCACTTTTGTCCCAATAGTCCTGCCATGTGTCCATTGTCATGTTTAGTCTTGTCTTGGACCATTCTTTGTTTGTCTTAGTGTTGTATCTGGTTGTGTCTTCTGTCACGTCCGTAAGTTCGGCGCCGTCACTCGCCAGCCTGTGCGCTATAGCGTTGTGTATGTTGTCCTTGTCGTGTCCTTTCGCCCATGCTATCCTCGTCTGCCATCCTTTCTTGTGTCGTTGTTCCATGTGTTGCTGTAGTTTAGTGATTGCCTTTGTTGTCGTCTTTCCTCTGTTGATGTTCTGTGCTGTTTCTTGTCTATCCGTTAGCATCGTAATGTTGGTGTGTTGTCTCGTATTGGCTATTAAAATGGTTTTAATTTTAATTACTTTGAAGCTTATTAAATGCTTCACAGGCATCCGTTGTGATCCTAGCAGTCTGCAGGGTTGTGTTGCGTCTTGCTCGAAAGCCAAACTGCTCATCCGGGATTAAACTTCGAAGCTCGGCTGCTGCCTGTAGTCTCGATAGGATAACCTTCTCGGTTAATTTGCCGAGGGAGTTTAGGAGGGAAATTGGCCTATAAAAGGCGGGATCAGTCGGGTTTTTGCCCGGCTTTAAGATAGGAATTATTACAGCGTTTTTCCAGTCCTGTGGGAAGTGTTGCAATTTAAGGACTGCGTTGACTATTTGTACTATTAGCACTATAGTTTTCCGCGGTAAGTTTTTGAGGAGTAAATAAGGGATGCCGTCTGGCCCGGGGGCTTTTCGGATAGGGAGGCGCCGAAGACACGATTGTATCTCCGACGGGGTTGTTATATAGGAATGCAAAATCGAGGGTGGTATAGGATACTTCCGTTCTACGAAAACAGCGGTCTGTCTATCTATTTCGTTATCCTGAAGGGCTGGTTGGACTTTGTGTACTTCTGCCAAAAAGTCGGCGAGCAGCTCGCATTTGTCGCTGGTGGTAATGTAACTCCGTCCCTCTTTTTTTTTAAGAGCGGGGACTTGTTCGTAGCCTTTTCGTAGACTTCTCGACAGTTTTCACAAAGAATTGTCACGGGGAGATAAGTTTCGCAACTTTTCCGCCCAAGTAAAATTCCTGTATGCGGAAATTTCGCTCTGGATATCTCGTGCAAGTTCTGCTGCCCTTATGCGATCGGCAGATTGCCTGAATCGCTGCCCACGCTTCCTGATTCTATTTGTCGCCTTAATAAGGTTCAAGATTTCCTCAGAAAGGTTGTCGCGCCGCGTTCTGTTCGGAACTTTTTTGGCCAAAGCTTGCTGTGTCCGTTGTATATTCCTGGTCAGACCTTTTAGCGCATGCTCTAGAGCTTCGACAGTATCAATCTGGCCCGGAATACACGTCAGGTCTTGTAGTCGTTTCCGATATTCGCGAAAATTGAAATTTTCGTATGAATATCGAAAGTCGTTCGTTTGTGTGCGCTTTAAATCCCTAATGTCGAGGTAAATGGGCAAATGGTCACTGCTGAGGGCGTCTATAACCACCATCTCCGTGAGATTGGCGAGTCCTTTGGCTATTCCGAAATCAAGGAAAGATGGGTTCATTCCACTGTTTGGATAATGCGTTGGAGATGAAGTGGGCGTAACTAGTAGGCCATTGTCGCGAACGTAGCTGGCTAGGAAATTGTGTGATTGCTAAACTTGCTAGACAGTCTGCCAGTGAAGGGCAGGAGAATTCTATGTGGGGATTTGAATATTGACTATGCTGCTGCCTGTGCTGCCCAAAATTCTTTAATTGCTATTTTCTATTCTTTTGATCTTTCAATGCATGTAACTGCTCCAACTAGAATTTATAACTTATTTAAGATTCAATTTCAACTATAAATTATGTGGAGTCTGATTTCTCCCCGTCTGATGTTCAATCGACAGTATCTAGCGCGGGTCTCTCTGATCATGAAGCAGTGATTTCCAAATTCAATATTTCTCTCAAGCCCTCGAGAAGAACTCGCCGCTTGGGTAAATTCTTCTCATCGTCAAATTTTACATTATTTCACAATCTTTGTCAAACCGCAAGTTGAAACTTTGAATACAGTGATCCAAATTCTCACTTTAGAGATTTCTTTAATAAAATTATAAGTACTTTCAATGAGGTCTTTCCGCTTAGGACAATTAGACCTAAACGCCATAAGCATTGTATTTCGAGAGGTTTACGCACTTCTGCGAAAAATATGCACTCTCTCTTGCATATATAAAAGTTTACTGACTCCACTCAAGTTCTTGATTTCATTTCAAATTATGGAAAGATCCATCTAAAGGTTTGTTCACACGGTGACATTAATGTGTCCCTCCACTCTAAGGTTTCCAGCGATTCCTCTACCATCAAGACCAGGTCTGATTCTAAGTGAAAACGGTAGTCCTATCTTAGAGGAGCTTTACAACCCTTGCTACTTTATAACAACCATATTAGATACGTTGAGTCGGTCAAATTTCTGGGTTTGAACATTAATGCTACCTATATTGATTCTTTAATTCTATTTCAACTCATATTGACTCTTTAACAAAAAACTATCTTCCGCTTGTTTTCCAATTCGATCAGTTTCAAGGGAGCTGAATGTATTCTCCGCCAGACTCGCTTACTTCTTTCTATTTGAGTCTCACATCCGCTACAGGCTTCCTTTTTGGGGCTGCTGCAACACCCAGCAATTTCAAAGCAAATTTAAACTGCAGAAATGAGCAATTCGCTATTTATTTGGCCCGAAAAGTAGTTCATTGAAAGTACCACTTTGTAAACTATAAAATTCTCGCTCTTCCTGCTTTATTCATTTTAGAGACTGTCTGATTGATACGCAAACATCGAGTTACCTTTCCAGAAGGGCCATAACATAGGTACCCTACCAGAAACTGAGAAGTCGAGATATATGCCCACCCTTTTGCTCCTCTGAATTAATTAAAAACTCAATTACTTACATCGCCAAGAAATTGTACAATCATCTTCCGTCGCATCTTAGATCTCTCCCTACGTCTTCCAAGTTTCAGGAAGGGACAAAACCTTTTAAGAATCTTCTAAAAAGACCTTTTTATTGTAAAATTGAATTTTACGTGGTGTAAGATATTTTTCTAAATTTGGCTACTCCTTCAACCTTACTAAATTAAACTTTTCCGCTTGGGTCTCACATGCGGCAGTTACCATGGGGTTATATGGATTAGATGAGTAATTAGTTGTATAGAGGTTACAATTTAATATTTCGGGGTCAACAAGTTCATATTTGTTTTTGTTATTTATTGAACGGGATCACATGTTGCAAGCAGAACGGAATCGAATTGGGTTCTCCGATGTCACTTACCTCAACTAATAGTAGTAGTAAACATCTTTATTTCCTTATAGAAAAGGCTATCGACCTATCGGTCTTTCTGCCCTGGGTTAATTACAAAGTTTTGTATGGAAAATTAATAACTAATGTATATAAAGTAATTAACAAACATGTGCATCATTTATGCCTGGAGATGCTCCAATAGGGTTGAGGTTGGGAAGAGGAAACGCGTTTGGTCTTGGTCGGTCTTGTTAAACAGAGGGGGTCCAAGAAGGTCAGATTGTGAGGGTTGTGTTTCTACCTTGATTGCAAGACGAGTAGTCTTTCGGAGATCCTTGTCAAGTTTGTGCGTTCGTAGAGCAGTCGGTTTGATGGATTGTGTAATGGGTTTGCTGGGTGTCGCATCTTCGTTATTAGTCTCAGTGCTACCTGTTCTGTTGTCTGTAAATACCGTTTAGTTTTGTCAGTAGCATTGGCGAATAAAATATGAGCGTAGTCTATTAGATGTCTGCAGATCGCTTTATATATGATAGTTGCTGTCTTGGTGCTGATACTCTTGTTTTTGTAAGTAAGTCTGCGGAAGTGTTTTGCTCTCTTGCTTAGATCTGTTCTGATGTTTTGTACGTGTTTTTTGAATTTTAGTTTATTGTCCATTGTTATTCCTAGGTATTTCACATTGTCGGTGGGTTTGGTTATTTGACCGTCGGTGGATTCGGGAATTCGGTGGTTTGAGAGGAGCAGTCGGTAGTGGATGGAGCGCTCCCCCATTAGCCTCTCATAAGTGTTTGCGTCTCCTGTGATGAGCCTTACCATAAGTCTAGGTCTATCTCGTTGACGTGAAATGGTTCTTTTACTTGCGTTTTACTTGAGCTGCTGCAGGAAAATCCGGTCTGAGATTTCCAGATCAAACCCGGTGGCCACCACCGAATAGGAGGGTGATATTATTCGGTTAGTGACTTGGGGAGTTGTAGTGGTGTAACTGTGGTTCTCCTTATTTGATGTAATGAGACCCCGCTCAATTAACAGCTGAAGCGCTTGTGTTGTTTTGGGTTCCTGGTTGGTTTTTAATAGGAAGTCGCGCTCCCTCTTGATGATGACATCCCTGTTGTTGTCACTACTTCCCATTCGAGGGCCAGCTGATGGATGGCCCTCGAATGGGAATGGATGGCCCCATTCTGGATGTTGTGGTTGAAGCTTCTACTGAGAAGGTGTGTGAACGTAGTAGCGTTGGTGTTGTTGTGGTGGCAATGTTGCAGTTGATGTGGTTGTTACTGTTTTTTTGGATGTTGGAGTTGGTGGTGCTGATGAGGTGGGGTCAGACTTCGGCTGCGACCTCTTTTTTTGGATTTGGGTTTCAGGAAAAACCCATCCTTAGAGGCAGGGTCCGACTCGAACTCCTGCGAGCTCCCAGGGTTCATGTCTGTCGCCTAGGAAGCGTTGATTTCGGGCCCATTCCGTGGCTTTCCACATCCTTATCCCGTTGATCTTCTGATTCTTCCGCCTTTGAGACTGATTTCTCAGTCTCAGGACAAAAGAGTGCCCTTTCCTCTGCGTGTTCTTCCGCCCTAAGCCGTTGATAGGCCGGAGGTGGATAGCTTATTCCGGCTATCATTCGGTCGTCAGAGCCTCGTCTGTTATCTAGCAGGGTGCACCGGATAACTATACAGGGTGTCCCACCGGGAACCGCCGCGATCCATATCTGACAATCTATAATTAGGAGAAATTTGAAAATTGGATAGTATACGTGCTTCTTAATATAACTTTATCACATTCTCCATAAATGATAAATAAGTTTAAAAAATCTTGACTATTAATTTTTTTCAAAAGGTAACTGACAGCTGTAAGCATTCCTTTTGCATTTGGTTGCATTAAAAATGGCCACTTTCGTCATGGCAACTAAGAGTGACAGTATTTAAAATAAGTTGCGACAAAATAGCCATTTGAAAACATTAATTTGACAATATTTCGAAAACTAAACTGATCATGAAAAAAATAATCAAGAATGGGGGTTTCCATTAAAAAAAATGATTTTGGGCGGTCTTCTCAACGTATTTTTTTACATTTTGTATTGATAGTTATTAAAATTTTGTCGAAATTCCATTAAAGTAAGTCTTTTTGTACAGGAAATGCGACTTAGATTAAGTAACACATATTCCCTTATAGGAAAAATGAATAATTATTCGAGTGGTTGCAACTGTAATTTTTTACATAAAATTTCAAATATATCAGAAACAGTTAGACTTAGGTAACACATATTGTACATGAAAAATATTTAGAATTTCGAGTAGAATTCAGAAATGTAATAATATATAGGGTGTTCCATTAAAAATAATCAAGTTGATACCTACTTCCGATATAACCGGAAGTGTGGCCATCTTGAAAATATTTCAGATCGCTTGCCCCCAATGACTTACCTATACTGCCCAATTTTCAAATTTCTCCTGGTTATCACACGAGCAGGTGAGGTTGGTATGATTATTTTACCATCACCCCTCACACCCCCTACACGCAGTAAAGCTATCGCAAGACTCCCTGAACCAATATATCTACCAAGTGGGTATCGTCAGGATCCGCTTGAAATAACATAAACAAGGTCAACAAGCTAGTTTCTTGTTATGGTTAAGGGTGCAACTTGATTTCATTCACCCCTGTTTCTATTAATTTTAATTCAAATTGAAATAAAACTCCTGGGTTCCAGTCAATTATTTGTTAATTTCTTTTCTACCTTCAACTTTGGCAAGCAATTTTTATAGAAAATATACACAATAATTGAGATGCTTGGGAACAAAACGAGATAGATCTGATGACTGGAACCCAGGAATTTCTTTTGAATTAAGTTGAAATACAGTCAGGAAAATATACACTTCATTTTAATTTGTGTCGTTACTCTTCACCGTTTGTAAGCATAGATTGTTGACTTGCTTTGATGACTTTTGCGTTTGTACTGTCCATTGTAATTGTACGTGCTATGTCTTGTATTGTTTTTTCACCATTGTTAATAGTCTTTATATGTGCTATATTTTGTAGTATATAGCTGAGTGGTTGATTGGTTGAACCACGTTGTTAAATTTTTCAACCACAATATTCTCCTTCGGCCCACTCTAGCTCCATATACCTTGCCTTGTAGGATCTTCTGCAAAAGGACATATCTGCTCTCATTGCGCATTATATGTCCTAGATATTGTAACTTTCGAGTCTTAACTGTATTCAGGACTTATTTTTTCTTTCCCATCCTTCTCAGCACCTCCGTATTGGTCATTCTCTCTTTCCAAGGTATTCGTTGGATTCTTCGGTACAGCCTCATTTCAAATGCCTCGAATTTTTGGGAGGAGGTCTCCGTAAGGGTCCACGATTGGACCCCATAAAAAGTATCGAAAACACGTAGCATCGCAATAAGCGAATTTTTGTTGCCAGCTGTAAGTCGTGGCTGGTAAAGACTTTTTTCATCCCGATAAATGCTGTTCTGGCTTTTTCAATACGCGTTCTGATTTCCACAGAATGGTCTCAGTTATCATTTACGTTCGTGCCTAAGTATGTGTATTCGTCTTTTTATTCGCTTTGTCCATAAAATTTGTACATTTTTCTGTGGCAATAAAGCATATTTTGATTTGATTTGATTTGATTTCTGTAAGTAATCTATTTACTTTTCAAAGTTTTGTCGTATTTGTGTGGCAAATGATTCTCGGTTCTCCAATTTCCAAACAACTCGGTCACGGAAGTGTCAATATCGTAAAGCCTCATTTGTAATTCGACAAGATGTTTGACGAGAAAACCACAAAGAAAATGTGAGTGGTTCGAATAACCATTTTCCATTTCAGATTCAGCTTCAAGTAGCTATATTTCCGACTCTTGCATTATTCTCTAATTCAATCATAACACATTTTTACAACTGAGTAATTAGATATTGTTTTCCCCTTTATTTTTAAGCTTAGCGTTAATATTATAAATCTTTTAAAATGGGATTAAGAATAAATGCACTTATTTTCACCTTTCTTTGGCGAAAAGTAATTAAAAATGTTCAACTTCTCCGTTTCTTAACGGGCCTTGGCATTATCTCTAATACCTCGCAAGAAATGTCTTCGTCTTTTTGCATTCTCATTACTCACGTGCTTGCGTTTCAGATTAAGGGTGCAATGAAAAGTCAAGTAATTCTCCCTATGCCTCAAGGCTTGTCAACAGTTTTTCAAGCAACTCAAGCCTTCGCAGATTCGAACGGAGAGGAAGTTAATTTGCCGCTAAAAACGACAATGGAAAATGCGGTCATGAAATGGTCTGCAATTTGCGGTGAAGTTTTGAAGCAAACGTCTCAGCTATGTTTTGCAAACGGTGTAAATCCAATACCGGCAAATGAAATCGACTTTTGGAATGCCAGAACGAAGAATATGGAGTCAATTTATGATCAGTTATGCGATCCGCGAGTCAAGGTAACCATAGCATGACGCTTTAAAGCTCAGACTTAAAATTATGAACAGTCTACTGCAACACGCTTACCAATTTAGAATTTTCGTATAGACAAATATAGCGGAAATTGCCTTAGTAAATAAAACACATTTACAGTGCTTAGACAAATGTTGTACATCACCTTGAGTTGTCACCGAACAGAAAAATATGTTTCTGGTTGGTTTCAGAAAATGAGTGAATATTTAGAACTCACCAAAAGTACCTACTCAAAGGCTTATCAGGAATTATTCAAGGACATTGTAGCAGCTCTAGTTGAAGCCAGAGATATCTCCAAATATCTTAAAACACTAGTGCCACATTTTTCCAAGTTTGATGAAAATGAGTTTGTTGAAACGGAACCATATGTTAAGCCGATGGTAAGCTTGTACCATTTTGTGGCAACAATTCCACTTTGAAGAAATGGACTTTGTATTGCACCAAACCCAAACTACTTTTGATCATCTATCATCCTTTCAGGTTCATGTAGTTGGGTTAGTATGGGCCAACTCTAAATACTACGCTAGAAGTGACAGAATAGTGATTCTGTTCCGAATGATTGTCAATCTGCTGATAGATTCCGCAGAAAGAACTTTAGACCCCAGCAGTATTTTCCAAGGTGAACCGGATGAAATGTACGAGAAAATTAACGTAACCATTGATATCCTCGAAAAATTCGAGCAAGCTTTCGAATACGTTAGAGATAACTTGGATTCGTACTATCGTCCACCCACTTCAAGTACTGACGAAATTGTCGTGAAGAAACCTTGGAATTTTCACAGGCGGAATGTGTTTCAAAGATTGATCGATTTCCTCAAAAGGTTGAATTTGGTTAAGTCTATTCTGCAGACATACATTGATTTTTCGAAATTGGAAAAAGTGGAAATGGGAGGAATAAAGGGGAGATACTTGTCTGCAAAGTGTCTCGAAGTGTTTGAGGAGTTTAACAAAGCTTACAACTTGTTTCAAAATATTCAATATGATGTTCTGGATACGAAGGATGATTCGCTAGTCAGGGACTCTAAACAATTTGAGGAAATCTGTTCTGATTATGACAAACGCTTGGCAGCAGTGTTCACTCAAGGTTTTGATGATTGCTATAATCTAGAGACAATGTTCAAATACTTAAACATTGCCGCAAATATGTACGCCCGACCGTTCATTAGTGAGATTGTGAAAGAAAAATATCCTATAATTACAAAAATGTTTGACGAAGAACTTGACACTGTTAAGGAGTTGTTTGATGAAGCCAAAAAGGAGGGCGCTCCAATAGACAAGAATTTTCCGCCATTGGCAGGTACCATTCTTTGGTTACAAAGACTTTACAATCGAATATCACGACCAGGTGAAGAGTTCAAGCAAATCGAAGATGAAATTCTTACGTATGAAGATACTCAATTTGTCTTCAAGAAATATGACGAAATGCTCGATATTTTGGACGTAGAGCAAAAAACATTACTCCAGCAGTGGTTTGCTAAAGTTCCAGAACAAATTCGTATTAGCATGTCTAAATTTCAACTTTTACGTGACAGTAAAGATTTATTGCAGCTTAACTTCGATAAAGAGTTGCAAGCCATTTTAAGAGAAATGAAATATTTGAAAAGTATAAATATTGAAAATCTGCCGCCGGAAGCAAATGCCTTATTTCACAAGGTCGAAGAGTTACACGAAGCAATTTTGAAATTTAATAGAATTGTTGAATGGTACAATTATCTAAAAAAACGAACGACAGATGTAGAGTTAGATTTGATACAACACGAGGTGGCAGCTGTTGATGAGCTCTTATTGGAAGTAACCGATAATTATACATGGGACACTAATAGTGGGTAGAAATGTCCTTTAAATTGCCAGCAATAAGCTTTCAACCATTCTTGTTTTATTTCAGATCCTGATATTATCATTCAAATATATAATACCGTTAAAGAATTAACCGATCGGGTTAAGAAAGCCCAAGCAAACGTGGTCAGCCTCACTGCAGGAATCAAAGCTTGGTCTGAGCAGCTACTGTTTGAAAGAAAGGACGGCAAAAAAGAAAATCTTCTGTTCCTCGAGGACAGAAGTGAACGTTTGCAGAAAAGGCAAGATCAAGTAACAGCCTCATCAGCCGAACTAGAGCGGATTATTGCGGAAAATTATGAACTGTTCTTTAAAGAACCCATGGAGCCGGAAGAACCACCCGTGCCAGGTAAAAGAAAATAATTGACTCAAATAAGCTTAACTTAGAATATTTCAAATAACATGTAAGTTAGAAATGTAAACATCTGAATTTTTCAAATCAATGTTGTAACGAAACTTGGAATGATATGTCTACATTGAAAAATATTTTAGAAGAACAGCCTATAGAAGAAGAGCCTCCTCCAGATACAAAGAAAGGCAAAAAGGGCAAGGAAAAATTGAAAAAGCAAAAACCTAAAAAGAAAACCGAAGAAGAGTTGAAGCAGGAAGAAGAGGAGGCGGAAAGAAAAGTCGAAGAGGAAAAGAAAAAAGCTGAAAAATTGGCAATGTGGGCGCCCTATTTGCGGAATCTTGACGATGCCATTCAGGATCTGATGGTCAATTCTGTTACAATTAATCAACTTAGTTTTCTGGGTGAAATGGGGGATCCTGCTGTGAGTCCTTTATTGGAGCTCATAATGGAACTTCATGAGCCCAACATTGTATTTGTGCCGTCTGTTATTATTGAAGATCCAGGAAACTTTGTCATTTTCATTGAGGGTATTTATTATCATTTGTTTGGGAACCGAATAAGCTGCATAATTGCTTTCAGATCTCTTGGAAGATATATATTCTATGGGAAATTATATGAAGCATGCGGAGCCGGAAATTGTAGATTCATATTACGACATTATCAAAGATAACGCAGAGATAACACAGCAAAAAGTTGATATTTGCGCAAAAGTAGCTGCGAGTATGGAAGCAGCTCATAATTATGAGAAGGAATTCGACGAATATTATGTTTTGTGGGAAGAAGACAGACAGGAGTTTTTGCGACAATTTCTAATGTACGGACGCTTGCTTAGTATCGAGGAAGTGTACAAAATTAGAGAAGAAGGTGAAGATGCGATAAAGGAATCACCACCCACAATTAAGCAATTTAAAGAGCAGATCGATTACTATGAAGATCTTTATAAAAAGGTTTGTCACTTCAGTGTCACATGTCGCAACGTTTAGCATTTCATCCTGCAGGTCGAAACAATTGCTTTGGAAAAATTATTGGCTGCATGGTTGCGGGTCGATGTACGACCACTAAGGCAAGCCATTTTAAATGCAGTCTGCAAATGGGGCAACTTATTCAAGCAGCATCTGTACAATCGTGTCATAAATAGCTTAAATGATTTGGAGACCTTTATCAAAGAAGCTGTTGCTGCAATGCAGGTATTCAGCAAACGTGCAAAAACTTCACACACATGGTATTTATTTATTTTGAATTATTAGGTCCCATTGACCGAGGATGACTATGATGGTCTTCTGAAAGTGATGGGTTATCTGTTCAAAGTTAAAGAGCGGCAGGTTGAAACCGATGGAATGTTTGAGCCACTGAAACAGATCATGGATCTACTGAAGGATTATAATGTCGAATTTCCAGAGGAAGTTATAGTGCAGTTGCAGGAGATTCCTGATAGGTGGACTCATTGTAAAAAGGCAAGATCATTATTCATAAGTTATCGACATCTAAGACCATATCTTAATTACATTAAATTTTTTTTATATCAGTCAATGAACAATGGTGGGTTTTGGTTGATTATTGGCTCATTGATATAGTATTTGGAATTGGAATAAATTTTCAGGTGGCCGCTACAACCAAGCAAGCAGTGGCACCTTTACAAGCTCTTCAAGTAAATGCAATCAAACGGCGCATTAACCTATTCGAAATTCGTCAAAACATGTATCGAGACCAATTTAAAAATCGTCAATTCTTCAATTGGGACTGTCCAACTATTTACGCCTTATTGGACAAAACTCATGGGGAATGTTTTGAACTGGAAGCAGAAAAAAGCAAATTACAAGAACAGGCGAATTTGTTCGAACTGACATTGCCCGAGTTTAAAGCCATGAAAGCAACCCGCAAAGAACTGAAACAGTTAAAACAACTTTGGGATTTTATCAACGTTGTCCGATCCTGTATCGATGAATGGAAATTAACACCATGGAAGAAAATTGATGTGGAAAATATGGAAATGGAATGTAAGAAATACGGAAAGGAAATACGACAAATGGACAAAGAAATTAAAGGCTGGGATGCTTACATTAAGCTCGATGCGACTATTAAGAATATGTTGACCTCTTTGAGGGCGGTCACTGAATTGCAAAACCCAGCGATAAGAGATAGGCACTGGATACAGTTAATGCAAGCTACAAAGGTAATTGGATGAATGGTCGTTTTTTTTATCAAATGGTATGTTCTGAAAGAATGGAGTTTCTTCAAGTTGGTTAAATTGGAATTAGAGTGGACTAAATTTCGATTATTTTTCTAATAATTATTAAATTGCGAAAAAGATCGCTCTAGTAGGAACATTCGTACATAACAACATTTACAACTTTACATTTTCTCATCACTATGCAACTTTAATTAATATATTTCCATTAAAATGTTCAATTAATCGTCCTCATTTGCCGTTATCAGAAACATATTGATATTGTCACGATCGGCGATATTGAAATAATGCAAATGTAAATGATTTATTTAATAATGGTTTTCATCCGACTTCGGTTCGTGCTTGCATTGTATTCAAGGTAACATCAAACTATTGGGGCGTCCCAGTCTATGTCAGTGATTGTTCGATCGTATCGTTTCCGATAATTCTTCGATAAAGGTTCAAAAATAAATGTTTTGTGTTGTCAAGTATTGATTTGCAAAACATTTCTCTGCAGTGTTGTTTGAAACAACCATTTATCTTTGTTATATAATATTTAACAGTAGCTGTCTAATAGTAGTAGCAAAAAAAAGAGAACGACAGTAAAACAATATATGTAATTTATAATTGGAAATGTTTCAATAGGATTGAGGTTGGCATGAGGAAACGCGTTTATCTGGTCTGCCTGGTTAAGCAAACAGGGCGCAGGAAGGTCCAATTGTGTGGGTTATTTTACCATTTGGATTGTTAGAGTGGAAGTATTTCCATTATCATTGTCAAATCTGTTTCTGGGTGTCTAATCTTCGGTATCTGTCTCAGTGCTGTCTGTTCTCTTGCTTGTACATGCTGTTTAGTTTTATCAGCAGCATTGGCTATTAATTTGTGACCTTAATCTCTAATATATGTCTCTGGTCTGATGAGTTTTTCCTAATCCTAGTTCCACAGACAGCCTAAAAGCCCAAAAACTCACAGATTTTATTATTTCAATCCGTTCTTCTAACGGAAATAATTGAATTGAACAAGTTCGGGTGGGAATTCAACAAGTGGGGATTCGGACTGGGCAGTTTTTTTTTTAATTGCTTTAAATTGGTGATGGTTATTTGAATTTCCAGATTAAGCATTTTATGGTCTAACATGCGCTTAAAATTATTTGCCATCTGTCCTGTTTTTCCCTAGGAAAATTGATGAGAGTATCCATGTTAGAGGTGCCTTCAGTGATGTATTTCGATGTTATGCCATTCTCCTATTCTTTCGCCGTTCTTCTATTATTTAGGATTCCTACCTTTAAGTTGATATTCGTCCATTGATTGAGAGGTGCAACTCCTCTCGACTGTGGGTTGTAGGTGACCGTGAAGAACCGTGTCATTGGATTAAATGCTGTTATTGTGTCTGTGTGGGCCTGTAGATTCTCCACTACTTCACTAGTCGTTTTGTCAAGCGCCATAAGAATGGTGTTATCAGCGTATTACAGTAAGTAAGCGTTTCCATCTATCACCTCTGTCTTACGTGTTGAGTAAAGAAGGGGTGAAAGTGCTGAATTCTGAGCTAGGCCTTGACCAGATGAAAAAAGGAAAGCGAAATCATCGTTGATTCGTAACACTTGTCTGTCTTGGAGTGTTTTCATAATGGGAAATACATATTTTGGAGTATAAAGTTTGTGTATCGTGTACAGTAAGCCCTTTTGACCTCCGGTCAAATGTGTGCGTTGCATGTTATTAGTAAGAGCAAAGTGGGTGTATGGTTTAGTTTTTAGCCTTGCGGCAACGATCTAATATTAACTTATCAGTGTTTCAGCTGGAATTACACAAGTAAGAAATAATCATTCAACCTTGAGACGTTTCCGAGTTATTTAAGTATGTGTTTCCAAAGCACACACATTTTCTGTTGAGCATTGTCTTTCTAATTTTGAATTATATTTCCATTTGTTCTTCTTTTTCTTCCTTTTTGTAAGGCATCTGCCTTGTTCTCTACTTTCTTAAAGTTGTATGGAATGTGGAATTCATCATCCCAGCTTTCATGCCAACGTATGGGTGGACGTCCAGGTGGTCTGCTGGATCTTGGGAGACCATCTCTTGCAGTCTTCGGCAATCTGTTGTCGTCCATCCGTTCAACATGATCTCTCCATTCGCAACGTCTGTTTCGTGACCATCTAACTATGTCTTGGACATCGCAAAGTTCTCGGATGTCTTCGTTTCTTTTGTGGTGCCTTAGCGTGTAGTCTGCTATGGATCTTAGAGACCTCATCTCTGCTGTGCAATAATTCTTTTTGTTGTGGAGTTTTCGGCTCTTGTTTCTACAGCGTAAATGATAGCAGGTCTCACAAAGGTCTTATATATGCGGACTTTGCTTTTAATGGACATGTGCTTGTTTCGCCATATTACATCTCTAAGGAATCCTGATATTAAAACTACTTTGGTTGTTTGAGACTTTACTTCTTCTTGGAGGTCTCTGCTGCTCGTGATGTTGACGCCGACATATTTGAAGCTCATATCCCGTTCTACTGGTTTATTGTATACGTATAGCCAATTTACATCTTCTGGGCTCTTTTAAGATGGTTAGCCCTTTTGATTTTGCTACCTATATCTCCATGTTGTATTTGGTAGCTGCCTTTTCGAACTGATAAAGTATTCTCTGCAGGTTGTCGCCACCCTCTGAGACCAGCACAGCATTGTCCGCGTAGCAAATTACTTTTAGTTCTTTGTACTCTAGTGAGTATCCCTTTCCAAACTTTTTTACTTCCTCTATAAGTTCGTCGATAATCAAGTTGAAGAGAATGGGGCTTAGGCTATCGCCTTGCATTATTCCAGTTTGCACGGGTAGTCTGCGTGTCTTTCTGCCTTCCACTTGTATTTGGGTCCAGTTGTTAGTGTTTAACTCCGCAACAATGCTTGAAATCTCCGGGTGCACGTTTCTCTGTTGAAAAATTTCACAACATCAGTGAGTCTTACTCGGTCGAATGCTTTCGTGAGATCTATAAAACACATATATGCTGTTTTGTCGTATTCTATAGCTTTTTCAACATTTTGCCTGATAGCAAAGATAGCATCTACTGTTGACCTGTTTTTTCTGAAGCCTTGTTGCTCTTCGCATATGCCATGAGAGGATATATCTTCTGCCAGTATTTTAGTGAATTTTAGTTTTAGTACTGAACTTAATAGCGTAATTCCTCGATAGCTTTCTGAGTCTTTTTTGCTTCCCTTCTTGAAGATTGGATTGGATTCTATAATTTTGTTAAAGAGAACGTGTAGCTCTTTGGATAGTGTGTTCCCTCCGTGCTTCAGTAATTCGTTGGATATTTCGTCTATTCCCGCGGACTTGCGGTTTTTCAATTTGGTGATCGACTTCCATTTGATAGAGAAATAACCCTGTGTAAGATATTAATGGATTACTATCAAATTATTTTGCCTAGTTCGGATTTTTAATTTATTTCGAGTCGTTTTGCTAATTTTTGTTTTAATTCAAAATAAAATTCCTGGCTTTCAGTCAATTATTTGTTTATTATTTTATTTTAAAAACGTTTCGGTGTCTTTCTCCACCATCATCAGTTTGTATGTGTAGTTGTTGCTACCTTAGTTTCGGGATGAAATTTCATGCCAAAACGAACGACACCGAAACGTTTTTAAAATAAAATAATAAACAAATAATTGACGGAAACCAAGGAATTTATTCTGAATTAAATTAAAATACAGTCAGAAAAGTATACACAACTAATTTTTGTTGGAGAATTGCAGTTAAGTTTCAAAGATAAAGCAGCAAACTTTAGTCTTTAGGTAGTACTTTTCTCCATGCTTTTAAATGCACTTAATATCTTAATCATCCAGTGTTATCAATTATTAAAAATGTTTTTTTTTCTTTGTCGCTGCTTCAACTTAGGTTGGACATGTACTCTCAACATTGATTTATACAGTGAGTACCCCCACACCTAAAGACAGCATCACCAAAACCAGACAGTCAAAACTAAACACGAAATACAATATCGGCTGCAAACCGTAACCGTAGACACTGAAGATTTCATAGTCTCACGCATCTTCTCATATCTGTATTTCATCTACGAATAAAATATTTTCAAAATGATCTCTTTATGGAAACAAGTTAACAAGATCCTTTTCAACAGGTGAAATTTGTCATGAACGATGACACGACACTGAGTGATCTTCTAGCTCTCAATTTGCACGAGTTTGAGGACGAAGTAAAGAATATCGTGGATAAGGCAGTTAAGGAAATGGGAATGGAGAAAGTGTTGAAAGAACTTAATGCTACTTGGAGTGTGCTGGAGTTTGGCACTGAGCTCCACGAGCGCTCAAAATTGCGGTTGCTCACCATAACGGAAGAGACCGTAGAAACATTAGAAGAAAACCAGGTGGCTTTGCAAAATATGATGACCTCGAAATTTATCGACTTTTTCTTGGGCGAAGTGTCAGACTGGCAGAAAAAACTGGGAAATGCAGATCAAGTGATCCAAGTGTTTTTTGAGGTGCAGAGAAAGTGGATGTATTTGGAAAGCATTTTTATCGGTTCAGAAGACATACGAAGCCAACTACCTGAAGATTCTAGACGATTTGATAAAATCGATAAAGATTTCAAAGACGTACTGAATGAGATGCTAAAAACTCTTAATATCGTAAAAGCAACCAATAAGCCTGGCTTATATGAAAAGCTGGAGTCAATTTTGCAAGATCTCACTTTATGCGAAAAGGCACTTAACGATTACCTGGAAACGAAGCGTCTGGCTTTTCCTCGATTTTATTTCGTTTCATCTGCCGATTTGCTTGATATTTTGTCGAACGGAAACCAACCTGACCTTATTCAAAGGCATTTAACCAAATTATTCGATTCATTGGCGAAACTTGTATTTGTACAAGAAGGTGGTAAGAATTCGAAACGGGCAAAGGAAATGATTTCCAAAGAAAACGAGGAGCATGTGACGTTCGTCAACATTTGCGATTGTAGTGGAAAAGTAGAAATGTGGCTTAATCGCGTTATTGATGCAATGCGGGATACACTCCATCAGCTGTTTGGGGAGGCTGTCGTTACCTATGACGAGAAACCCAGAGAATCTTGGATATATGATTATCCTGCCCAGCCTGCTCTTTGTGGTAAAAATGCCTTTTAAACATTTGCTAGCTTTATGTTTGTCTAACGCTTCTAAGTAATGTGTAGGAAGAAGTGTGCACTTATTATCAAAGAATAATTTTGTCAGAACGAGGCCATTGCATCAAAGTAAGAATGCGCAGGGTTTGCAATTGAAACTTTTACAAAAACTGTTATATAACTTCTTAGTTGCATTCGGGATTTGAGAGAAATGTATTGAAGTAAATATATTACTGGTCCGATAATTTCATTATTCTAGCGCTTCTTGACCTGAAGTACTGTAATCCAGAAATAGTTCAGAATAGTGAACAAATCCTTAATACCGTTCGGTGTATACCACAAGGCCACATCAAATTGAAACCCGCTTGTACTTAAAAATGCTCTTAAGCTTTGCAGAGCTTAAAATTTTAAATTATGATTATCCTGACTTTGAGATGTTTATATGAACTAAGCGGACAAAAGACTCCATCGTAGTGTGAGAGAGATTAGTAGGGGAAAGCCAATGTGGGTTGAGCCAGTCTGACGAGCATAAGTAGAAGGTTATTTGCGGCGTTTATGCTGAAAAACCTAATTAATATTTTTCACTTTTATGTGTTTCTAAAAAAGTATTACTAATTTTATGGAAAATGGCGCTGCCTCAAATTGTTCGGAAAATTAGAAAAACGAGCAAAGGATAAAATAACAGCATCGTCGATGGCTTTCGGAAAATATGCAGTTAAAATTTAATAGGTGTTATTAGGATATAATGCTTCTACCAATATTACAAGGTTGTAATACGTGCTCTAAAGCAGCTATTTCCGTTGGGGAAAATCTATGAAAGGAGTGGTTACATATTTTACGTTATTCCACTTTCCGTCCGTACTTTATAGTTGGCTGCTTCCTGCCCTTTGAATGGACACAGAGCAAACACTTTTCACTATTTTTCAACCATCCGGAAGAGTTTGTGATACTGGTTTTTTAGTTTCGTTTATTTTCACTTGATATATCAGGCTAAATGGTTAAATGTTTTCCGTTCTTCAATCAATGTCAACCTGCAGCTTCATAGTGAGCTGCCATCCACTTTGAGAGCTGTTATTATATATTGGGCATTGCTTTCATCCGACTTTTAAAATTATTAAAATGATAACTTTATACAGGGTGTCCCGAAATGGTTGGTCCATTGTTGATCAACCACAATATATGAAATACAAATTGTTGTTAATTTTTTACTTCGAATGTGGGTTTTCATCGTTCCAAATAAGCAAATTGTAGGTATTCACTATAGTAAGAATTCTTCGAACCAATTATAAAACAAAGAATCAATAAAATATACAATGCAAATAAATAGGAACAACATAAATAATATAAAAAAGAAAAAAGAGGGTGAAATCAAGTATGTATCATTACCACACATACCAGAAATCAACACAAAAATAAAAAATGTTTTAAAACCGCATAATATTACTATAGCGGAAAAAACTAAAAACAACTTGGCAAAAGAGTGTTTTACAAAATTTAAGCCTAGAAGCGATAAGTTGGACACACCTAACGTAATATACAAGATTGACTGTTTGAACTGTGACAACACATACATAGGACAAACAGGGCAATATTTAAAGAAAAGAATATACGAACATAAGTATAGCTTAAGAAAGGTTAACGAAAATGCAACAGCATTAGCACAACATGCACAACAAAAGTTGCATGATTTTGATTTCGATAACACACAAATATTGATCAATGAGGACAACTATAATAAGAGAAGAATCCATGAAATGATACAAATTAAGAAACATCAGAATGCAATAAATTTCAGATCAGATACAGACAATCTTAGCTCTGTGTATCATACGCTAATTAGATGATCGCATGTATGAACTGATTGGACCAGGTAAATGAAATGTAAACAGCTGATATTGAAAAATTGCCAAGCAATTCCTAGAATGCAAAGAAAAGACGAAAGATAAACAGTTTTTTTGTTTCGCTCGCTTGATATCGAATAAAATATGGAACATTCAGTGACCAGTCAAATGTGAAGTTGGTAGCAACTATATACGTAAGTCAAATTTAGATCTCTAAACAATAGATTCTAATCTTTTCCCGAACATGTTTATCCCGACTCATCACCTGAGAACAAAGGTCCCAAATTGTACTTTTTAATATGAGTGTGATTTGAATTTTAATAGGTTAATTTTGTGAATGTGTTTTTTTATTTTTAATTAAATTGATAATAAATGTAAAATGTATATTTTAGACAAACTGATGATGGTGGAGAAAGACACCGAAACGTATTTGTAACATTTTAAATAATAAACAGTAAAATTGACTAAAACCCAGGAAATTTTGAATGGAAAAAAATTGAAAGGTATTCACTATTCCATCTCGAGTAAATCCGGCTTCATCAGAATATAAGATCTTTTTATAAATCCTTAGCTTTTCAAAAAATAATCTGCAATAGTCTGTCCGGACAGGATAATCAGTTTCAAGCTGGCATGCACTTTCTGAACATGGTACGAGTAGAATAATTGCTTCTTAAGAGTTTGATGAACAGTAGTCTTGGAAATATAATATGTGATAATGATGACAATAATTATCAGCGACTTTATTTTGTACTGCTTGTATAATTCAATTCAAATAAATAACGATAGCGTAAATAAAAAATGATTCCTGAGGTAGATAACTTTATACCTGGGGTCTTCTCACCTAAAGTAGACGCGTTGCAATTGATTATTTACAGTTTAGAGACTCGACAACAATGTTTAACAAAAAAAAATCAGTCTTAACTAAAATGATAAAAAGTTACATAAACAAGTCTACAAATCATAAATGCTAGTGCTCATTTCCTGGATTCTCTCGCAGACAAACAGTGTTCGTTTCATACATCTCCTGGAATGTTGCAACATTTAATAGATTGTTTATTTTTATTATATTTATTAGACTATTGGAAAAGGCACATTTAAAAGGACTAAGGACTGAGTCGGAAAAAATCGTTGGACATAAAAACCGTTCTAACTCTTCTTCTTCCTCTTATAGTAGGATTATATCCTGTTTTAATCAACATCATAGCTTCAGTTGTGACGCTGAACTCGAGCTTTCATACCAGAGGGTTGGTGGTCGTCCCGGAGGTCTTTTTGAATGTGGGACTCCCTCTCTCGCAATTTTTGGCAGTCTGGTGTTGACCATCCTTTTAACGTGCTCCCTCCACTCTTGACTCCTGTTGCGAGACCATCTCACAACGTGTTGGATATCGCACTTAGTTCTTCTGTCGACGCTTCTTACATGGTCCAGTAGGCTACATCCCAACTATAGATCTTAGTGTTCTCATTTCAGTTCTTCTTATAAGCCGTTTAGTTAGGGCATTTTCCGCTCTGGTTTCGACTGCATACGTCATCACAGGTCTAATATAGGTTTTGTATATTCTGGCTTTGCTCTCCACCGACATATATTTATTTCGCCATATTATCTCTCTCAAATATCCCGATATCAAGGCTGCTTTTGTTCTCTGCGCTCTCACTTCTTCATTTAGGTCTCTACTGCTTGTTATTCGTTTTTTATATTTTTCCTGACTGTACTTTAATTCATTCCAATGTATTCCTGGGTTTCAGTCAATTTTATTGTTTATTATTTAAAATGATACAAATGGTAAATAAAAATTAAACAGCAGATATTGAAGATTACAGAGCAATTCCAAGAATGCAAAGAAAAGGCGAAATATAAATAAGTTTTTCGGGCACTCGCTCGATATCGAATAAAATAGGTAATTCAATGTAAACCATTAGGTAATAAAACCAAATGTAAAGAAAGAAACATCTAAACATGTAAGTCAAATTTAGATCTCTAAACAATAGATTCTAGTCTTTTCCCGAACATATTTATCCCGACTCATCACCTGAGAACCAAGGTCCCAAATTGTACTTTTTAATATGTGTGTGATTTGAATTTTAATATGTAGTAGTAGTAAATATCTTTATTTCTAAAAAATGCTATCGACCTATCGGTCTTTCTGCCCTTGTTTAATACATACAGTCTTAATCTAAATGAAAACAAATAGGAAAATTCTCTTATTCTAGGTTAACAATACTATTAAATAAATGAGATTTCAGTGGCAAGAAGGAATTATTTTATTGTCCACTAGTCCGTAGCGTTTGTAAGTGTTCGAGTAGCGTTAATGTAGGGAAACGAAAGCGGGATTGTCTGGTTGGTCTTGTAAGACAAAGGGGATTCAGTATGGTCCAGTTGTAGGGGTTGTTTGTCCATTTTGTCTGTAGCTGTATGAGTCTTTCCGAGATCTTTGTCATGTTTGTGCGTTCGTATAGTAGTTGGTCCCCCCAGGGTTGTGTAGTGGGTTTTGGGGGTGTCTTATTCGTGTTATTAGTCTTAGTGCAATTTGTTCTGTTGTTTGTATATAACGTTTTGTCCTTTCTGTTCCGTTGGTCATGAGTATATGTCCATAGTCTAGCAAGGGTCTACAAATAGCTTTATATATTTTGGTGGCGGTGTTTGTGCTGATTCCTCTGTCTTTGTAGTTGACCCCAAGGTATTTGAACTGCATTATCTGTTCGACGCTCTTGTTGTAGATGGCAAGCTTGGATCTGCGCGGTTCCCTTGATACCGTGAGAGGCTGTGTCATGGTTGTGGATATTTGCATGCTAAACATGCACGCCATCCGTTCAAATTTATAAAGAAGCCTTTGCAAGTTGTCCTCATCTTCGGCGATTAGCACGGCGTCGTCGGCATAGCATATCACCGTTATTTCCTCATCACCCATTCGATACCCTCTGCCAACCTTCTTGACTTATTTAAGCTGTCTCCCTGCCTTATTCCAGTTGATATGGGTACTTTCTCAGATAGTTTGCTTGCAACTTTTCTGTAAGTGTGGTTGTCTGTGTTGAGTTCCGCAATAATTGTTATTATGTTGCGGTTAATATTTCTCTACTGCAAAAGCGGCACGACGTCGGATAGTCTTACTCTATCGAAAGCCTGAGTCAGGTCAACAAAGCACATGAAAGCTGTTTTATTGAATTCTATAGCTTTTTCGGTTATTTGCCGGATGGTGAATATTGCATCAATAGTGGATCTGTTCTTTCTGAATCCCTGTTGTTCTTCGCATATTCCAAAAGCTGCTACTTCCTCAAAGATCTTCGTAAGGAGTTGTGATATTGCACTTAGGAGGCCAATTCCTCTGCATTTAGTTCCCTTTTCAACAAGTCAGTTTTTGATCCCTTTTTGAAAATTGCTATGGTAATACTATATTTCCACTCTGCTGGTATTTCTTTTTTGTGCAGTTCTTTGTTAAAGAAGGCATGTATCTGGTCTAGTAGCATATCACCTCCGTATTTGATCATTTCATTGTTTATCTCGTCCATTCCCGGCGACTTTCGATTTTTCAGTTTTCCAACGAGTTTTTTTTATCTTTTCCCGCGATATGTTCCACTGTTGGTGTGTGGTAAATAAACTACTATCGTTTAGTTGTGCTTTGATGGTTTTAGCGTTGACGTTAGTTTCCTTTTATAGCTCACAAAAGTGTTTCTCCCAGTCTTTAGTAGCATGTTCCACACTTTTTTTGCCTTCCATACAGGTCGTATTCCATATCTTTGGAGAATTTTTTCCAGTAAGTCTGTTTTATTGTTTGAATGTGGTTATTGGTACTATTTCTAACAATTTTTTTCGTTTCTCCTCAGCCAGTAGTTTAATTTCTTGATTAAACCAGGGTTTGGTATTCGGTTTTTTATCACTTCTGATGAAAATTCTCCCAAGTGCCTCTTACGCAGATTTTATTATATTTGTCTTTAGTTTCTTCCATGCGGTTTCCACATCGGCTTCTTCTAGTACTGTGCATACTTTAATTTTTTCTTCCAGTCTTTGCTGGAAAATTCCATTTCTAAGAGGCTCTCTCTTAGAACCTCTAAATGATTTTGACATATTAAACATCGAACTGTATGTATGTTTTAGTAGAGAAATGACATCTGAATTAGAAGTGCGTGAATTAATAATTGGAAATTTTCATGAAAATCCATCGTGCACCCAGTGAAAAATTCCCACAGTTGTAAAAGTTTATAGAACGGCTGTATGAAACGTTATTAAGCGATTCAAACAAACATTAAATGTTAACCGAAAAGTGGGTTTGGATAGGAAAAGTGGATTTACACGCCTAGAAACAGTGAAGAAAGTTGTCGGGAAATTGGAGAAGAATCCTAGCTTTTCCAATCGGGAAACAGTTCAGGACTAGGAAAAAGTCAACGTTTCCCCAAGGAGATTTTTGTGTGGCAAGCCTAGTGTAGCTGTGGGGAGCGCCGCAAATATTTTGTAACGAATGCGACGATAAATACCGAAATTTACGGAAGAGAGTGTCTCCAAAAAATATTGTTGCCATTCATGAAACAACATAAAGAATCAACTTTCTTTTGGCCAGACTTGGCTTCCTATCACTACAGGAAAAGACCTGTAGAATGGTGCCAAATGAATAAACTCGTTTTGGTTCCTAGGGAATTGCCCAGGGCTTCGCCCAATCGAACGATATTGGACCTTGGTAAAAAGAGCTTTGAAAGAAGCGAAAAGAGAAGCTAAAACCGTTCCAGAATTCAAGGTAAAGTGGAATTTAGTCGCCAGAAAAATCAACAAAGCTACCATAAAGTCGATGATGGAAAGGATTCCAAAAAAAATAAAAAAAATTCTCTGAAAACACATGATTCTAGCTTCATTTTATTTACTCGAGATAAAATCATCTTTAAAACGCTTTCTGTTTCATTAGAATGTTGTCAAGGGTTCCTAAGTTATTAACGCGATTTTTTCTGACTCAGTCCTTTTATTCAGTCCAGAATTTATATTCAATTTAAAATAAACTTCCTGGGTTTCAGTCAATTATGTTGTTTACTATTCTACGTTTCGGTGTTTTTCTCCACCATCATCAGTTTGCCTAAAATATACATTCACAAATCGTCAATATATTTAAAAACAAGAAGCTTTGTTAAAATATACATATTAAAATACAAATTTCAACATATTAAAAAACATATTAAAATAGTTTGAATCAAATTTCAAAAATTAAAATTCAAATCATGCAGAATTCAAGATAATTACGAGTAAACTGAGATGCTGTTCTGAGTTGCGGTTTGGTTTTAGATGGCACCACCATGCCGTGTTGCGGAATACATACGTTTCCTTTTATTTTAAAATTAAATTCATGGGTTCCAGTCAATTATATTGTTTATTATTTTATTACAAATACGTTTTGGTGTCTTTCTCCACCATCATCAGTTTGCATGCATGGCTGTTTCTACCTTCAACTTTGGCAAGCAATTCTAGTAGTAGTAGTAGTAGTAGTAAACATCTTCAAGATCTTCAACAAGCATGGCTGTTTCTACCTTCAACTTTGGCAAGCAATTCTAGTAGTAGTAGTAGTAGTAAACATCTTTATTTCTTAGGAAAGGCTATCGACCTGCCGGTCTTTCTGCCCTGGATTAATTACAAGGTTTTGTATGGAAAATTGATAACTAATGTATATGCATAATGTAATTAATAAATATGTACATAATTTATGATCGGAGATGTTCCAATAGGGTTGCGGTTGGGAAGAGGAAACGCGTTTGTCTGGTCGGTCTTGTTAAACAGAGGGGGTCCAGGAAAGTGATTGTGAGGGTTGTGTTTCCATCTTGATTGCAAAACGAGTAGTCTTTCCGAGATCCTTGTCAAGTTTGTGCGTGCGTAGAGTAGTCGGTTTGGTGGATTGTGTAATGGGTTTGCTGGGTGTCGGATCTTCGTTATCAGTCTCAGTGCTATCTGTTCTGTTATATAACATAAAATATGAGCGTAGTCTATTAGAGGTCTGCAGATCGCTTTATATATGATAGTTGCTGTCTTGGTGCTAATACTCTTGTTTTTGTAAGTAAGTGTGTGGAAGTGTTTTGCTCTCTTGGTTAGATCTGTTCTGATGTTTCGTACGTGTTTTGTAAATTTTAGTTTATTGTCCATTGTTATTTCTAGGTATTTCACATTGTCGGTGGGTTTGGTTATTTGCACTTCCGTGGTGATGCTTGGAGAGTCTGGTTTAATTCGGTGGTTTGAGAGGAGCAGTCGGTTTTTTGATGCATTTGGTGTGAGTCTGCATTTGAAGAACCATGCTGTTATTGTGTCTGTTATTGTCTGGAGTTTGTTCACTGCTCTGGCGAAGCAATTCTATTTTATTGACATAATCTATTTATCGGGCAGAAAGACCGATAGGTCGATAGCCTTTTTTAGAAATAAAGATGTTTACTACTACTACTATATTTATCGGGCTGATAACTGTTTGTTACTCTTGCAGTTTTCGGCTTGATAAAACTTGGTGAATGCAATCATCAGAAAACAATTACTGTTAAAATGCTATCATTCCAAGCGTTTCAAGTTTCGCGCTTCGAACATAGGTGGCTCAAAAACTTCGTTTCGAAATCTAGCTAGTCAATTACGGTTTGTGTGCCGATGTGTACAGATGCGCTGTGAAACTGCCATTTAACTCACTGTTACCCATGTCTACGCCAAATAAACAGTTTAATAATTAAGAATAAATTTCACTTGTCAACTTTTCACGTTGAAACACATTACATGTTTAAATTTAACCGTTTTGGAGATAATTTGCCAAATTTTTGTTTTGATGCAATTGGCCATATTATTAAATCAAATATAAAAACACTGTTCATCAAGTTACCTTAGAAAGTTTAGGTCACTACAACAACGCCGAATTATTTGAGCTTTAAAATGGCACGTTTAAGTGAAACTGAGCTTATTGAAATATCAATGACGATAAGATATGGGATTTTAGTGGCGAAGTACGAACATATCTCCATGAAACATTTGCTAAGAAATGGATTGATCGTAGGGGACAATTGAAGGGCCAGCTCGGTCTCCCGATTTGACCTCACTTGACTTTTGTATGTTTAAAATGCATTAAAAATGCTCTTTACAAAAATGGGCCACAAAATATTGAAGAGTTGCAAGATAGCATAAGTCACCAAATTGCCGATATTAGGCAGGAAGGAATATACTTCTAAATTCATTAAAAAAATTAGTTCTGCGACTGCATTACTGTCAAGAGGTAAACGGCGCGCACCTTAATCAATTTTTAAAATAAAATATCTATTTGACCCTGGGAACAACAAAACTATCTTGTTTATAAATTCTGTCCATTTTTCTTTCACCATTCCTGGTTGTGCAAAATTTAAAATACTAAATCTAATAATTTAGCGAATCCCATCGAAAGCGATTTTAACAACGCGATATCTTCAAAACCGTAAAATTTAAGCATGTAATTTGTTATACGATTTTTTTAGAATATCACGGAGAATTTACTAACTTACAGACTCTGACTGTAAACTAAATTTTTCTTTATGTAAATAGACTGGAAAGAACCTTTCAATTTTCCTTTTAATCATTTTGTTCTAGCTGTCTTACTTTAGTAAATAATCGACCGTTTCCATACATAAAAGCGACCCTGTATATATTCAGGTCTTCGGTACGCCCTATTCCCTAGGCCCTAATTGTTGACCAACAGTTTTGGGATACCCTGTATATAGTAATCCTTTGTAATTTATTAACAAATTAAATTTTGGTATTTCCACTTTGCAATGGAAGAACATCGCCAACGTTATTAACCGTAAGATAATTTGTATTTGGTTTTCCCAAAGCCATTTCAGAAAAAAATCCAGAGGAAAGTTGAAAAGCTTCTGGAACGTCATTTAATAATTTATTGAGTTCGCCGATTTCTTTCCTGGGTTTATTTGTTTAAACTGAAAAATATTGCATCTTTTGTTACATTACAATTTTAGGCACTCAAATTTGGTGGACCACCGAAGTAAACATGGCATTTGGCCGATTAGAAGAGGGTTATGAAAACGCATTGAAGGACTATCAAAGGAAACAGATTAACCAATTGGTTGCCCTCATTAACTTGTTGCTGGGCGATTTAACTGCCGGAGAACGACAGAAAATTATGACCATTTGCACAATTGATGTGCACTCTCGAGATGTTGTCGCCAAGATGATTCTCATTAAAGTGGAGAACTCTCAAGCCTTCCAGTGGCAAAGCCAGTTGAGGCACCGATGGGACGACAAGGAAAAGGATTGCTTTGCTAATATTTGCGACGCACAATTTAGGTATTCGTATGAATATTTGGGTAACACCCCTAGGCTGGTAATTACGCCATTAACTGATAGGTGAGTACAGTTAACACCAGCAATAAAATATGCTATACAGATCCAACTATAGTCAGTTAAAGCACTCCGCTTAATGCGCAACTCATCAATGCCAGGAAAGCGTTATCAAACAACTCCTCAAACTTCTAATGATCTAAGGGAGTTTCGCAAAATCCTAAATGACTCACTAAAATTCACTCAAATCTCACACAAATCTCGAAATGTATTCACAAATTGGTAGTTTAAGTGGTTCTTTATTGGTCTAACTCAGAGACATTTGAGCCGAAGTAAATGGGGAATAATTAGCCACATGTTTAGCAAACATATCAAAAGTTGAATTACTTAAACAAAAGTGTTTATTATACACTGAACATAAACTTAATATTATGTATCAAACAGATTTGAATCAAGCAAGATTTGAAATCGACCATTTCTGATTAATTTTCAAGATTTATTCCAACTGATTTTAAAGTACACATACGGCTTTGCCATCTGGATTGGAGCTTATCGCTGACAACCTCTAGATATAGAGAACAAGACTATTTTCACTATGGCTGCTCAGAATGCTTGGAAGCAGTACTCATTTGGAACTTTTTCTCTTAGAAATTGCTTTAAACAGATTTGGGTCTGTCCATTGTTCACCAGCGTTTGTTTCTATCTCTCCTGCTCCCAGCATCGTCAACAGCTTCTATTTTTTTGCTTCAAGTAATACTTAATGCTCCACTCAATTTTCCTCCACTGCCCATCATCGAACAGCATTTAACTTTTTGACTCGGAACATTCCAGTAAACGCTGCTATTTCAGCCAATAATGCATTGCAACCCTCTATCTTGCGTTTGCACTACCACTCTTCGAAGAGAAAAACACAGTGAAGTTTAGCTAGTTCTAAAACCATTGATTTGGATTTGTTCCTATTTTAGATGTTATATTACATTGTCTCAAAGTTTACATTTGATAATGGGCGGGGCTCCAGCTGGACCTGCTGGTACTGGAAAAACAGAAACTACCAAAGATCTTGGCAAAGCCCTTGGTATGATGGTGTACGTGTTTAATTGTTCGGAGCAAATGGATTACAAATCTATTGGCAATATTTATAAGGTGGGTTTGATTTGGTCGTCAGCAGTTCGACTAGTTTTGTCACAATCGCAGTATTGTCTTTCTCAGATTTCTATCAAAAAACGTCTCTTTTAAAATTCATCCAGTTCTAGCAGCTAATTGTCCTAAATGTATTTCCAAATTAATTATCATGCTACGAGCCTTTATTGTTATATTCGTTTAAATTCGGAAGTATTACCCGAAATGTTGGGAATATTTTCAGTGACATAATGTTAATTTCCTGGAAAGAACCAAACAGTTAAACCATGAAGAAGGAACTAAGTTTTCCGAAAGCGTGATAAAACACTCTGTTGTAAGAGACGTTTTATATTCTAAAGATCATAATAAGCTATTCTCAATATCTTTTATTTTTCAAAATGAATTCCTTAAGATTTAAACACATTTTTCTCAGTTAAGCAAGAAAAAAGTTTTTTTTAATTTAATTTTAAATCAATATTTTACCGATGACGTTCGATAACAGTACCAAGATTTTTTTATCTTTGAGTCAAAGTCGTCAAAGTGTTGATTTTATGTGGACTTGGTTTTGTATTAGCACCTCTATGTAGTTTTCCCGGTTGATATGCCGAGGTTGATAAAGTTGGCGTTCGGTAATTTTTCGGAAGGTTTAAGACCTCGAATTTTGGACATAATGGATGAAAACGGAAAGGTAAAATTGTCGGGTCCTCAGATCTCTAGTTGAAGGACTTGCAGCGGATTTTCTTCTGAAGATGCTAGCGAAATGTTTAGACTAAATGTCTACAGCCGAAGGCCTAATTACCAACAATCCAGTAGTTTTTCAAACGATGCTCACCGAAAGCCTGAATCATTTCATGAAGGAGCAATTGTTAGACATTGAAATATGCCCCGAAAAATTAAAGCGGCTATTTGAAAATGCCCATTTTTATGTGATTCTTTTTGTCCTATTTTACGAGATAAATTTTATTTATTTGTTGTTTTCGTCGAAAAACTGATGATTTTCTAGTGTGTCATCTATTTAATATACCAACTTAAATAAACGTTTATGTGGCTTCTAAAACCATTGATTTTCCGCATTCCGCATTTGCCTCCAGCCACAGGAAGTTTAGAGTGGACACAAAGGCACATTTCAAATAAGTCTGGTGAATGTTATACATATTAGCTAGCGCTCGAGTGACCGTTGGAGTTTCGAACGGAAGTTCAGAACTCAGAAGTTCGTCGTCTTAAACCACTTTAAGGCGTTTTGGTCAACTGGTTTGAAAACAGTTTAGTTTTCTTCTTTCCATAAAGGATTCTGTGTTGACACTGTTAGTTGATTTGCTTTTGATATGATTATATTGCTGTGATGTTATGATATTTTTATGGATTTAGATGATCGTTTTTTGTTCGTATTGTGTATGTTTCAGTTTTGTTATTCAGCACTGAGAATCTGGCAAAATAGACTGCAAAATGTATTTCTAACTTTTTGAGCTTGCAATATTACTTCGTTTCCTTTTGCTCATAAGTCCCAGGTGGAACTAAATGTAACAAAGTGAAATATCTGGCATAAAAAATTCCCACCAATTTGGAAGTTTCTAGTTGATTGCGGTTTTCTCATCGCGATTTCCTGCTCGTCTGCACTACAGTCTCTCATAATTATGTATCCTGTTTTCCCTTATTTTCGTAGTAATTTATGCGATGAAATATGTACTTCTATATACAACTGTGCAACGTTTTCAAAGGTTTTTGGCCTTCATGCATACGTTGATTTAATTAAAGCATGCTTACTGGAAGCGTATGTTGTCCAAGTGGAATTAATATTTTGTGCTATTTTAGATATGGAAAATGTCAACTGTTAAATGCACATTTATGATTAATGTTTTATAATTCTTTAATCTTACATGCAAGCTGTATGTACATCAGCTTATCCTTTTCCTGTGTACTTCCAAAACTATCAACAGCTACATTGCGGAACATATACATAGAGGGTTTTCATTTCAAAACGAATCACCTCAGAACAAATCACAGAGGCAGAGAAAATATGTAATATTTAACAGAAATATTATTAAATTATTTTATAAATTGTCGAAAATATCTATCGTTATTCGCTAGACATTGGTATAGTCTGCCTTGAAAATCTTTATGAACATTAACCAAATTTTAATAGGAAATTCGTATGAATTCTTGTAACTTTTTATTCCTCAGTTCTTGCAAACTATAAGGTCGGGTTTTGTAAGCAATTGTTTTCAAATGATCCGATAGGAAAAAGTCTGGAGGAGTCAGAACTTTCAGACCTCCCTGGACATTTTATTGGACTCTTACCAATTTATCGACCGCGATACCACTGATCCAACTACTCTCTAACTGGTAAAGTAGAATGAGCGGGAGCTCCATTAACTGGAACTTAACTGGACAGCCGTATCTTCATCTGCTAGCAAATGTGATACGGCCACTTAGGACACAAGTGCTAGCAAATCAAACGGATGAAAATGGGACCTTGTTGCATCATGAAGGAAATATCCATTTCCAATCAGACGGAGATTCAGCTCATTTTGCTTTACAAGTTAGAGAGTTGTTGCAGAAAAGGTGCAATAGAACTTCCAGCAAGGTCTTCAGAACTGATTCCTTCAGACTTTTTCCTAGGAGGTTACTTGATTACCGTTATTTACAAAAACTCACCTTATAATGTGCAAGAACTGAAGCATCGAATATCACAAAAATGCAGACGCATTTCTGGTTAAATGTTGATCAGTATTTGTTTAGAGGTTTATCGGAATTTAAATCGTAAAGAATTTTATACATTTTCAACACTTCATAAAATAAATGTCTTCTTCTTCTTCCTCATATTGCAGGCCGTAGACCTGTATTTTCCAACTTAATTCTCTTGAGATGTTGAGGTCCGTGACTCCACCCATCTCTTTGCAGGTCTTCCTGGGGGGGCGTCTTGTCCATGGTCTTCCATCTCTAGCGATTCTTAACAGTCTTCCCTCTGTCATCCTGTCCACCTTTGCGCCCCATCTGATGATGTCTACCACTTCACATTCGTATCTCAAGTCTGTTTCTTAGTGTGTACCCTGAGATGTTCCTGAGTATTTTCATTTCTGTTGTTCGTAGGGTGTTTTTTGTTCTTTTGTTGTCAGCTCTTGTTTCTATAGAGTATTACTGTGTATATTTTCCTGACTGTATTTCAATTTAATCCAAAAAAAATCCTGGGGTCAAGTCAATTTTATTGTTTATTATTTAAAATGAGTTTCAGGTGAACTCATCACCTGAAAACATATTGTTTTTAATGTACTTTTTAATATGTGTGTGATTTGTATTTTAGTATGTGAATTTCCATAGAAATTTTTTTTATTTTAATTATTGATGACTGTGAATGTGTATTTTAGACAAACTGATGATGGTGGAGAAAGACACCAAAACGTATTTGTGACATTTTTAATAATAAACAATAAAATTGACTGGAACCCAGGAATTTTTTTTTTGGATCTATAGCGTATGTTTGGGCGTATGGGTCTGATACAGGTTTTGTATATTTTAATCTTGGAATTTTTGCTCATGTTGGTGTTATTCCAGATAATGTCCCGAAGTGCACCTGAGATTCGGCTAGATTGTTCTCTTGCTTCATTTGGTCTATTTTAGCTTGACTTAATTTGTATGCCTAGGTATTCGAACGACATGACTTGTTCTATTGTTTTATTATCCAAGGCAAGTTTACATATCAGTGGTTCTTTGGAAATGACAAGGGCTTTGGCTTTTCTGGTCGATACCTGCATGTTGAAAGTTTTTGCTTTCATATAGAATGAGTATAGAAGCCCTTTTAAGACGTCCTCGTTCTCCGCTATAATTAACGCGGCATAACAGACGATTTTGATTTCGCCTGTTGTGAGTGTATATCCTTCCTCTGTGGTTTTAACCCAGCAAACACACCTCGGTCCCTGAGATGTCCCACGGAAGTCATTACAGGATATAGACCAAGGTCCCTCGGACGTCCTGCTACGTCCCCATATTTACGTGGCACGTCCATGGGACATAGTTTTGGCACTGTTCGGGTCATGTATGGGATGATCCTGTAAAGGTCATTCGGGACATCACTGGGATTATAGACGGGTTGTTTAGAGAACATCTGTGAAACGTTCTTAGGATAATAGTCAAGCGTCAAATTATTGCTAGATTTTCTTTCTAAAAATCATTTTTCTAACTCTTTCAACTTTCTAAAAACGTTGAAGGCAGCTTTATAGTTTGGAAAATTTAAGGTGGAAGCAATTTAAAAGAAACAAAATAACCTATACTTCAAAACAAACAAAAAATGTTTACGTATTACAAACTAAACTTATTTTTAAAATTAAAAAAAAATATTTTTTTTTATATTTCAGTTTTATGGTATATACATACTTTTATTAAGTGTGTAATAACGTGTATAACTTTTTTCGAGCGTGCTATTTACTATTACTAAATATACGTCCTGTTCATTATGTCCCTGGGAGCAAAAGATATAACGTTTGTGGGACGACTCGCATCAGAGATTAGTTGAGAGATCGCCGATGCAATGTTAAAAAAACGTACCGGACTCGATCATGACGAAACTAGCAGGCGACGGTCGAACCATATGCACGTTTATGCGGCGGAGGAGAGGTAAGTAGTGGGGATCGCATTTTACATTACACTATGATTGTGATGGCTAATGCGCGCGTTTGGGCCAGCGCGCGTAGCATTTTGTGAGAGTTCAAATTTTCTTGCTTTCTTATTAAAATTAAGGAACTTGCACCTTGATACCCGATGAAATAGCCATTTAGATAACAAGCCCCTATAAACTCAGAACAAAATAAGGATTTTAAAAGGCCCACAGCAAACTATGATTACCATTTAAAAAAACCTAAGTTTATTTTTTTATCTCGTAAATCAAGCTGACTATGACAACGATTGCTAGTTTATTGGATTCAACGCAAAAAGTTCTACCAAGGGTAATTTTAACTTTTTTTCTAAGTTAAGCAGTTTACGTAATATGTGATAATTAAAAAAGATTTGATTTCTTGTCTTTTCAGGATATTTCAGGAACCAAGTCGGGTTACCTAAATTTTGAAAACCGTAATGAATAGGCAATCGAATTCTGCCCAATTTTTCCTATTTAACGGATTCTCTATCTTTAAAAATGTAGAAGTTACCCATACAAAAATTCAGAAAATGGCCACCATGTATATACCGGGTGTCCGTTTTTGGAGCTCAACCATGGGGATCTGGGTAACCACATAAGATACTAGATTTGTTAAATTGCGACAAAGTTGCGCAATCTAGAGTTTACCAAAATGCTCTTTCAAAAATTCAAACATTTCTGCTACTTCCGGAGGCAGCCGGAAAAAATTGTTCCGATACACTGGCACTGGGCAGGTCTGCTTCCTGTCGAGGTTGCAGCGATAATCAACATATTTTTCACAGTTTGACTGAATTTCGCTTAGCGTCACTTCAGCCACAAAATTATTGTAAATATCTTGTCTTTTTCAAATGAAGATAAACGAGATATGTTAGACATTTTTTACTCTTCACATCGAAATATGCAAATTACTTCAGACACATATCTACAGCGATATTCAGAAAGACAACAACCAGCTCAAAATGATTTTCTGTTCCTCCATAGACATTTAGCCAAGTTTGGTGCATTTTCTAAGCCTAGAAAACGCGTTATTAGAACAAATGAGAGCTCTCATCAAAAGTAAAAAACGGTAATCAATTAAATTCTCCATTAGATTCAAGATAATCCTTCTACTTCAACAAGAGCTATAGCAGCAGAAATTAACATATCTCATCAGGCAGTGAGGAGAGTCTTGAAGAAACATAAATATCGTCCGTTTAAAATTCATGTCACCCAAGTTTTGTTTCGTTTGCTCAATCATTGAAACGCTAATTTTATTTTCATGGCATCAAAACTATTGGGGTTGATTGACCTTTGAAAACAAGCGCAAATCTGCTGGCCCTCGCTGCTTATGTTCACGACCCCCCCTACTTACGGGGAGTACGCTACTTTTAAAATGTGCATATGGTTCGGGGATAAAACCGCATGGTGGCGGTAGCTTATGGCTAATACCGCTGGAACGCTGTCGCCTATGCTCATCGGCGATCTCTCAACTAATCTCTGCTCGCATGGGATCTGCATGAGATATTTGTGCCATATAAGGGACAGCCTAGGGATATCCTACCAAGGATCATCCCATGCGAGATAACGGGGATCAAAATAGACGTCTCACGGACCATTTGTGTTTGCTGGGTATTGTTTCTATGATCTTCGTGAACAGTTTCATGACAGACCATTATCGGGGGATTTGTTGTCCCCTTTTTTGAATATTGGGATTAAAAATAAGTTTAAAAGGTCAAATCATTAAATTAGCAGATATTTCGTCAGCTATTAATTCTCTTTTAACATGACACATTTTCTCTACACATTTTTCTACATCGTGAATCGACCTTCCGATCTTACTTTTGCCTTCACCATTGGAAAGAAATCTCTTTAAAATGATGTGTCACCTGGTGGGGGGATGTCATTTTAAATGTATGGTAGTAGGGGTAAGGGCTGACTGTTAAAATCAAACTAAACATGTTACAGAAGATATTTTTTATATTTTGCTTACTTCTTCGCATTTAAATGAAATGCAGCAATGAAAACCTTGTATAATGTAATTAATCTAAGATCTCTAAAAAGAGATTAGAAATGAAATATTTAAGTAACAAACTTTAGATATTTGCCGATAATGAGATTCAAAGTGTTGTTCAAATTCTTAGGGATTGGCGCAAACCGGGTGCTGGGGTTGCTTTGACGAGTTTAACAGGATATCAGTGGAGGTATTGTCAGTGGTTGCAGTTCAAGTGAAATTAATTCAGGACGCAATCAAAGACCACAAGAAAATATTTTTCTTTTTAGGTCAAGATATTGGATTAATACCCACGGTGAGTTACGCATTATGACTTGCAAAACGTTTGGCAAAATAATAACAGAACATGCTTTGATATTGCTTTGTTTTACAGCTAAGCTTTTGTTGTATGTTTTACGCCTTGTGTTCAGATCTTTTAAGGGACTGGACATGCATAGCGGCATTGATTATTTCAAATTGGGCATTTTATTTGGGTGTTCGAATTTTGTATGATCTGTTTATATCGACTCCGTTCATTTAAGGTTTGCTCAAAATAAACAAAATATTTTTAAGAGACAGATAAAAGTAAATTAGGAGAAAAATGTCCGCGAAGTAAGCTTTCCTGTCGCTAAAAACAGCTACTGATTATTATTTGATGAGATGAGAAACATGCACATAAAATTCATGTGATCCCTGGTTTTAAGTATAAGTTTTTTCGCTATACATTAATCTTTCACCAGTGCGAGTTCGTTTGGAACTCTGCCATGTTTGAACGCTGCTGCAGTTATCTCTACGTTAGTAAGTAAATAGATTCAACTTGTTGCGTTCTAAATCCTTAAATTAATGTACCTCAACTCTCAGCCGCAAGTTTTCTTATTGATTGATGAAACTCAGAGTTTAATCAATTTCCGATTGCAGTTATGTGAGCAACTCTCCTTGCAACCAGAAGTTTGCATTTCTATTTAGTCCCATGACACAATGTGCAGCGTAGATGCGTAGATAAAATAATGCTTAATAAAGCATGCTGCATGCTTAATAAAGCTTGTAGTTTTTGTCATACGCAAATATACATTTGAATATTGTTTGTCGAGTGTTTATATTGATTTTCTAGTCGTCCTATTGCATTATAAAACAGTGGCATTATCTCTCAATTTCTAAATATTTTTATGTAATTTCAACCACGGCTAGCGTTCATCGCATTATTAAATTTGCCTGATATTTTTCGCCTCCAGCTAAATTAGATGATATTGGAATTTTATTTTAGGTTGGTCTTTTTATAACGATGAACCCAGGTTACGCAGGTCGAACGGAGTTGCCCGAAAATCTAAAAGCGTTGTTTCGGCCTTGTGCCATGGTCGTTCCAGATTTTGCCCTCATTTGCGAAATTATGTTGGTCGCAGAAGGTTTCCAAGAGGCTAGACTTTTAGCACGAAAGTTCATAACCCTCTATACACTATGTAAGGAGTTGCTCACAAAGCAAGACCATTATGACTGGGGCCTGAGAGCCATAAAGTCTGTATTAGTAGTTGCTGGGTCGCTAAAAAGAGGTGACAAGCAAAGACCAGAAGACCAAGTGCTTATGAGGGCTTTAAGAGATTTCAATATCCCCAAAATTATACTGATGATATGCCGGTCTTTATGGGATTGATTGGGGACTTATTTCCGGCTCTGGATGTACCCAGAAAACGCAACATAGATTTTGAAAAAATGATTAAAAAAACTGCGGTCGAAATGAAACTGCAACCAGAAGATGGTTTTATTCTGAAAGTAGTTCAACTTGAGGAACTTTTCGCGGTTAGACACTCGGTATTTATAATAGGCTTTGCTGGAACTGGTAAGTCAATGGTCTGGAAGTGTCTTAATAGGACTTACGCAAATCAGAAGCGGAAGCCGTTATACAACGACCTTAATCCAAAAGCTGTGACAAATGACGAGTTATTCGGCGTGATCAATCCAGCCACCAGAGAGTGGAAAGATGGCTTGTTCTCAGTTATTATGAGAGATCAGGCGAATTTAAGCGGAGAGGGCCCTAAATGGATTGTGCTTGACGGAGACATCGATCCTATGTGGATCGAGTCACTTAACACCTTAATGGATGACAACAAAGTACTTACTCTTGCCAGTAATGAACGCATCGCGCTCACTCGTAGCATGAGACTGTTATTTGAAATTGCTAATTTGCGGACGGCCACACCAGCAACTGTTTCCAGAGCTGGAATTTTATATATTAATCCCGCAGATCTCGGTTGGAACCCATTTATTGCATCCTGGATTGACACTCGAACAATACAAAGCGAAAAGGCTAATCTGATGATCCTGTTTGATAAATACGTACCGCCTTGCCTCGAGGCTATGCACAAAAAGGTTAAGAAAATAACGCCTATATCCGACATTGCTCATTTAACCATGCTGGTTAGTCTCCTAGACTGCTTTTTAACTCCCGAAAACGTTCCTGCCGACTGTCCCAAAGAGTGGTACGAAATCTATTTCGTATTTTGCGTGGTGTGGTCGTTTGGTTCCGCGCTATTTCAAGATCAAATTATTGATTGGCGGAACGAGTTTAGCAAGTGGTTTACCTAATGAGTTTAAGACTGTTAAGTTTCCAATTGGTGGCAATGTTTTCCAATACTACATCGAAGAAGAAAACAAACGGTTTGTCCCATGGACAGAGTTAGTTTCTCCGTTTGAACTCGACACGGATATACCCTTGCAAGCTACTTTAGTGAATACTGCAGAAACCAGCAGGATCAGATTCTTTATCGATCTGTTGGTATCGATGAGGGTTCCGGTCATGCTTGTAGGTCCTGCAGGTAGTGGAAAGTCGGTCATTATCCAAGAAAAGCTTAATTCGCTGACTGAACACTATGCAGTGACTAACGTGCCCTTTAACTTTTACACAACATCCGAGATGTTGCAGCAGATTTTGGAAAAACCTCTTGAAAAGAAAGCTGGAAAGGTGTATGGACCACCTGGCAATAAAACGATGATTTACTTTATTGACGACATGAATATGCCAGAAGTGGACAAGTACTTCACTGTGCAGCCACACACGCTTCTAAAACAATTTATGGATTATCAGCACTGGTACGACAGGCAAAAGTTGAGTTTGAAGGAAATTCACAATGTTCAGTTTTTATCGGCAATGAATCCGACTGCCGGCTCATTTACTATCGATCCCAGGCTGCAACGGCATTTCTGTGTATTTGCTGTTAGTTTCCCATCGGAAGAGAATTGCCTTCACATTTACAACTCAATTCTCTCTCAGCATTTAGACAATCCTCAAAATAAGTTCAACTCTGTGATACAAAAGTTATGCCCTCTAATTGTGCAGGCGGCTTTTTCCTTACACACCAAAGTCGGACAGACGTTCTTGCCCACTGCTGTTAAGTTTCATTATACGTTTACTCTTCGCGACTTGTCGAATATTTTCCAAGGAATGCTCTTTGCTCATGGCCCAGCCATTCCCAACCAGACCGCATTTTTAAGGCTTTGGATGCATGAAGCCAACAGGGTATATGGAGACAAATTGGTTGAGAAGCGCGATATCGACACGTTCAATAAACTGATAATCGACTCGGTGAAAAAGGGTTTTGAAGAACTGGATGAAAATGCCGTGTTTGAAAAGCCCTTAATATTTTGCCACTTTGCCGAAGGCATTGGAGATCCTAAATACTTTCCAATACTCGATTTTGATCACTTAAGTCACCTGTTGCATGAAGCATTGAACGGATACAATGACTTGGTGGCAGCAATGAATCTGGTCCTGTTCGAAGATGCCATGTACCATATTTGTCGAATAAATCGCATTTTGGAAGCACCAAGAGGCAACGCCTTGCTTGTGGGCGTTGGAGGTTTTGGAAAGCAATCGCTTACCAGGCTGGCGGCTTTCATATCGTCATTCGAAGTTTTTCAAATCCAGCTGAAAAAGGGATATGCTATGGCTGATATGAAGGCAGATATCGCGGCGCTCTATATGAAAGTGGGACTCAAAAGTGTTGGTATTGTTTTTCTGATGACTGATGCCCAAGTTCCTGACGAATCTTATCTTGTATTAATAAACGATGTCTTAGCGTCAGGAGAAATAAGTGAACTACTTCCCGACGAGAATGTGGAGAACGTCATCAGCGCAATGCGTGGTGAAGTTAAAAGTGTCGGCCTGCAAGATACCAGAGAGAACTGCTGGAAGTTTTTCATTGATAGAGTAAGGCGACTTTTAAAAATAGTTTTATGTTTCTCGCCGGTGGGATCAACTCTGAGAGTTCGAGCCAGGAAATTTCCGGCGCTTGTTAACTGCTCCTCAATAGACTGGTTCCATGATTGGCCCACCGAAGCTTTGCAATCTGTATCTCGCAGATTTTTAGCAGAAATCGAAGTACTGCCACCAGAACTCGTTAACTCTGTATCGTTATTTATGTCTTTTGCTCACGGCGTTGTAAACGCCTTTTCGGAAATTTACCTTTTGAATGAAAAACGCTACAATTATACCACCCCTAAGTCGTTTTTAGAACAAATCGATCTCTACAGAAAACTGCTGACAGAAAAAACCGCGGATATTTACAACAACATTACAAGACTGCAAAACGGTTTAACCAAATTGGCATCCACTTCCGAAGAAGTGGACGGCTTGAAAGACGTATTAGCTGTACAAGAGGTGGAGCTGAATGAGAAAAATGCAGCTGCAACTGCTCTTATCGAAGTTTTGACCATCGAAAATGAAAAGGTTGCCAAAGAACAAGATACAGCTAGTGAAGAAGAAGCGAAAGTTAAGACCATTGAAGAAGACGTGTCGGCCAAAGCAAAAATCTGTGCGGAAGATTTAGCGAAGGCGGAACCCGCACTAGTTGCAGCCCAACAAGCCTTAAATACGTTAAACAAAAACAATCTGACTGAGTTGAAATCTTTTGGTAGCCCTCCAGAGGCTGTAGTCTCGGTGTGCGCTGCTGTTCTCGTGTTGTTTTCGAAAAAAGGAAAAATTCCCAAGGATCGAAGCTGGAAGGAATGCAAATCGATGATGAATAAAGTCGATCAGTTTTTGAATGACCTGATTACTTATGATAAAGAAAACATGCATCCAGACACTGTTAAAGCTACACTTGAATATTTGAAGGATCCGGAATTTAGTCCGGAAAAAATTCTCACCAAGTCAGCGGCTGCAGCAGGTTTATGTGCATGGGTGATTAACATTATTAAGTTCTACGAGGTGTTTGTGGTAGTAGAGCCCAAGCGGAAAGCTCTGGCTTTAGCCAACAAAGAGCTTTCGGATGCGAGGGGACGACTTTCAGAATTGAAGCTGAAATTGGATGAATTGGAGAAACAGTTGGGGGTGCTGAGAGCAGATTTTGAAGAAGCCACAAATGCTAAGCTGAAATGTCAAGCTGAAGCAGATGCCACTACGCAAATGATCGATCTAGCTAACCGACTGGTTAATGGCTTAGCGTCAGAGAATATCCGTTGGAGGCAACTTATAAAAGATTACAATGCTTCAATTATAACTATACCAGGAGACATGTTATTAGTTACAGCATTTCTTTCGTATCTGGGATGTTTTATGAAGAAGTATAGAACGGATATGTTAGACAAGCATTGGATGCCATATTTCAAAACATTAGAAGTTCCAATTCCTATGACTCCCGGTTTGGATCCAATGAATTTGTTGGCAGATGACGCCAAAATTGCCCAGTGGAATAACGAGGGTCTTCCAACCGATCGCATGTCTGCTGAAAATGCTAGTATACTAACTAATTCGAGTCGTTGGCCATTGATGATTGATCCCCAGCTGCAGGGTATAAAATGGATCAAAACTAAATTCGGGGAAAATTTAAGGGTGGTGAGAACAACTCAAAGAACGTATCTAGATGTTATTGAGGATTGTATTTCCAAGGGCCAAACTGTGTTGATAGAAAATATTGGAGAAAACTTGGATGCTGTTTTAGACCCAGTGCTTGGCAGAGTGCTGATTAAAAAAGGAAAAGCAATTAAAATGGGTGATAAAGAAGTAGACTACGATCCCAATTTCAGGTTGATACTACACACAAAACTCGCAAATCCCCATTATAAGCCTGAAATTCAGGCTCAAACCACCCTGATTAATTTTACTGTAACACGCGATGGGCTAGAAGAGCAACTGTTGGCCGAAGTGGTGAAAGTGGAACGTCCAGATTTGGAGTTGCTGAAATCATCGCTTACTAAGCAGCAAAATGACTTTAAGATTACGCTGAAAACTTGTGAAGATAATCTTCTTTATAAATTGTCTTCTGCTACTGGGAACATATTAGGTGATGTCGAGCTGGTACTTAATTTGGAAACAACTAAAAAAACAGCCAATGAAATTGCCATTAAAGTAGAGGAAGCTAAAGTGACCTCAGTTAAAATCGACGAAGCTCGGGAACAATATCGTCCATGTGCAGCCAGGGCTTCGCTTCTGTACTTCATTCTAAACGACCTATTTAGAATAAATATGATATATCAATTCTCCCTCAAAGCTTTCAGTGTGGTGTTTCGCGATTCTCTTAAAAGAGCAGAACCAGCTGAAAAACTCAAAGATCGCGTGGTAAATTTGCTGGAAAGTATTTCGTTTTCAGTTTTCATGTACACTTCCAGGGGTCTGTTCGAGTGTGACAAGTTAACGTTCATGGCACAAATGACATTCCAAATTTATATACAGTTGGGAGAAATTATGCCTGATGAACTCGATTTTTTGCTCAGATTTCCGGTCATTGCTAATTTGAATTCACCAGTTGATTTTTTGAATAATATTTCTTGGGGAGGCATTAAAGCACTGTCACTAATGGACGAATTCAGAGGACTGGACAAAGATTTAGAAGGATCAGCAAAGCGTTGGCGCAAATTTGTTGAAAGCGAATGCCCGGAAAAGGAAAAATTCCCGGGAGAATGGAAAAACAAAACAACATTACAAAGGTTATGCATAATGCGATGTTTGAGAAATGATAGAATGACGTATGCTGTTAGCTTGTATATCGAGGAAAAATTAGGCACTCGATATGTAACAGCCAGAACGGTTGCTTTCGTAAAATCATATGAGGAAACCAGCGCTCAAACGCCAGTATTTTTCATTCTTTCGCCTGGCGTGAACCCGCTCAAGGATGTGGAAATGATGGGGAAGAAGTTGGGTTTCACATTTGATAGTGCCAATTTTCATAGCGTTTCTTTGGGTCAAGGGCAGGAAATTGTCGCGGAAAATGCCATGGATCTAGCCTCTCAAGAAGGACATTGGGTAATTCTTCAGAACATTCATCTGGTCGTCAAATGGTTGGCTACTTTAGAGAAGAAAATGGAACAGTGTTCCGAAGGAGGTGAGTCAACTTTCTGATAGTTTTAATGTTGATTTATGATAGAATTTATGCATGTCGCATTTTATCAGAAATCGTCTATAATGTCTGGTGGGTTAGAAATTGAAATCGTTCAGATCGAGCCATAATTTTCAGCTAATGCGGATCAGTAGAAAGGACTAGCTGGACTATTCTAGAGCTCTCTGACTTTCTCGCGTTTTTGCAACGAAGATGGTACAGAATTTTTCTGGGTTTTTTTTGGACCAAAATAGTTTGGCCGTAGAGTTTTTGGAGTTCAATGGATAGTTCGCGACTCAAAAAGCTCATTAATATGCATATAGAGAGTTTGGATCTAGAATAGGTAATAGGGCAACTTGTGACATTCTCGGACCTGAGTCTCCCACAACAGAAACTCGTAAAAATGCATGCAGAGGCTGTATATCGGCTCGCAGGTTAATACTCAAAATGGGGCATAATGTTCGCGTATCTCGGATGAGGATAGGTAGCTGCGGTTTAACCTACAAAAGTCGTTCCTCTCATTAGTGCTGTTTTCAAAATTGCTCTGTTAACTTTTCGAAATATGTCCGTTACACATTTTAGTATTGATTAATTAATTAGTAATGGCTCTAACTTTTGCCTATCTAGGTCATGAAAAATATAGATTGTATCTGAGCGCTGAACCATCGTCCGATCCCCATTCTTGCGTTATACCACAAGGGATACTAGAGTGTTCAATTAAGATAACAAACGAACCACCCACTGGCATTAATGCCAATTTGCACAAAGCTCTGGACAATTTTAATCAGGAAACACTGGAAATGTGTTCCAAAGAGGCCGAATTTAAGTCCATTCTATTCGCTCTTTGCTACTTCCATGCCGTGGTAGCCGAGCGGCGGAAATTTGGGCCTCAGGGATGGAATCGAAACTATCCGTTCAATGTTGGCGACTTAACCATCAGCGTCAGCGTTTTGTATAACTATTTAGAGAGCAATAACAAGGTAATTCCTAATAGGACTTTGAACAAAAGGGATCAGTTGATAGATTTTAGGTACCATTTGAAGATCTGCGCTATCTTTTTGGTGAAATAATGTACGGCGGTCATATCACGGATGACTGGGACAGGCGACTGTGCAGAAATTATTTACTAACATACATGCAGCCGGAGCTGCTTGAAGGAGAGCTACAGTTGGCTCCGGGTATGTTTTAGTGTTGCCAATAACAGTCTTGGAAAGCACGATATTTATGTTCTGGTCGGGTTTCTTGAGGTGGTTGCAAGTCTTGTTCAACACTTTTTTGTTTCATATTCGAAAAATATAAGCTTCGTGCTAATTTTCGTGGCTTAATTCTAGGATTCTTTGCGCCACCAAATACCGATTACATAGGATACCATCGTTATATCGATGATCGACTGCCTGCAGAAAGTCCGTATCTCTATGGCTTGCATCCGAACGCTGAAATTGGATTTTTGGCGAGCACCTCGGAAAATATGTTTCGAACAATATTTGAAATGCAGCCTCGTGACTCGAGCGCCGCTGCCGGCAGTGGAATGTCTCGCGAAGATAAGGTGATGCCTAGCAATAATAGTTAATTTTTTTCGCAAGTAACACTCCAACTGTAGGTACGAAGCACACTGGAAGAGATATATGATAAACTCCCTGAAGAGTTCCCAGTGCAAGAAATGATGGCCAAAGTTGAAGAGCGGACACCCTACATAATAGTGGCATTTCAAGAATGCGAAAGAATGAACACTTTGACGCGGGAAATGAAGCGATCCTTAAAAGAGCTCGATTTGGGTCTAAAGGGCGAACTAACTATAACGTCCGATATGGAAGTGCTTGAAGAATCTCTATTTATGGATGCGGTGCCAGAGTCCTGGTCAGTCAAGGCGTACCCAAGCTTGTTGCCACTTGGCCAATGGGTTGGGGACCTTTCGTTAAGGTAGTTCTAATGACTAGATTTTGTCTGGGTAACTGTGCGCAATTTTCAAGAATCAAAGAACTGGAAGGCTGGACAACCGACTTTTCGATGCCAGCCGCAGTTTGGCTGGGTGGATTCTTCAATCCTCAATCTTTCCTAACTGCAATCATGCAACAAACTGCTCGCAAAAACGAATGGCCTCTTGATAAAATGTGCCTGATGACGGATGTTACTAAAAAACAAAAGGAGGACTTCAACTCTGCTCCAAGAGAAGGGGCCTATGTGCATGGACTGTTTATGGAAGGCGCCAGGTAATTATATGCCGGGTGATTTAAAATTAGCTGATTGTTTTTAATTATAAAGAATTGAATATTTTTTATGCTGCTGGTTATAGAGGAGAGTTTGCATATGTTTCACTTCAGTTTTGTCCTATTCACTTCAAAATCGTTTCAGTAATTGTGGTATCAAGTCCTCTTATTCAGTTATCATCACATGGGGTGATTAAAACTTGATGTCTTTCCGCTGGATGTTTTGTTTGGGGTATGTCGGGAATACAGAAAAAATGTTACAAGTGTTTGCAAAAAGCTAAATTGGAAATTTTACTTAAATCTAAAGGGTGATTCAAACTTGGCGTCACTCCTGTGGGGGTTTTGTCTGGGGGTGTTTTAGGAGAACAGGAAAAATATAATAGTAAAAAAAATAATCATCAGATCAGAAGGATGGCAACAAGGTTTTTCAAGGTAATCTGCCTCATTAACATTACGTAAATACTTGCTGTGTAAGGTTATGTATCAATGATTAATATTAATTTTGTATATTCTTTTTCCTGACTGTACTTTAATTCATTCCAATGTATTCCTGGGTTTTCAGTCAATTTTATTGTCACTAATTATGGTGTTATGTGATGAGCCCTGCGTTTCGTCCCATTAAAAATTAATATTAATCAAATAAAATACAATTCAAAATAAATAGAATTTCATGCCAAAACTGAAGGTAGCAACAACTACACATACAAACTGATCCAGAAAAAATTCCTGGGTTTCAGTCAATTTTATTGTTTATTATCCAAAATGTCACAAATACATTTCGGTGTCTTTCTCCACCATCATCAGTTTGTCTAAAATACACATTCACAGTCATCATTAATTACAAAAAAATTCTTTCAAAATTCACATACTAAAATACAAATTACACACATTAAAAAGTATCGTTACGTATATTTTACTGACTGTACTTTAATTCACTTCATTAATTCATTGTGACTAATTTTTTCTTGTAGATATCTTTTCACATTAATGGTTTCATTCTCTATACTTTTTGACTTTGAACAACAATCACTTAATAAATTTTTGAAGTGAATTAAAAAGTATATTAAAAACAATAGGTTTTCAGGTGATGAGTCAGGACAAACATGTCTGGGAAAAGACTAGAATCTATTGTTTAGAGATTTAAATTTAACTTACGTGTCTAGTTGTTTCTACCTTCACATTTGACTGGTTATTGAATTTCCTATTTTATTCGACATCGAGTGAGAGAACAAAAAAAACTGTTTATATTTCGCCTTTTCTTTGCATTCTAGGAATTGCTTTGCAATTCCTCAATATCAGGTATTTATATTTCATTTACTTTACTACAGAAACAATTAAATTGAAATACTGTCAGGAAAATATACACAATAATACAAACTCATGATGGTGGAAAAAGACAGCGAAACGATTTTGGAATGAAATAATAAACATTACGACAACAAAAATTAATTTGACTGATGCTAAGGAATTTTATTTTGAATTAACTTAAAATACAGTCAGGAAAATATGCACATAAAATACAATTAAGTTGTTAAATCACAATAGGTTGACGAAGTTCTGTCCCTTTAACTCCAAACATGTTCCACATCACTTTATTGTGCACTCTTCGCAGCAGTCTCGGCTCAGATTTTGAGCAGCTTCTCGTATTCGGTTAATTAACTCCTGCTCAATTTGTACCGGTGTTCGGAATATCGGATATTTACTGTGTCCTTGTGTACTGTGTATCTTACATACATGGCAGTACGGTAGCCCACTCCCGGAGGAGTTATCGGGACAATTATCCGGTGCCTGGGAAAGTGTCAGTGGTTGTGCAATGCTCCGAGCACTCCTGGAAAGCTGAGCTGCATTTATCTCCAATACCTGTTCCTCTGTGACAGGAACCCGAGTACCTCTAGATCGTCCACAATCTGCATCAATTCCTGGATCCAATCGTCCAGTGTCTTTAGCCCTTTGCTGGTATAAGTTCTTACAGCTTCTGCTATGTTCCTGTGGCATTTCCCCAAAACTAATCGCATATCCGCAAATTCAATGTTGGTGTACATTTTGTGAACGGAGCTTCAAAGTAAGTCACAGTTTAACAAATGTTTGTTATTATTGACAAAGGCTATCTACCTGTAACTATCTGTTAATGCCAAAAAATATCATTGCCGCTTTGAGTTTTTCTCAAAAAATTGTAGAAGGGTACTTTTTTAATATCAAAAAATGTTCGCAATTTGAAGCAAATATCGTAATTTTTCTTTTCGAATGGGTAAGTTTTCCAATATGCTACCAATCAAACATGGGACTATTTTAAAATAACACTTAATAACAAAGTTGAAATTCGATTTTCGAAAAAATGTTTTTCTATATTTTTCTCGTACTCTCCAAGTGAGCCCCTATAACCACTTAAAAGGAATGACGCCAATTTTGAATCACCGTGTATAATAATACAACTGTTACTTTATTTGTAAGTCAAGAGAGATAGCAGATGATTTTTTTGCAATCGTGAATATAATCGAACGTTTTACTGATAATCACTAATTAGTTGAGAAGATTTAAGAGTTCCAAAATTTACTGTTTCAGTTGGGTGTGTAAAGCCGTTGCAGAAATAACAGCATTTCTATCACAGAGCTGCCGAGCTTCAGTTCATAACCACACTTCACAACATCAGTTTGCATTATTTTTAAGAATAATAAAATCTTATATCGCAGCTTCCCAATAAAGGAAAGTTGTGCCTGTTTCTATCAAACTCAGTATGGTCTAAATCATTCTATATGAGTGCTAATGCCTTTACTACGACTTCAGAAATCAGCTGTTTAGTCGCGGTCACTCTGAACTTTCTCCGAAGAACCAATGGCTTGTAATGATTAACACAACGTGGATTCCGTGCGTCTATTCTGTAGTAGATTTGACCGATTGAAAGTTCCGATCCACTATTTGTCACGATCCAACAGCTAAAAGTTATTAAAAGTTTGCAGTTTGCTTAAAAATTTGCTATACTGTATATGACTTCTGTCAACGTTTAATTGAAATGCATTTGTTTGAACATTACAGCGTATAAGCCCTGTCTAATTGAAACTTTGTGTCCTGTGTATTATAGATGGGACATTCAGTTGAATAGTATTTCCGATTCAAAACTGAAAGAGCTGTTCCCAGTAGTGCCTGTAATTTTTATTAAGGCAATTACGCAGGACAAACAGGATTTACGGAATATGTATGATTGTCCCGTATACAAAACGCGAATGAGAGGTCCGACCTTTGTTTGGACATTCAATTTGAAAACCAAGGATAAAGCATCCAAATGGACTTTGGCTGGTGTGGCCATACTACTTCAAGTTTAATCAATTGTTTGATGCAGTTTTCGTTGATTTTATGACAGGTTTATATGTATGTTATTAGCTTTAAATAATTGTTAATAAAATGGTTGATTGAAATTCGTGACTTTTATCAATTTCCTTGCCTTGGGTTTTTCTGTTTTGCCCCTTCAGTCTCGTATATATTTTATTTCTTCTGCTTTTCGCTACGTTTTTTTTGAAGTTGCTTAAGGGTTTCTGAAAAATGTTTGTGCTTTTCATAGAATTGAAATTATTTTTACATTGTGCATGTTGTGAGTTGAATAGTTTTAATTTCATTCGGTTTATGCAACTAATCATTGTTTTTTTTTCTGATTAATTTCATCAATATTATTCTGTCAAAAGAGATAGACTTTCGATGCCATTCCTTGAAACAAGTGGGTTTTTCGGGTTTTTAGGCCCGTTTTTCGTTCGGTGAATTTCTTCTTGACGTTTCGCAAGCACGTGCGGCTTGCATCTTCAGAAGTGGTTTGCTTGAACGCTTACACTGTTCTGATGCGCATTCTGTTGGCTGTTGCTGTCCTCCGGTGTACTGGATTCTTTCTCCTGTCCTGAGCTGTTGCTTTTTCTTGCTGTTTTTGCGTTGGTGAGTGCTGGAAACCATATCCTGTTCAGCGCCATTGTCTCTTCTTTTCTGTTGAAATTGTCGTCGTGTTTGTAGATTTCAATGGCTTCTCGTATTAGTCGGGGGCGATACCCTGTTGTCGTGGCCAGGACCTGTGCCTCTCCGAAATAGATGTTGTGTGTTCCATCGCTGAGGGCATGTTCCGCCACTGCCGACTTCTCCACATGTCCCAGTTTACAATTCCGTCGGTGTTCTTCTATTCTTGTCGCAACCGATCTCTTAGTAGTTCCTATGTAGATTTACTAGGTGTGGTCTTTTGTCTTTAACTGACCCTAGACGTTCTCGGATCTTTGTTGTGGGCTTGTAGACCGTTCTTATGTTGTGTTTCCTCAAGAGCCTCCCAATTCTGTCCGTAACCCTGGGAACATAGGGCAGGAAAGCTTTCAGAGTGGACTCACTTTTTTCAGCACGTCCCACTCCTACAGCTTTTTTGATGTCCAACTGGGAATGGGTCGCGGGCGACTTCAGCGGGCGCAGCGTATGACGGGTTCGTAGTCCCGCGAAGGACTGTGGCGTGGAGCACGCTGATTGTTGCTCCAGAGGCCTCCACGACGCTGAAAACCGCTTTGCGCCCATCCAGCCGCCAATCGTAGATGAGCCTCCAACACTTCCCAACACCAGCGTAGGGACTGAACGGGAAGCAGTTGCTGAGAGCCCCAGAGCTGTTGCAGGCAAGCCCAAGAAGACAGAAAAGCCGCCGCCAATTGTGATCGCTGGAAAACCCAGCAATCACACAATGCTGATTGGTGGTCTATAAACCATCACCAGTCAGCCGTTCACGCTGAAGTACACGAAGGCTTCGTTAATCGTGTATTGCAGCAGCATTATAGACTGGGCGGCGGTAAAACGATCCCTGGAGGAGGACAGGAGCCAGTTCCACACATACGCCTCTGCGTCGCAAAAAACACACGCGTTTGTACTGAGGGGCCTGGAGGGGAATAGATAGATAGATAGATAAAATTTATTAAACATTCACATTACTAAATTCACAAACAAAGTTTAAAACAAAAAAAACATAAGTCAGTAAAATGTCCCATGTCTGGCCAGATGTTCGGCCGGTTGCTCTTTGCCCATGATCTAAATAGGCGCGCTAAGTCGTCCATTAGTTAGGTTAAGCTAGGCTAAGGTAGAATAGTACAACTGATGTTAGATATAATTGCTAAATGATGTTAACATTAAGGAGCCGTAGAATAAGAGCAATTGAAAGATGAAAAATTCTTAGTTGAAATAAATATGTTCAAATGCCGGAATCGCATCAGAACAGTGTACGCGTTCAAGCAAACCACTTCTGAAGATGCAAGCCGCACGTGCTTGCGAAACGTCAAGAAGAAATTCTACCAAACGACGGCCTAAAAACCCGAAAAGCCCACTTGTTTCAATATTATTCTGCTTTGGTGGATTGACCTGTCTTTCTCTTTACTTATATCCATCACTCTGAACGCGTCTCCGTCGAACTATTTTTGCTAAGAAAAAGGGCCAAGTTCTGATTTTTACATGACCCATGTTCCATTCCAATTTATTCTCGTCAAGTCATGTTAGCTTGTAAACAGATGACACGTTTAACAACTAGGATTTGGGCTAAACGTTATTCACTAAATCAGTCAATATTTTTCGGGAGCGGAACATGTTCAACAGGTTAGCAGTCACCAAACATAGTCAGTTTTAGGAGTTTCAGATACAAGCATTCCTAGACCCGCTTTTAAGCCAATCATTTCCCGTATTCATTTGTTTCCATATTTGAGATAGTTGGTCTATGATTATTCAAATTTTATTTATATCTCACCTTGAACACTGTCAGTTTTGTTTAGTATTTTATTTAATATTGTATTTAATACGAATAAAGTACTTTCTATTTCGCTATCCACGTCTCCATACTATCTGTAATAGATCATGGGATTTCTTCCCCGTTGGTTATTCCTTGATTTTTCAAGTATCTTCCCGAACTGAATGCGGAAGAATTATGTTTCTTTTTTCCAGTTTTGCTAGCTACATCACTTTCTTCAGGGCCGGGTGTTTCTTCAGTTCCCAAACATTTCCACGAATTGTAAAATTTGGCAAATTACGCCATTTATAAATTAGGTTAAAAAGTGAAGAGTTAAAGTACAGCGTAAGCAGTTAAGCTCCGCATATAGTGGGATCAATTACAAAAAAATGTGTTGGACGTTCTTGTGTTCTTTCGCACAGTCTTTAATTTTGTGTCAGACTTCTCCTCTTGTCCACTAGTAACTTGATGGTGTTCTTACCACTCTGTATTTCAAATGGTATTTATCGTTCCTCAATATGTCTGCAATGAATGCAACCGAGAGTGACCTACAATCCTGAAGTTTACCAGCTTGTAGAAGGTCATTCACGGCAAATCATGCAGATGTATTCTTTTTTTCCTGATGGATAGGGATGTGCGGATTGGGATAATCGGACATGGAGTCAATTCAGTAACAATAGAAACTGGCATGTTCGATCACATGAAAGTGTCACTTCTTCATCCCGTTTCTGATTATATGTCACACACATTCCAAAACCGGTTTGTATACACTCATTAGAATGATAGAGCTCCAGTGGCCTCCAACCCCGACAGCCGATTTCACGGCTGTTGTTTCCTGGGCTCCGGTGCATGGACTGTTCGGCCATATTCGAGATTGCCCGGATTGCTCCGGTGTTTAGGGGCTCACAATCCGGGTGGAGCCATCCGCGTAGTCGTGATGTTGCCGTTGGGGTTGTATTATTTGGCCCTTCGTTTAAACGCGATAATTCACGCGTTCTATCTCGCGACGTGGAATTTGAGGCTGTAACATTATCTCGAATTAGCTTGAATTTAAATTCGTTGACAGCCTTGAGAAATTTGCATTTTTGTGTAACTTACATCGGACCTGAATGATCCAAGGACACCCTAGTGGCTAGATAGTGTAATTTTCGTGACCAAACTTTGTGAATGTGAAGTGTTATTCTATAAATGTAAAACTTAATGTTATTTGTACTGTCTTGATTTTTGGGATAGTTCGGAATTATCATGGTAAGACTCTAAGAAAGTGCGCCTCTCAGCTGATTTAAGGTGAGTTTATTGAGGGATTGTACCGACCTTTGACATTCACTTTATAACTTGGATCACATTGAGCTTCATCATGAAGGGATGCAGGAATGTTTTGAATATCCTTACCGGATGTTTATGTACTTTTTAAAAAGGTCTTATTCTTTTTATGCCTTGTCGATTTTCATTTACACACATATGCTTCTGGAATATAATTGTTCACCTTTTTCTTTCAGTTCAGTGGTAACCGGCCGTGTGTCGCAAAAGCTGTTTATTCAGGGTGACTTAAATCGGCATCTGTGATCTTAACAAACAACCAAAAAGACATACGTTTGGTTGTTATAATTTCGTTTTAAGATTATCTGCTTTAGTTGACTGGAAAAAGTCGAAAATACGAGACAGATATGATATATGATCACTCCTTAGAACACATAGTTCCGTCAATGAAAAGAAAAGCTTGTAACGCGTTTTTATGGGACTTGTTTTGTTGTCAGCAATATAGACTGGATTATTTAAATATAAGTTATTAATTTGCGCTTAAAGTTTTGTGCGTTTAATTTCGAATTTTCTGAAATTCGAGAATCTAACTGGTGTTCCGTTGTGCATATACAAGGTAGAACATTAAGGTTATAAAAACACTTTTTATTAAAGTTTTATTTGTGGAGTTACGAAAACACTTGGTTTGTAATTTCCAGTCAATAAAATGCTATATTTACACTAAAACAAAAATTCCCCACATTTAGGTGTACTTCGGTAGAAAACGGGGGCGACAAAAGTAGAGCCACAAATGGTATTCAACCGTATTTTATTGCTTGTCCTTTTATCAAAAGTATTTTATTTTGGATTTGTCCAAACTTATTTTATTTACAAAAGATTCGTTTAAAAAAAATTCCTCACCAAAACAACGTTCAATTTTTGTTTTTCGATTTTCAATTGCGTCAAGGTCTGGAGTTGGTGCAGGTCATTGGGAAATTCGAACGTTATTTTTCTCAAACCTCTCACAGTCAAATGTGAAGGTAGAATCAGCCTTACACACAAACTGATGATGGTGGAGAAAGACACCGAAAAATATTTGTGACATTTTGAATAATAAACAATAAAATTGACTGAAACCCAGAAATTTTTTTGGGTTACTGTCTTAGTCTTAAACCTTGTATTGGTCGCCTCGCGAATTTAGTGGAATCAGCGTTAAATAGTTTATAGCGCGTTTCATCTATAAATCTATCTATAAATAGTGCAAATGCCAATATTGTGGCTCAATTTCTTACTGACACCAACAAATTTTTTTTCCTGGACGTCTTCTAATCAACTTCGAATCCATTTACCTTTCGAACTGTTAGTATACCAACCATGATTTCTGGAAAGTTATACAAAACCACGGCAGTACCAGAACCAGTTAAACTAATAATAATACTGTAAAATTAGTAAAGAAAGCATAGTTAATTAACTAGCTTAATAGATTTTTAAAAATCATTTCAACGTATAATTTTTATCTTGGGTTTTACATAGATTTTTTGAAGTGTTTCTTTACTTTTGTCCGTATGGCATATTGTTGGTTTACTCTTAAATTGTACGAAAAGGGGTTTTCCCATCCCAAACCTTATTAATGGGGCAACTTTAAATCATTGAAGATTCGCCTTTTGTGCAAATCTTCGAACCATTTTTCAAATTTTCATTTCTTCTGCTAAGTAAATGCTGGTTGTATTCGATTGCTGTTCCTGCAACGTCGTTATTTTCTAGAAAAATTGTATTCTTGCTAATTCCGTTACTTATCGAGCACATACATTTATTTTTACTGTGAGAACGCTCAATCCTGTCTCTGCACTTTTCCATTTTACATTATTATCAATTCAATTAAAAAAAAACTTTCACAAAATTAACATATTAAAATTCAAATTTTCATGGGGATAAACATGTTCGGGAAAAGACTAGAATCTGTTGTTTAGAGATCTAAATTTGATTTACATGTTTAGATGTTTCTTTCTTTACATTTGGTTGGATATTGAATTACCTATTTTATTCGATATCGAGCTAGTGCCCGAAAAATCTATTTATATTTCGCCTTTTCTTTGCATTCTTGGAATTGCTCTGTAATCTTCAATATCTGCTGTTTAATTTTTATTTACCAGGTCCATTCAATTCATGCATGCAATCATTTAATTAGCGCATGATACACAGAGCTAAGATTGTCTGTATCTGATCTGAAGTTTATTGAATTCTGATGTTTCTTAATTTGTATCATTTCATGGATTCTTCTCTTATTATAGTTTTCCTCATTGATCAATATTTGTGTGTTATCGAAATCAAAATCATGCAACTTTTGTTGTGCATGTTGTGCTAATGCTGTTGCATTTTCGCTAACCTTTCTTAAGCTATACTTATGTTCGTATATTCTTTTCTTTAAATATTGCCCTGTTTGTCCTATATATGTGTTGTCACAGTCCAAACAGTCAATCTTGTATATTACGTTAGGTGTGTCCGTTAGGCTTAAATTTTGTAAAACACTCTTTTGCTAAGTTGTTTTTAGTTTTCTCCGCTATAGTAATATTATGCGGTCTTAAAACATTTTTTATTTTTGTGTTGATTTCTGGTATGTGTGGTATTGATACATACTTGATTTCACCCTCTTTTTTCTTTTTTATATTATTTATGTTGTTCCATTTATTTGTATTGTATATTTTGTTAATTCTTTGTTTTATAATTGGTTCGAAGAATTCTTTGGGAAATTTTAAATAATAAACAATAAAATTAACTGGAACCCAGGAATTTCTTTTGGATTAAGTAGAAGTACAGTCAGGAAAATATACACAGTAACAGCTGACAATATCAATACTTGAAAATCGAAGCTGTTAATATCCTCATTGAAGAACTGCGCTGAGACTAGGAATTTGTCTGTCTTCGAGACGCAACCCCTCAATGCAGCGCTGTAAAATCTTACCGTTGATCACCTCCTCCAAGTTGATCTGCGACGACAGCTCGGTGAATTCCCGCTGGACACTGCCCAGCATTTTTTCTTGTTTGCTTGGCGGCGGCTGGAGAATAAAAATCTTCTCGAATACACCCGGTGTCCCATGACACCTGGTAGTGTTGGATTTCTACCAACTAAAAACCCCCGTTTTTGACTGCAAGTTTCCAGGAGTTATGCTTTAAAACTTGTGGTCTTCTGTAAGAATGGATCAGCTCTGGCATCCGGATGTCTTTACATCACATTCTCTCCATGCTAGCTATCTGCTAGAATGGGCATCTTACTAATTTGACACAAGCCCTACACTACTCAACACTACTTCTATCACACTATCTTAAAAAGTTACACACTTACAGCACTCTACAGTTTACTGTTTTACCTATTGCCCTATTGGGCCATCTGGTGTCTGGGCCTCTTTTTCCTGGGCCCATTGTCCTCTGGGGAGTAATCTATGGCATTTCGTAGTTCCTCAAAGGGGTGGTTTTAGGCCTTTTCGAATGTCGTGGCTGCTTTTCTTTGCTGCTCTTTGCTTGCGCTCTTTGCTTGCGTCTCTCAGTGGCTCCCATTCTAGGTCCCTGTAAATTTGACTGTTACGTACAAACCAGGGAGCATCTTTGGCCATCCGCAGCAGTTTATTTTCTGTGGCCTGGAGATGCCTCAGGTAGGTTTCTGCCGCATGTCCGCACGCTGTGGAAGCGTACGTCATTGCCGGCCTGATGACACTTTTGATGAGTAGCGGTTGGTTTCTCAAACTCATCTGGTTTCTTCGGTTCAGAAGTGGGTACCGCGTTGCAGCTGTAGCTCTTGCCTTGTTGATCGCTGTCTTCACATGTTGCCTCCAGGTCAACTTCTGATATAAAACAACACCCAGATACTTGACATTACTTGCCCATTGGACCTCATCTCCATCAAGATTGATGTTTCCATCAATCTTGTCCTGTTTCCTTCCAATAAGGATGGCCTGGCTCTTTGCTGCTCTTTGCTGCACCTTCACTTTCCACTTGATGAACCACTGTTGAAGTTGGCCAAGTTGTAGGTTTGGCCGCACTTGCTCTTTGTGCCACGAAGATGACAACAGAGCTGTGTCGTCCGCAAAGAGAGCCAGGGTCGTATTGGCTGTCCGGGGGATGTCGCTGGTAAAGATGTTGTATAGCATCGGGGAATATACCGCTCCTTGCGGCACTCCAGCTTCTGTGCTTCGGTCATTTGACCTGCTGTTCCCAACTTTGACGCTTAATGTCCTTCTGCAAATGTAACTGTCGATTAATTGGCAGATTTTCCCACTAATACCTGATTCCATCATTTTGTAGATGAGTCCCTTTCTCCACACTCTGTCGAAAGCTCTTTCGACGTCCAGAGCTAGGATGCCGGTTGTCCTCTTCTGGTTCATTTCGTTGGCACATCTTTCTACGATCCTGAGCAGCTGAAGTTCCGTGGAGTGTTTACCACGGATCCCAAACTGCTTAGGCGGCAGCACGTCAAGCTCACTCGTTTCCCTCGTAATCCTCCGCAAGATAACTCGTTCCGCTATCTTGCCAAGGCTCGACAACAGGCTGATGGGCCTGTAGTTCTGGGGGAAAGTCCTGTTCTTCTTAGGCTTCTGGAGCATAATGACGTCCGAGTGTTTCCAGACGTGTGGGAAATGTCCAGTTGTGAAAATGGCATTGATGAGATGTGCTAGTCCCTTTCTCGGCAGGCTCTTAAGCATTTTGTTGGTGATTCCATCTCTCCCACTGTTTGTGGGCTTTCCTCGTCCTCGAGTGTCTAATGAGGGCCGCCACTTCACCACTGCCCAGCATGGCCACCGCGTTCCCGCGTTTGGATGATGCATACAAATGTTAGATCATTTAGGCATCAGCATGTAATTTGAGTTAAAGCTAGAGTTGAGTTGTGTTATGATTATGTTGTATTATCTTTGCTTTTTTTGCTATTATTAAAGATTATTATTAAAGATTAAATATATTGATGCTGTTTAATCTAGTTCGGTTTTCAAGTCATTTTTTACTTGTGTTTGATCACCAAGGTATTTGAATTGGACACATTATCTGCATACGAGTTGATAGTGCTTCTATGGATATGTGCGAGATTCACGATGACTACCGCTGGTGCTATGAAATTTATTTGCAAGCAAGCTATTTCTTTTTTGATGCTTACAGTTTTGTCTAGCAATTGGTTTATCTTAGCCTTCAATTCTTCACTGGTGTTTACGAGGTCGTTTAATAATAGTTTGATGAATTCATTTTCATTAACATACTAAGATTACAAAGTCTGCCGGCGACTTCCCTTCCTGGTCCTTTCCCGGCTAGCAGTAAATTCGAATTCCAGAGGAGATGCTCTGCACGGCAAGTTTGATTTTTCGATGCGAAATTCCCGAATTTTCACACTTTCACACTCCACCAAATATCTCTTTATAAGAAAACAGCGAGAGTCGCTAAAACACACGTCCGTACAGTTCGTCATATAACTTACTTAATGAATAATAATTCATTGTTAATTAATAGTCAGTTTAAATAATAGAATAACACCCAAAAGAAGAGTTAAAAAATTATCTCAAACAGCTAAGTTCAGTCAGACCATCGCAGATTATTAATTCATGGTAATTTAGCAGCCTTAGTCAAATTAGGTGTATTATTCGACAACTTATACTTACCATAGTAGGTCCAGTAGATTAATACTAAAATGTTGAAAGTATAAAATTTTTCTATCTATAAAAAGTTTCTTCAGAATTTAACGTTTATTAAGGTGAAAAACAATTTTAAATCTAATTCAGTTGCCTGCGCCAACCTCCCAATACGGTTTTATTTGTGGCACAGGTAACATGCTGCCCAATTCGGTATGCATCTTTGATAGACCATTGAGGTAGACAGCTTACAAAATAGGCACCGTGCTGCTCCCAGGCAAAATTTACTAAATTATGCACGATACATTTAACAAAAGAAACGAGCCTTTTGTGGGCCTACCGGGTCGTCTAGAGGAGTATCCTCCATAAAAGAACGTGCTCTGGCATAAGGGAAGCATCAAACCTACTTCGCAATAAGACTGTCGCGTTTAATAAACTACCTCCTACGTGTTGTGCTTTTAATCATACAAAGTGGTCTTTATGAAACATTGCTATGACTAGTCAGATAAGGTATCTATATTTTTATATTGCATAGCTACATAGGTTATTATATTGCAAAACATTATACCTTAAAACGATATTTGCTATTTATAAACCTAATGTATATAGAATGAATAGGCGCTGACCAGGTCGTACGCCTAGTGCTTTAACATATCGTCTCCTCGGTCTCGGGTTCGGCAAATCGCCCCGTCCTGGAGAGTATGTGATTAGAGAGAAAAATGTCCATTGGCGGAGTATAAATGCCTCAATAATTAGGCGGGTACATGGCCTGAAAAGAAGTAAAACTGGTATAAATATATGTCTATATTTGCCTCTCCTGCATAATTATCACTCTCATACAACAAATCCATAATTCACGATCTGTCATAGCTGCAGAGAGCCATTTTTTCGTGTAGTGCATAAATGTGGCACCGAGAAGAGGTGCTGAGTGCCGAAGTACTGAAGAATATTTTTGAGGTGTTTTATTTGATATTTAATTTTTACAAACTTTTGGGACTTAGAGCTGAAAACTTCAACACTGAAATGTTTTGAAAAACGGTATACTCAATGCTGAGGAAAAGATGAAATATTAAACAGAGAACATAGCAGGCAATTGAAAAAAATATAATAGTAAAACTGGAAGAAATTGAAAATCACGTCACATCTCAAAATTCCTAATCTTGAATTTGTATCCCTTAGATATATTACTTTTTTTATAATTATAAAAAATAAAAAAATTTTGCCGATCACACATAAAATATAAAGGGTGATGCAACCAAAAAGCTGTGGAAGAATACGGCTATTAGGTTAGTAATATTGAAATTATTTTTTATGAGATATTGACACCCACAGTGGCCATTCATTAAATTTATTTTCGTTGCACAAACTTATGTTTTTTTTGAACGAAACACACTATTTTAATGTATTGGACGTGGTTCTCTTGCAAATAACGATTAATTTGACATAGACAAGATGTTCTCGGAGCACATTATCTCACTTTGCCACTAGATGCACCAATATTAAAAACTGGCCTCTATTTGAGCTGGAATCGTCTTCTCTATGGCCACGAAAAGCCAAATGCTGTTTTGCCAGCAATTTAATAATATCAGATATTCCAATAAGAAATTTAGATCATTTTATGCTTCGATTTCCCCAAAACATTGCTTATTTTTATTAATAGTTTGTCCTTTTAAAAGGGTGTTTTTTAGAGGTATAGAACTTTGAAATGGAATAAAACAAGCATGAATTTTAAAAATTGACATGAAATTGACTGTATTCAAAAGATAATCCTTTGGCATAATGTAAATATGATTTATGGCATATGACCGCCACGGCTGGCTCGGACGTAATCTAATCTTGAGGTCCAATTTTCAATCACTTTTTCCAAAATTTGTGGCCGTATACCGCCAATAACGCGGCGAATGGTGTCCTCCAGATGGTCGATCGTTTCGGGCTTATCGGCGTAGACTAGCGACTTCACATATCACTTCACATAGCGGTGTTAAATCTCACGATCTTGGAGGCCAATTCACGGGTCCGAAACGTGAAATTATGCGGTTACCAAACGTTTCCTTCAGTAAATCAATTGTGGCACGAGCTGTGGGACATGTTGCGCCGTCTTGTTGAAACCACAGCTCTTGTACATCGTGCTTGTTCAATTGAGGAACGAAAAAGTCAGTAATCATGGCTCTATAGCGGTCACCATTGACTGTATCGTTCTGGCCAGCATCGTTTTTAAAGAAATACGGACCACGTGGAAATACGATTCCACCAGCCCATAAAGCACACCAAACAGTACGTTTTTCTGGATGTAACGGTATCTCAACATACACATGAGGATTATCGTCATTCCAAATAAGGCAGTTTTGTTTATTGACGTAGTCATACAACCAAAAGTGAGCTTCATCGCTTACCAAAATTATCTTATGAAAATCGGGATCAACGGCAATCTTGTTTTGGGACCAATCTACGCCTTGTTAGGTGATCGATAAATTCTTTCGCGAGTTGGATTATGTAAGCAGGCAAACCAAAATCTTTCCGCAAAATCTTCCATAAACTGGATGGACACATATCCAATTCCTGTGCACCATGGCGAATAGACCGATTCGGTTCTTCCTCTACGCGACGCTGTACAGCAGCAATGGCTTCTTCTGTACGCACTGTACAACATCTCTGTGGATGCGTATTATCATTTAGAGTAAACGGTGCGAAAACCGTCCATAGTTAGTCGAATTAATTGCTCTGATGGACGATTATGTTGACCGTAAAATGGACGTAGTGCGCGATACGTATTTCGAACAGAACGATTATTTTTAAAATAAATTTACACAATTTGGAAGCGTTTATGGCGCATGCGTAGGCCCTGCCTTATACGCCGGATACGGGTTATACATGTTCGGAAGTATATGAACCGAGCCGGCGTAGCCCTTGGGCGATGAGATAGATGTTGGATCTAAGCCACAATACTCCCGTCCTAGTGACAATGTTGTCTAAGAGGGAGAGTGAGAGCTGGAGACGTGGGACGAATTGATTGCTTGAAGACTATGCAAGGCTGCGAGAGATGAGGGATGCTGCGGAGAAGTACCAGTGAGTCGATGTCTCGTGGCAGAGAGAGATGAGGGATGCTGCCGAGAAATCCTAGGTAGGATGTTTTTCGTTGTTTTCGATGCTTAGCAGTTGTCGGTCGGTGTTTGCTCTCTGCAAGACTTGGTCATTAGTTACATGTTCCATCCAGGGAATCTTAAGTAGTCTTTTCACGATCCACCTTTCGAAGGCATCTATCCTTTGAAGGGATTTGACCTTTAGTGGCCAGGTTTCCACTCCATATAACAGTATAGACCATATGTATCACTTCACCACCGGAAGGCGGAGCCCTAATGGTACCTCTTGTCGCAAAAGGTAGGTATTGAACTTGATAAATGTGTTCCGGGCGATGCCTATGTGTATCTTTATCTCTTCGTCGTTGTCCCATTTGTGATTCAGTGTTGTACCCAAGTATTTAAACTTATTCACCCTGTCGATCTGGTTGTGGTCGATATAGAGTTCTGCGTTCTCGTGGGATTGTCTGCTCAATATCATCAGTTTGGTTTTGTTTATGTTGATATTAAGGCCAAACTTTTTTTGCTCCTAAACTCCTTTTGCGTTTATGTCATTTACGATGTCTTGTAGAATGGAGAAAGAAAATGATATGAAATCTGCAGCAATAAATACCACAAAACTAGTGGCTTGTTTTGATCTGCAGGCTGTTCTCTTTGTGCCTTGTGGAGACATCAGCGCCTTTTTTATAAACGACGTTGAATGCTTCGCACTGACAATGTTGGCACTTATCAGTGGAATAATCTAGGGACTCACAATTTATCCTTGTGACGTAACAAACACGATAAAGAGACTATTTTTCCAGGGTGGTTTCTATTTTTTCTCCGTTCTGAGCTTTAATAAGACTGCAACGACAAAAACACAATGATTGCCTATGAAATTATATATTAATAAAATAATTAATGTTGGAACCTTATAATTAAATTAGTGAAAAATGATGACGGATTAATACCAAACTAACTAATAACGCAAAAATGTTCAAAAAAAACACAGTGTCCGAATGTCTCAAATGCAATGGTGATATCACATAACACTACCGCCAGCCCTTGACGGGAAAAAGTTGGCGTCCAAAAGGGGAATTAAGTTTAAAAACTTACAATTTTGGCGTCAAGCAATCTTCTGTCCGTCAGCCCCCAGAGAATTTTATTTTGTACGACTTGCCTTAAGTCGGTCCTGACGAACTAAACCTGTTGAGCCTCGAGAGTTGTCTGGTACTACACCAATTTCCAGGAAAATATATAAAATATCTTCAGGAGTTCAGAGTTGTGGGTTCTGTACGGGGTTGTGGTTCCAATAACTAAAGGTACTACGCCCTTTATTGCACAATGAAGTCACTATCGACTACAGGGGCCCGTGTCAAATTAGACGCCGGGTAAACCAAAAACCTAAGGGGTTGAGAGGGTACACACAAGTGCCGGTGGGGTCGAAGTTTCGGGCTCGATTATCGAATGCGAACTACCTAGAGTTTCTTCCCTGTCCGCCTGCAAAGGCACACACACATTCTTCAGGTAAGTCTTTATAACATCGGGTGGGAGAGGCGAGGAAAGAGGAAGGACCCAGACAATTTTTATGGGGCGCCTATTCGAAGGGAATTTAGGGTGTTGAAGCTTCGTTTGTTGCAAGAAAGTCTGCAACAGACGTCTAGCTAACTTTACCATCTATGATGTTATTGAAAAGCAAGGTTACTGTTTTACATGGCATGAAGGCCTAGGCAGACTTGGGGCGAATGAGATTGGCAGCTGTTTGTATGTCTTTCTTTTTTGTCTTTCTAAAACACCACACAAAGAGTAACGACTTCACCTTTTACTCTGACAATTGCGCTGGACAACACAAAAATAAATTTGTTATCTCTTTGCTATTGCATTGCGTCAATACTATTGAATCCATTGACGAAATCACATACAAATGTTTAGTTGTCGGTCATACACACAACGAAGGAGATGCGATGCAAGCCTTAATCGAACGAGAAAAAAAACGATGCCTGAAAAGTCGTCCTATCTACACTCGTGAGCAACTCAATCCAATAATAAGGCTTGCTAAGAAGACTGGCAAGGGTTATAAAAGCATCGAAATGTCTCTGCAAGCAGCAATCGGAAAAAACTTTAATAAAGACACCAACGGTGCAAATGTGCAGTGGAATGAAATTTGCAGTATAAAAGTAATGAAGGGTAAACCATTTACAATTTTTTACAAAAAGTCATATTCAGAAAATTAATTCGGTGAAATTGATGTTTACCACAAAACTAGACGAGGTCATGATGGCAACATTAAACCTACAAAGGTGTACAAAGCACCCATTAAAATTTCGCAAGTAAAAAAAATTATTTGATGGATTTGTGTAACAGTAATGCCATTCCCAGTCAATACTGGACTTTTTATAAACCACCTACCCTGTACGTTGACAACAGCTACAGCAGATAATAGTGATTCCGATTAGAAGTGTGTAGTTCAGGTTAGATAGTTTGCAGGATGAATGTGAATAGACTAGTCTATTTACCGCGTATAATTATAAGTTAAAAGTTTTCTATAATAAAAAAAAGCCATAAATCTGTATCTCACTTATAAAAGACAGGCACCTCAACATAAGAAACAAAATGGACAAGTCGCCTAATTACTAGCTTCATACAGAAACAAGTCACAAAATCATTACTAACGTCTTTTTGAGGTATTTGCCTTCTTAAAAGTGTTGGTTATCTCTTTTACTTTTTTCTGGATGTGGAAACTGTCATGTTTTTCGTGCAATTTTTCTGCTTCTTCACGTGTTGTTTGACTCTCTATTTCTGCGACGAATGTTTCTGTGGATTTCATTATCTTTCAGTGTATTACCCTTTCCTAGTCTCCTTTCCTCCATCATATCCAGAATATGGTTAGTCATCCCTTTCTTAGCTGATCTCTTTTTCTATCCAAGGACCGTCTCTGTGGCTTCTTGTATGTTTACCTTGATGTTATTCCACTGTTGCTCTATGTTTTCCTCGCTAGGTGTGTTGTCTGATATTCTCCTGTTTAAATCAGCCTTTAGTTTGTTACGTTTTTCAGTGTTGCTAAGTGCAACAATATTGTATTTTTTGGCCTTTGTTCCGCAGGTTACTAGTTTTCCTATCTCTGAATTCTCAAAAATTATTCTGTATATTTTGCCTGCAGTGGTTTATATCTCCTTTTCAAATCATCCTCATCCATTAATTAATTAATTAATTCTCAAAAATGTTGGTTGTATTGAGCACATATTCATGACTGGATCCTTTTGGATTTAGTCTCTGCCAGTTTTTAAACCCGTTAGATGAACAACATTTTGAATCATTCGTCCGTTAGATATACGGGGTGTCAATTTGAAAACCTTCCTGAAACCCTTTTTCCTAGGTACCCCTAGGAGGGGTAGATGTCACCCTTCGAATCTTAAATGGGAATGGGAGTCAAGTGGCATATCGTTTTAAAGGGAGTTCGATTCTCTTTTAAGTGGCATGGCCCTCCTCTGCCGCTTCCTCGCTGCGATCATGGGTGGCACCGTTTCAAACTTTATTTGTAAATAACATTTCGATGGTACTACGAGTTTGTTGTTAATTTGTGATCATTCGATGTCTTATCGGGATTAATACCTTGAGAGCTTTGAAATTATCGATAATTTCACGAGTCCGAAGGACGAGCTTATATTTTCATCCATATGCTCAGGCCATTTCTCAAATCAGACACCAATGCTTTGTCAGTCTCAGTCTCTCAAGAACGCCCTTTGAACTTGTTGAAATGGAAACATATTCCGACATAGCAGAAAACATTCCTGTAATTGGATCTCGTGTACCAATTTTCAAATGACTCCACAAGAAAAGGTCTGGACGGGTCAGAACGGGAGACTTTGCCGGCCATTCTATTGCATCTTGTCTACAATTTATTTGTCGGGACAGCGCTGATTCAACCACCCTCTCTCTAACTGGTTAAGAAAGATGTGCTGGAGCTCCTACGTCGTATAGTATGTGGTGTAAGTCGATCCAACACGAACCGTAAAGAAAAACATAACATACTTCACATTTGGACGTCTATATTATTAATGGTCTAATAATTAATAGAAAATGTCTAGGTAGAAACAGCCATACATACAAACTGATGATGGTGGAGAAAGACACCGAAAAGTATTTGTAAAATGTTTTAACTAATAAACAATAATATTGACTGGAACCCAGGTGTTTAGATGTTTAAAACAGTAACTTTTACATTCTATTATTTAAAGGACTGCCAGTGTTTTGGCACCACCGTTTATTAAAGGCGTCTGTCAACGCCCTCAAAAAAAGGACCATTCATTCGACCACCGACTTCGATAAGCGCATTCTCATCATTTCATTTTGTTACCACGTTTCTGATTTTACAATAAATTAAGTTAGCGATTATTTCGTGCTTTCTTTGAGAAAATATAACTACAGTCCACTCTATTGAAGAGATGTGTGCAAAAACATCTGAACACCATCAAATGCGTCTGGTCGCGACATCAGAAAATCAGTCAATCATCATGTCTTCCAGGTGCTCTTAGGCTGGGTTTTCGTATGAATTTGAGTAAAATCAGTTGATAGAAGGTATTCTTTGTATAGGGTGACCATTTTCTACCGCCGTAAGCCGGCCGCGAATTAGTCTTTATGGGATTGAATGTAGTAAATATGTTACTATTCAAAGCAAACATTTTTTGAGATTTTTTAAATTTCTCTTGTTAATAAGCGTTGCTTATTAATTTGGGCTCATTTGGCCCCTTAATAATTTGGGCTCATTTGGCCCCTTAATAATTTGGGCTCATTTGGCCCAACTCATCACGATAGTAGATCACAGGCTGTGTTAATATATACACATAAAGAAAACTTATATAATGTACTTTCAACTGCTAAAGCCTCTCTACGTTTTATTATTAGCACAGGCGATTTTTAAATTAAAAGAACGGCATTGACATCATACCTTTGTTATCAGTTCTAAAATTTAATTAAGGCATATACTGTGTGGCTCGAGAACCCTTGTTTATGTGTTTGAGTTAATTGAAAGTGAAGTGGGATTATTTTCCAGATATAATTTCACTTCCAATGCAAATGAAGTTTTTCAGTTGTTTTGCTGTAGTCGTGTTTTTAATTTGTTGAATTAAGCATCACCTCGCAGGGCTTATATTTGGGTATTTTTGACGAGAGCAATTGTTTTCGGCTTTTTCCCAAGCAAAGTTTTTAATTGAAACAGTATTTTGGTGTTCTGTGCTGTTTGGAATTCTGTACCCTTTTTTTGGAATTGGGAATCCTGTTTGGACATTTTTCCATATTAGGAATTGACATTTTTTCCATGGACTGGAACCTATTGACTTGACGGTAGACACCGTAATACCGTCCACTCTGGGGGCTGAGTTCTTTCAAATTTTTGATGCAAAGATGATATCGGTCGCAGTCAGAGGCCCGAGCTCCCAACCGAGTTTCGGGTTTACAATCATCTCCGTATCCTCGGGTGATGTAGACTCAAATATTCCGCCATACAGCACGACTTCGCTCTTCAAAGAAGGAACCTCTGAACCGCTCCCCACCCCAACGCCCGACAGGATTGAATCCGAGACGATACTGCGGTTTTTAGTGCAAAGGTCTTGTGCCTTTTTGCCAGTGTTTCGTTGGCCTTTTTTTTTTTTTCGTTCCCAATTGGCTCACTACGGTCCGTGACTACGCGTCGTTGACCGGCCCTAACTGGACGACCCTTCGCCAATGAACTGTATACTAAAGTACCTGGAACGGACCCTTTGCACGATAAAAGTGAGGCAAAACCAAATGTAGGCAACCCGCGCTCCTGACGGTTGTTTATCTTTTTCTAACTCATTCACTTATATGGAGATTCGCTGCAAGATTTATCAATTTTGGTTTTCTTTTAAACAATTACCGTATGATAGTTAAGTTATTGCTGAAAATATAACAAAATTGAACTATCTTAAAGTTTTCAGGTATAAAAAAAGCATAATTACAATTCTGAAGTGGAATAATGTAGGAGCAAAAAAGAAAAATTAATACAAGTTAAATATAAAATACTTTATTTATATAGTAAAAAATACTGTTTAACAAAAAACTTCAAAATTTACATCTTTTATTAAATTTTAACAATTTTTAAATTCCCATGGACCACGGCTTCAAAGTCCGAAAAACATTTCTATATGTGATTTGACCGGCCGTGAAGGCCTTCATAGTCTGATAATTTTTAAATAATACGAGTTTTGTCATCTTTCTTCTCACTGTTGAAGCATTTCCATGCATGTTGAAATGAATGTTGAAATTAATTTATTCCAATGTATTCCTGGGTTTCAGTCAATTTTTTTCACAATTATGGTGTTATGTGATGGAGTCCTGCGTTTTCATCCCAGGTCTATCTATTGGACTCGTCAGTAGGGCTTAGATAGACCCTGCCCTATAACGCTTCCTACGTTCTTTGACGTCTGTCAGCCCTCTAGCAGGCCTCTGGTCTCGACACCTGGTTCCATGCGTGTACTCATATATATCCTAATTCGGTCTAGGTGTGTTCGGCGAGATGTTATCAGCCGTCCTTTGTCAATGCTGCAACTCATTTTTGCTTCCTTCTCCAAAGCCACCTATGTCACGCCATCTGGTATATGTTTTTGCATATATATTTATCCATGTTGGGACAGGTTTCTACGCTTTGGAGATGTCAGCGAAACGTGTTACCAATTTTTGCTTTTTTTCCCAAGCATCCATCTATATTTATTTTTCCTGACTGTGTTTTTTAATTAAATTTAAAAAAAAAAAAATAAAAAAAATGTTGAAATTAATGAAAGGAAATGTTGTCCACAAATGCTGCTCGTTTTTGACGGTTTCCATTTATCCCTACGAATTGCCTGCATCCATAATTTTAGTATTTCAGAACGTTTAAATGGAAAACTAGTACAAAAAAAGGAACATGTAATAAAATGTAATAATGATTTACTTGACTTTAAAACTTACGTATGAAACGGGATTTTCCTTGAATCCTGCTCATTATTACATACATAAGCAGCACAAGAGATCACCATTATGTAGACAAATAAAACAGACCAACACAATTTTGTCTTTTTCACACTCTTACTTTTAAATAAGCAGGAAATAACAATCACACTTCGACACGCTAACATATACTATTGTTGAAATCTATCTTTTTTGAACTTACAACAAACACAAACCCGGTAAAATATTACAAAAGCCCCTTAGCTACTGTGTCAACGGAAGGGGGTGAGCCCGACGGCTGGTCCACCCCGGATGGCGTTGGAATGCCGGTCCTGTTGCTCCCTGCAGCCACCACGGAAGCGAAAGTTCTAGTTATAACTTCGTGGACCACAATCTTTGGGTGAGGCCCTGGTCCACGTGGGTGAAGCCCTGACTTGCTTGGTTGTGGGTGAAGCCCTGACTTGTTTGGGTGAAGCCCTGAATGGTGTGGGTGAAGCCCTGACTCACGGTTGGCAGTCTGAAGGACGGCAGTATGTGGGTGAAGCCCTGTACGTTCCCCAGGGTGAAGCCCCGGGTCGTGTTTGACCCTCTTTGAAGGAGTCTCAATCGGGCTCATGATCTCTAATGAGATGGCTCTTGACGGACTGGCGATGATTTGCGCCGGGAGAGGGCCGCGGATGTAATTGCGGCGGCCCCGAAGTTTCCCTGGCGCGTGGCAGTTAAGCGGTCTTTGGCTCTGGCCAGGGACTTTTTGTATAGTGGTTTCTCTCTCTAGCTTAGGACCTGGTGTTCCTTCAAACCACTCGCTTTTACCATCTTGGCTATGAAGGGTCTACCCTTGGGGTTAGATACCTCTATACCGGCCATCATTTCGTATAACTCAGGTTCTGATGCCCGGTTCCTGCTGGGACAACTTGTCGATTGGGGGTGGGGGGGTTCTGGTTCTCTCTTGAGCGTTCCATTTCATCTGTGTTATTACTCGTGGACGACTGGTTGTTAGGCGGCGTCCTATTGGCTGTGAACGCCCCTTGAGGCCCTTCATTGTAGGACGGTCTCTCTGGTTTTGGGGGGATAACGCCGCCCGGCGATCTGGAGCTCCTTGGAGACGATCCTGCAGTACCACCCAAAGGCATGATGTTCGGCCTGGTGTGTGTCTGCGCAAGTCTTGACGTGGGACGGAGGCAGGAATGGGGAACACAAGCAGGCGACCTGTGGCCTGAATCCGACGCTGAATCACGTGTTGCGCAGAGCGCTATCGATAAAAAAATCGATCGTTTACATTGCGAGCGTGCAATGTAAACGCTACACACTCGCAAGATTGACTGGGCGCCCCTCCTGATGGAAGGAGTAGTTGCTGGAGGGGTACAGTCGTTGGCCGAGATTGGTCTTATTGCGTGACGTGGGCCAACAAGGGAACCCCCCCTGAAAGGGTTCACGACTGGTTGCCAATCTTCGTTTATCCTTCGCCCTTATCCCGAACGTCGAAACGAAACCGACACCAGTAACGTTTCTATAACGTGAAGTACCTGGGGAGGCACTTAAAAGCAGGTTTATAGGTTTCCCGCGCAAGTTTAAAGATTTATTAGCTTTGAAGTGAGTCCAGTCCATTATTAAATTACACCATAAATTAGTAATATAAATAAATGATATTTAGAATCTGGTTAATGTTTGGTTTCAAAAATTATGATTAATATAATTTATTATTTATTAGATTTTTTATATGTGAAAATGATAATCGTATATACGCCTATGTGCTTCCTGATTCCGTTGAAATAAACGATGAAACTTTCCAATTATTTCCCTTTCAAACGACTACCAGAGTTTGCTCTTACAGAAAATTTTCTTCGTACGAATCATGTAAATCTTCCTTTAATGTTGCTTTTTAGTCAGCTCAGTTCACTGAACTACTTTTGATCTTAATAGGTACTGAAATTAGGCATTAGAGAACGAAACGATTTGAGTAACGTATTCCTGAAAATTTAATTACAAATTAAATGCTCTCGCACAGCTTACGGAGGCGAGTTTCACATTCGAAATATAAATAAAGACTCTTTGCAACTTAACACAACATTTCCCGTTATAGTCGTTAAGATAAGAAGCATTCATTAAAATGAAAATATTGCATATAAACGTCGCTGTGGAGTTTTATATTTGCTTTTAAAGTGTTAAAATATACTTTCTGTAATTCCTATAATTGTCTATAAATGCAACCAAACCTAAAAAAATTAATATAGACGTCTTTTTACTGATACAATAAAATTATTATTCAACCCTTGTTCTAATTGTTTATTCAGGTTACTCTGTGAGACATACACATTTGCACATTGACTTCAAAGTAGGGACATAATCAGTTGATATAAAATGAAATGAAATTAATGTTAATTTGCAACTAGCCTAAAAAAGAAGGAAATAGCTGGACCAAATCCGGTGTGTTTAATTTTTTCCGTACTTTTTCTCTTATTTAATTATGCTCCAAGTTTCCATATTTGCGGGTTCAGGCAACGTAAAATCTTTTATATTCGCAGAAGACCTTCATAAATAATATATCCGCATCGCCAAGGAAATAAAAACAATTTTATGACTGTACCGCAAGGCAGTAAATCTGGTTTGATCGCGACGAGTTGTGAATCTAACGTTAGATTGCTTTCTCCTACAATGTGTTCTATTTCCAATGAAACATGCGTTCCAAATCCATGTCGGGTCTCAAATTGACTAGTTATTTATATGCCTAATAGCAATTTGAAACACATCCGTGCAAAAATATTTTACGATTTTGATCAAATGTAGATTACAAATTTAAGTTAAACATGTTTCCTATTTCTACTCTCATCTTGTATGATACCTTGACGATTTCCTTATCGTGTAACATTGATTCGACTGGATAAAATGGAGCAATCACTTTAATGCTCGTTTCAATATTCCAAATACTTGGATTGGAACTGATGTGGAAAGGATCTCATACAAACCGAAACGCTAAAATCCGTGACCGCGTTACATAAAAAATCCACAGTGATATTTGAAATTCTGCCTATATCATCCTGTTCGCGTTTCCCAGATTGCGCTAAGATAAATAGTGTTTCCAGACAATTTTCGGAAGTTTGCCATTTATATCTGGCGAAATATTTTCGCGAGCATCCACTGAAACCTCAAAGCCGATGAGAACTGGCAATAGTTTCCAGTTTACCGGGAACGAAGCCAACCAGTGGCTTTAATATATTGGTACAAAACAGCCACATTTGTCTTTAGCTCCGGAAGTGAATCTCTAGGACGGCAAGGTAGACGCCAAGCAACTATTGTCTGTTTTGTATCTTTTTGATGGGTTTTGTAGCGGTTTTTGCTTTCAAATACTTCAAGAGGAGTTAGCTGTAATCGTCCTTATTTTTTAAATTGATTCCGATTTAACTAGTCAACTCAGATAAATGGATCTTAATAATATTCCAGTGGAAGGAGTAATATGTATTACAGTAAATAATAAGTGATTTTTTCTTGATCGATGCACTAATAATTGAAACTTTGTATCTCCGTAAAATGTAGTTGTGAAATAATTTTAAACCATGACAACTTATAACCCAGCAATGTGACTCAGGTGAACAATAGTGAACAAAATAGTTCCTCCCTTGTAATACGATGATAGCCATGAGTTAACTGTTTGAAGAATGACAAACCGTTTTTAAAAACTACGTTTATTTCTAATGATTACAACTGTACTCTACCGTGGTTGCACTCTGATTTTACTGTTTGAGAAAGACAAGACATGATGCTACTTGGAAATGTTGTTTAGCGGTATTTCTTGGCTGCTGAAACAGCGGAATCCATGGGGACTGCCACATAACTCCTCCCTCCAAAGATTCGACTCCATCGTCTACGAGTGTAGTTGGACCTCTTGAAGTTGTATTTCAGATGACTGGGGGCGGTTTGGACAATTACGATACTTTTGTTTAGACAAGTACAGTCCAAAGCCTATAATTAACATAAACAGACATATTAGTGTCCAATAGCTAGGAAATTCTGTAGCTTCGCTGAAGAATAATTTCGGGTCGTTCTATTGAAATTCTTGTTGTAGTGTGTGGAGTTCGTCCAAGTTTCACATTGTGGATATGCTGGCTTAGGTGGAGAGTGACTGGAACGCTTGCTTCTATATTGATATCGGGAAAGAGCACTGGTTGAATGTGGTGATTGGTTCGGTTTTTTTTTGACTTCTTATCACATCCTGATTGATAATAATTTGGCAATTATATGGGATTTAGATCAAGTAGGATCCTGATAGTTTATCGATTTCATGCTGGTTTTGGCAAATCTGCTGCACGGTTGTTTCTTGGGGTTGAAGGGCTATCCAGTTGTTACTGATATCTAGTTGCGCCACGCATGGGTTTTGAACCACGCATGGGTTTTGGTTACTAATTACTTCTAGTTCAGATTCATGGCATATAAAGTACTGATCGACTTTTTGACATTCCTGACTACGATATGCATAGTGCAATGTATTTTTTAATAGAAACTTAGCCCGCGGTATTACAGCCTTAAATTGACTCTTTTCTCCAGTTGGGATTGAATAGATATGGTAATAGCTAAATTGCATAGGGTATGTTAGAGGAATTTTCAACAAATACGTTATTTCATTATTTAATACAAAACATTCCTAAGGAAACTAACACCAAACGCGTCAAAAAAATCAACTTCTGCTCACAAACCACAGGCTCAACGCTGACTCCCCTACAATAACTGCAGACGGCCAAACGACACAACCAAAAAGCGACGTAAAATACCTTGGAATCACAATTGACCACAAACTTAAATTCACTAAACACATACGAAACATCAGGACAGAAACAATAAAGAGAACAAAACACTTCCGATCACTAACCTACAAAGACAGAGGAATCAGCCCAAATACCGCCACCAAAATATATAAAGCTATTTGTAGACCCTTGCTAGACTATGGACATATACTCATGACCAACGGAACAGAAAGGGCAAAATGTTATATACAAATAACAGAACAAATTGCACCAAGACTAAGAGCACGAATAAGACACCCCCAAAACCCACTACACAACCCCTCCACCCAACTACTATACGAACGCACAAACATGACAAAGGTTTCGGAAAGACTCATACATTTACAGACAAAATGGTCAAACAACCCCCACAACTGGACCATACTGAATCCCCTTGAGATTAAGTTGGACTGTTGAGAATAGTTTCTTTTGCATCAATCATGCAACTTTTGTTGTGCATGTTGTGCTAATGCTGTTGCATTTTCGTTAACCTTTCTTAAGCTATACTTATGTTCGTATATTCTTTTCTTTAAATATTGCCCTGTTTGTCCTATATATGTGTTGTCACAGTTCAAACAGTCAATCTTGTATATTACGTTAGGTGTGTCCAACATATCGCTTCTAGGCTTAAATTTTGTAAAACATTCTTTTGGCAAGTTGTTTTTAGTTTTTTCCGCTATAGTAATATTATGCGGTTTTAAAACATTTTTTATTTTTGTGTTGATTTCTGGTATGTGTGGTAATGATACATACTTGATTTCACCCTCTTTTTTCTTTTTTATATTATTTATGTTGTTCCATTTATTTGCATTGTATATTTTATTAATTCTTTGTTTTATAATTGGTTCTAAGAATTCTTTGGGATAGTTGTTCATTATTAGTACCTTTTTTATTTTTTCAAGATTTTTTTGTCTGTATCCACAATGTGCTAATTTTATCGCTCTATCAGTAAGAGCTGTTACCACACTTTTTTTATATTGTATAGGTGCATATGATTGGTAATTCAAGTATCTACCAGACCACACATCCTTTGTGTACCAGTTTGTTTTTATTTCCCCATTATCGTCATACATAACCGTCATATCCAAAAAGTTTAATGATCTGTTTTTGTC